>PYFS01002682.1:0-301937 GCA_003671545.1 Ophiognomonia clavigignenti-juglandacearum | reverse complement strand
ACCCCACCCACCCACAAAATGCGTCTCGCACTCACCACCCTCGCCCTCCTCGCAACCCTCACAGCCGCCGTGCCCCTCACCACCCGCGGCTCAGTCGAGGACACCGGCGTCGCTCTCATCGCGCAGCTGCAAGGATCACCTATTGCGCGGCGCACGACGTTCCAAGTATCGAAGCGCCAGCAGCGAGGAGGCAACAACAACAACAACAACAACGACGCCGACGACGAAGACGGTGCGTCGTCCCTCGTCGAGCAGCTGCAAGGTACCTTTGACCGCAACAACCCCAACGGGACGCCGGCGAATGGGAGCCCGGATGATTTGAATGGCGATGGGGTTATCAATGTTTTCGAGGCAGGAGCGCAAGCCGGGAAACGGCAGCAACAGGACGACGAGGATGAGGATAGCGATGCAGGATCGTTTGTCGAGCAGCTGCAAGGCACCTTTGACCGCAACAACCCCAACGGGACGCCGGCGAATGGGAGCCCGGATGATTTGAATGGCGATGGGGTTATCAATGTCTTCGAGGCAGGCGCGCAGGCCGGGAAACGGCAGCAACAGGACGATGATGAGGACGATGGGGCATCGTCGTTTGTCGAGCAGCTGCAAGGTACCTTTGACCGCAACAACCCCAACGGGACGCCGGCGAATGGAAGCCCAGATGATTTGAATGGCGACGGTGTTATCAATGTCTTCGAGGCAGGCGCGCAGGCCGGGAAACGGCAACAACAGGACGATGATGAGGACGATGGGGCATCGTCGTTAGTCGAGCAGCTACAGGCGACCTTCGACCGCGACAACCCAAATGGCGTCCCGGCTAACGGCAGCGAGGACGATTTGAATGGCGACGGGGTCATCAATGCCTTTGAGGAAGGCGCGCAAGTGTCGTAGAGTGTGAGCGAGCTTGCGGGTTGGGAGCTGCCTTGTTCATGGCCATGAAAGGAGTGTAGCAGGATGAGCCAAGACACAAATGGTAGTCCAATGCAATCCAATCAAAGACTCACAGTCATCAGGCACAAGAATACGCTGCTTCAAGTGTACCTCATGTGGGATCGTGGTAGAGAATGCCGTCTGAAGCGGGAACTGCGGTACGAGGGACTTGTCTGGGTATCAAAGGTTATATCTATTTGGTCGCACTTTGAGCAAACCCCAAGAAGCGTGAACAGTTATGGGCCTGGCAGAAAATGTGATCCAGAAGACAAGAGTCTACCAAAATTCGCTTATCATGCACGCGGCCCAAACCCAACAACATGGGCGTCTAAAAGAAAGCACGTGTGATGCGCGGGATCCAGCCAGGCTTCTTCTCATCCACCTCCTCATCTGGGTCAATCATGCGCAGGCCGGTGGTCATGTCCATCTCCGCGATGGGAACCAACAGCCGCCAGTCGCGCGACCAGACCTTCCAGCCCAGGTAGAGGACGAGCACGACGGGTGCGGCGAGGTAAACCTCGAAGAAGTAGGCTGCGTCTGGCTTGGCGTCGGCCGTAGGCTGGAACGGTTGTTAGCGACGAGGCCTCAAGCGACAAAATGAACATCATCGGGGGCGCACGGGCGAGACTTACGTAGAGAGAGCTGTAGAAAGTAGCGATCAAGCACAGGATACTAAGACCCAGTCCAATCCAGCTGCCCACAACACCAAGCGTGGGCTTGTAAGGGATCTGGTCGAGCGTGTACCCATGAGCCTTCCAAGCAGATCGGAAGCGGATGTGCGTGGCGCAGATGCTGCCCCACACAAACAAATACGACAACCCGGACAGCGACAGCAGCCACGTGAAGATGGTGCCCTGGTCCGACGCCAGCCCAATGAACGCCAGCAAGCCAAACGCAATCTGCAGCACGATGCACCAGATCGGGCGGCCGCTGTTGTCGACATATGCCAGGAACTTGGGCGCCATGTTGCGCTGCGCCATGGCCTGGATCGTGCGCGTCGAGCCGAAGGTGCACGAGTTGGCGACGGAGATGACCGCGAGCGTGATGACCACGTTGAAGATGGACGGCAGCACCTTGATGCCCGCGTCCTGGATGGCGAGCACGAACGGCGACGCCTTGGTGTTGGCGCCGGACGCGCCCTCGAGCCGCGGGTCGTCGGCGCGCACGATCAGCCCGACGATGAACAGGTTGACGACGTAGAAGAAGAAGATGCGCCAGAAGGTCTGCTTGGTGGCCTTGGGGATGGCTTTCCGCGGGTTGTCGCTCTCGGCCGCGGCCAGGCCGACGAGCTCGGTGCCGCCAAAGGCAAACGCCGCGGTCACGAAGACGGAGCAGAAGCCGCTGAAGCCGTTGCGGAAGGCGCCCGGCTCGTGCCAGTACTTGACGCCGATGTAGCCCTGGTTGCCGACGCCGCCGCAGTTGATGATGATGCCGAGGATGATGAAGCCGACGCAGGCGCAGATCTTGATCATGGAGAGCACGAATTCGACTTCGCCGTACCCGCGCACGCCGAAGAATTGGATGCCGATGAGGACGACGAGGAAAACGGCCACCCAGATGCCTGGGATATTCTTGGTTTAGGGTCTTGCTAATTCCATGCTCGAGTATGCGCGTGTGATGTTTGCTCGGGACTCACCCATGTTAAGATCGTCTCGCCAGTATTGGATGGTAATGGACGCAGCAACGAGCTCGAAAGGCAGAATGGTAAGCCAAGAGATGGCATAGTCCCATCCCATAGCAAAGCCCCAGGACGGGTCGATGAAGCGAACGATGTAGGTGAAGAAGGCGCCGTTGACGGGATACAAGACAGCCAGCTCAGCCAAGGCCTGGCAGGTAAAGAGCAGCATGATTCCGATGATCATGTAGCAAATGACGAGGGAGGCAGGACCGCCAGACTGGAGGGCTGATCCGGATCCGACGAAGAGACCAGCACCGATGGCACCACCTGAAGTGCTCTCGCATGTTAGAATTATACTGGAGAGGCCCGGAGAAGGTTGACTATATCGTACCAATGGCGATCACTAGAATATGTTGTTAGTGAACGCAGTTCAACACAAGTACGAGGGCGCCCGTCGAAATTGTAGACGGCCGGTCTGTGTCCAACGTACTCTGCATGTGCCTGTTCTTCAGGTCACGGCTCAGCGTGCCCTGAGGCTTGGTGACAGCACCAACGTCTTCATCGGCAATGTCTGAGGAGCGGTATCCATCCTGAACATTGGCTTCCTTGGCGGCGTTCTTTTCGGGGTCCATCTTTGGCTCCTCAAGGGAACGGGTATCACCCAACAATGGGGATCGTGAGATCGGAAGGGTTGGCGGACGGGGGAGGCAGAGTACCAAGAATCACCAAGAATAACAAGCAACGACAAGCAAAGAAGCCCAGAGGTCCCAAGACATAGGGGAGGGGGGCCCCCGGAAGCTTCTTATACCAGGACGTATACAACATGGCACCATTGATAACTTGAGTTTACGGATAAGAGATCAATCCCACAACCCACAACAAGGCCACTAAACGAATAAGACAGGGGGGCAACGGCTGCAGATGCTCCCGCCAAGCCATTCCATTTGGAACAAGCCGGCGAACCCAGACCGAGGGTTGGAGATGCGCGAATCAAGGGAGCCAGGTGGTCCCCTGACGGTATCCGGTACCTCGAATCCGGGAGGGTCGTTGTGCAAATTATCTGCCTGCCATGGGTCACGGGGGTATCGGTACATACCACAGATTGTCCAATTGTTCATGACCTCTCTCGTCGAGTCACCGCGACCAGATTCTGTGCCGTATCTCATTGTGGGGGCTCCGATAAGGCTGCGTACATACTTTGTTGAGGTGCACAAGAGCCGTGTGGCGAGGAGCATTGTCCAGGCTCGTCATGATGAAGTGTCGCAGTCAACCGCGAGCTTGTTGACATGACATGCAAGCGATATAGCGTTGCCCTTTAACCATCGACACGGTGCTGGAGCGCCCAGGGTCGATAGACTCGCCGTGGTATGGCAACGAGGAATTGAAGCATCTCGACGTATGCTGCAAGTGTGCATTCTTGATCCTACTTTGTAGGTACCTCCGGAACAAATTTGTGAGGCAGAGAGAATGGTCGGGTCTGGACTGTGGCAGTAAATGTGGTCACGTCGAAGTGAGGTTGCACCAGATGTACGACATGGATATCCCTGTTGACCCTTGATGCATGCATGCCAGGGATCTAGAACGCCCCAGACTATGATCCCTGTCGTGATAAGGAATCGGGCAGGTGGGGAACATCTCGTTTCCGATGGTATTCCTCGGACTTCCCATAGTCTTTTGCACCAAGTATAAGAAGTGAAGGTCGTAGAGTGGAAAGGCGCTGTCTTGGGGCAGATCGGGGAGCAGAATCGGGGGGGTAAACAGGTAGTTGCTGATGCTGTTCTGCAATTCTGAAAGGTAGCACTGCAGGCCGGTGCTAGCTTTAATCCTTCGTTCGTCCGCGAGCTGAAGAAGGATGCAGAGCTATGCAAGCAAGGCACGCGAACAGGGTGCTCATTATAAGCTCTTCATGCATGGTATATACTACCAATGTACCCAGGTACTGTAGATACAGACTGCGTCAAGGACAGATTGAACATGTGATACCTCCCGCAATGCACACAAAGATCTGGGGAATCCCCACACATGTCCACGTGTCTGCAAGAAAGGTTAATCCACAATCGATTTGACCTCAATTTGACTCTCCAGAAACTATAAGTAACATATTAAGATGCCTCCGTAGGCAAGACGATGTTAACCTCCGTAACGTTTCGCGACAGAAGCAACCTTCGTTCCACGCCTCGGCTTGAGGACGTCTGTAAGAAAGAGACTCTTGTCAGCTCGGGTGGCGGACACGGCCTCGAGCAGAACTCGAAGCGGGAGTCCCAATGGTCCTGTCAGCATCTGACTCGCCGTCCTCTTGGCCGCTGCGATATCATTTCCCACAATCGTCCATAATGGTACCTATCTCTCGCGGTATTACGGAGTATATTCTCACGTACTTGATATTCGTCACGCAGCTTACGCGCTTTATGGACCTGATGATCGGACCGATATCGATTGGCCGTATCGTCGCCTGAATGTCCCTCGCGCGACTGTGGCTGAACGATGGTGGTCACAAGACTTCCCAGCATCCACAGCAGCATCCACACATCATCCAATACCAAGGAATCACCAACACAAGCATTTCCAAGGCCCCGAGCCAATAAATGCCAATAGATGCCAATTTTCAGCAGCATTGGCACGGTACCATCGCTTCAAGCTCCTTTCCACTACAGTAGCAGCTTCTTCTAGAAGCCCCGCTAGAACGCCTATCGGCTGGTATCAACCTTGCATTCCCCCCCCCCCCCCAGCGTCCCGCCGAGCCGCAGGGACAAGCCAACATCGAAGGGAACACGCAAGGGACAAAAAGACATCCGCATACAGCTGCCTAATTAGTACATTTTCATCGAACTTGGTTTGTGCTGCATCAGGCGACTTTTGTTTAAGGGCCTTGCACTTTGTAATAAGTCCTCGAGGCTGGCACCCGCAGCGGAAGACCGCCACCGCCCCACTGTCCGATCCGACGAAGTCAGAAAGCCACTTAGGGTGCGTGAACGGCGTCGTCAGATCTCTATCTTGCTCAATGAAGGATGCAAGCCACACGCCTGTCAGAGCCTAGCTTTATCGAAATGCCTCGGCCATCACCAGCCAGGCAGCCTAGCGGCCTAGCCAAGGGTCCTCCGCCAGCTCCAATTTGCCCACGCCTTAGCAGACACACACCGATCGGCAAGTCCGTCATGGTGTGTGGTTGCATTTGAGAAACCAGCCCTACGTTGCCATGAGTGATTTCTCTGCTCTACGGCATCCTGCAGCTCAGATTATTCTGCGGTGCCATGTTGTGCTTCACATCCCCGATGAAGGCGAGGGGCGGCAGGCATTCAGTATTTCTGTGAGACAGTTGGCTGTACTCTGGCAACGCCCGAGTCGTCTGTCCCGCCAGCACATTTGAGCAATTGCGTAGCGGGCAGTCTCTAGGATGCTGCCGTGACTTTTATGTATTAAAGTGTTGTTTAATGGCCATAATACGAATTGTGTCCCAAGCTTTTGCGCATTTCCACCGCCAGCCTAGAGCTTATGTCTTGCCAAGCCGACACAAAACCTTTCCACATGCCATCTCCTCCGTACCTATCTTCGTTTCTAATACTCTGTAAGCTGTCCTAGCAATGACTACCATGGAGTACCGCCTCCCTACACCATACCCGCCGGAGCCTGCGCAGCCATAGGCACAGTATCAATAAGGCTCGGATCAAAGTTCCAATCAAAGTCCTTCATAAACTCGTCCCAGTCCACCATCGCAGCAGGATCCGCAGCCCCCATCCCACCTCCTGACCCCGCGACACCAGCCGCGACACCACCCTCGCCACCAACGGCACCCGGCAGCTGGAGGCCCTGGCGCATCTGCTCCATCTGGCGCTTCCACCGCCGGATACAGTCCAGCGGCAGGCCCATGCCCAGCCGGTGGCTGTACTCGGGCGCGCCGAGCTGGCTCATCTCCGTGGGCGGCAGCAGGTTGCGCACGCTAAACGCGCTCTCCATCATCTTGGCCGCGCGCACGGGCAGGTCGCCGTCCTGCACCGAGCACGTGCGCACGGCGGCGAGCGCGTCGGCCACGACCGTGTCCGGCGTGTCGCCCCCGGCGTGCAGGTGCGCCTCAACAAAGTCCTTGAGCGTGGGCGAGACGAGCGCCGAGATGATGATGCAGGCGGCAGTGAGCATCGAACGGCAGACAAAGTGCGGCGCGAAGGAGAGGAAGCCGAGCTCGGCGTCGAGTTTGAGGGCGAGCCGCACGAGGCCTTGCGCGGTGGTGAAGCAGCGCAGGGCGTTGCGCTTGAAGACCTCGGGGCTGAAATCGGGGGTGGGCACGAAGTAGTAGACTTGCACTTCGAGGAGAGTGGAGAGGATGGTGAATTGATCGACGTCTTTATAGTTTCGTTAGCGTAAATAGAACACATGGCGGAGAAGAATAGAGCAACGTCCTACCCGAAATACCTTCTGCAGACACCAGTCTCTGCACTTTACTAAAGTCCTCCACCAAATGATCAACCACGTAGTGCGACACGCCTCTTCCTTCCTCAAGCGTAGCAGCCATCATGCGACTCAGTCGATGCAGGAAGGAAGCGCTCTCCAGCAGAACATAGAAGTACATCGGAACTTGTACAGGGCTGGTGCGGTCAATGATGCTCTCGATGGTCTTGTTGAAGAGCTGACCAGTAGACGGCGTGCCAGTGTATGTCGAGATGCGTTGTGAAATGACGTTGTAGCCGACCCAGGTGTACACGGCCTCCTCATCAGACACAGAAAGGCGGTAGGCCGGGTAGGTGACGGCAGGAAAGTCCCCGCGACCCGTGTGAATGCCTAGGAGATAGCAGCTATTCATAAGCATCGACGCGTAAATCGGCGAGGGGTCCTTCATGAAGCGGATCGTCGGCAGCGGCCACGCGCTCAGGATGAGCAGCGCATTGATGGTGGCAAGCGACAGCGGAGGGTCCGATACCGACTCCCAGACTTCCGACTTGACACTCTCCACGAGGAAATCGAACACGCCGCCTGCATGCGAGGTCCGCCGGCATGAGGTAACCATGATAACCCAGAACAGTACGGGGCCCGCATTGTATATTGTATCCGGGTCGCGCATGCGGATGATGGGCAGGTACGGGTGGAAGTTCTTGAAATACTCGTCAAAGTAGAAGTCGATATCCTGGCCCGCAAAGACGCGGGACTTCAATGCGCGTGGCTGGGAAGGGCCCCGGGGTCCTGCCGAGGAGGGCGTGGTGATCTGGCCTGGCGTCAAACCCGGGACTGACGACGGCTCCTGGATGGGCCGCGGGGGCACTGGCGTATTGAAGGAGGCGATACTCGAAAGAGGCGTTGCGGCAGCCGAAAACGGCGTGCCAGGGTAAAGACGCGATCCATCGGCAGGTTGAGTGATGTGTTGCTGATGGTGCTGTTGCGGGGGCAGAGGTGGTAGAGGCAGCTGTTGCTGGTGGTGGTGCTCCGACGGGGTCCTTGGGCCGAGCTCTTGCTTGATGCTTTGGACCTCTTGCACAAGCTCCTCAAACTTGCTACGCTTGCTCACGCGCTTGTGGGACTTGTCGACGACACAGCTCAATTTAAGTTTGCCGCAGCGTTGGCAAGGCTGGCCCGGCACGGTGCTCGCATTGCATTTGACCTTTGAGTCTCGACACGAGACGCAGGCGGTGTTCCTCTTAATACGACTTTGGGGAGAGCTCTGTTCGGCCGCTGAAGCCAGAAGGTCGAGACTCTCGCGGGATTCGTCTGGGGGATTCATGTCGCCGTTGACTCGCTTTCGAAATGCCGATGAAGGCTCCGGGTTGTTGTTGTCGGTCGCCGCGTCGGCGTCGGCTGTTGACAAAAAGCGGACTCCGCCTATCTCAAGCGACAGCCACTTTAGGTGGTAAATGTATCTCAGTTTGAGACCGCCTGCGCAGGAGCACATGGCGCCAGCGAAAATGAGTGTGCAGATTCCAGATTCCGTTGCCAGAGCCCCAACTGTTGTGATTTGCCTCACCATACGTGAGCCAGCTCATTGATTTTGATGATATGGAGGGCTAAAAGCAAGCATCAAACACGCCTGGAACCTCAATCTTCCCCCAGGGGCTCCCAAGCTCGACCTCATCCCTTGCCATCAGAAATGAGACCAGCGCTGCATTCAACTCAACCACCACCCGATCAAAGCCCATCCTTCCCCTCTCCATTCTTCGACCCGCCACCCCCGAAGAAGCCTCCAAAGAACGGAGCAGCTGGTGCAGCGCGCGGATACGCCTTCCCATCGACCTCGACCTTGGGCTCGCACGTGCACCAGTCAGCCTCGTCTATCCCCGCCATGGCGCTGGGGATGTGTCTGCCGCAGCCGCGCCAGGACTTCTTCGCTGTGCATTCTGTTAGCAAACGCAAGCTCACAAATACGGGACGCGGGAAAGGACTTACAGCAGTCGGAACAGGTGGCGCTCATGCACATATTGAGTGCTGTGATCTTGGTTGAACTACGGGAGAGTGGTGCGTTGGTGAAGAGTATTGAGGTGAGCCGAGCGTGGGTGGATAAAAGCTGAGTTCGAGGTGTACTTATTTGCGAGAGGGCTTCGAAGAACTTGGTTACGAGTCACGAGAGGCGGCGAGGTCGGTGATGTGTAATCTCAGGGAGTCTTGCGGTGAGATAGAAGAGGATCCACTAAGACTTCATCGGCACGGCCCGGGATGCGACTTCCGATGAGAAGTCGCCGACCCTAACATCTCCGGGGACCTCCGGAACTCGGACGGCGACCTACCCAGCGTTGGAGACAGCCCCATCTCCATCATGAGATTCACCACCGACCAGTGGAGCACGAAACGTCTCGGCTATATCGAAGAGTCACAGCCAGCGCACATCGAGAATGGCCAGTTCATATGCTTGCTTGATTGAGCAGGCTTAATAGTGGCACGCCGAGCATGGGAGTTGTGATTACAAAGTCACAAGATTGAGGTAGGAAGAAACACAAGTTGCTAGTTCAGATAGGTATCTCGTTTCTCGTCATCCATTATCATCACTTCCAGTGGTTGCCTCTTTCGATCCACCTCACTCACTATAGATGTAGTGCAACCTTTCGTCTCCCGCAGCTTCCTCGATCCTATTATGAAAACAGGACCAAGGCCATCCTGATAAAGAAGAATCTAGTTCTTGTGGAGCTTAGCCTTAATCTTCTCCTTCAAGCTCGGCTTGTCCTTCTTAGAGTCAGGTGACCCAGATGGCGAGGCCTCTCTCGGTGTGTCCTTCTTGCTAGCAGCTGCGGCAGCGGACGGGTTTTGGATACCCTTCTCCTCAAGGAGACCTAAGGAATTGTCAGAACATCTTCAAACCGCACACAACATCAAAAGAGCAAGCAAGGACAAGATAAACTCACGGTCAGCCTCCTTTCCAGCACCAGGCTTCGTGGCATCAAAATCGCCACCGTCCGCCTTCAACCCAGACGTCTTGACGTACTGCTCGCCAGTACCCTTCTTCTCACTCTTCCCACCCAGCCCCTCAGGGTCGTCATCCTTCTTGTCCCCGCCGATGTTGGCAGCATCGCCGCCCCGCTCCCGGGCGACCTCCTCGATCGGCTTAGGACCGGGGCCGTCGGCCTTGGCCGGGTTGGAGCCGTCGTCAAGCCCGGCCGTGTCGTCGACATTCTTGCGCTTGGCTTCGACCTTCGGGTCGGTAGTGGCGCTTGTCTCCGGATCGCGGATATCGGCTTGTGCCGCCTTGAAACCGCCTTGGTCACCTGCGGTCGATGGGTGCTCGGAAGTGACCCCTGTGGAGCCGGTGGTGGTCGAGGAGGTGTCGTGTGTGCTTGTCACGCCTGACGATTCGGAGAGAGGTTGCTTGGAAGCATCCACGCCTGGGGTCTGATTGTGAGCTGAAGTTGGCTCTATGTCATGGACATGGTCAGTCAACAGGTCTAAAGGCTGATCACACACACAAATGCTATACTAGACATGATCGATCGGGATTCGCAAGGTGATGGGGGAATCGAACCAATGTTGCCAGCGTCGTATGGCTCACCCTTGGAGGTATCTCCCAACTTGCCAGAGACGGGCTCTTGTCCTTGAGTTTCGGTAGACATCTTGTTGACAGTTCTATCTGTGAGAGGCTTTTGGTTCTCGTTGGTGGTGTCAGTGTTAGTGTCGGTGCTGTTGGCTTTGTCGGCTCCAGTGTTGTTCTCTCCCCAGACCAGCTTGGCCGCGCCGGATGCAATGGAATTAATAGTCTCCATGGTCGTGGTCTGAACTTGGTTCGGACCGTGCTGATCGAGTGATGTAATTCGACACCACACAGTGTTGAGGTCGTCCGTGGGAAGCTAGGTGACGTTGAAAGTGTGACACGAGCAGAAAATGGATGCGAGACGGTGGATCACAGAACACAGAAAGGCAGGACGTTGGTCGATCGTTGGTAGATGTCAGCTCGGTGGGAATATGATATCAAACAAGAGTCATTGGCAGAACTTCATCACGGGGGACTATTCCTATAAGTAGGTACGAGGTAGCCCATCCTGTCATCCCGTCCTTCTGCAACGCAAGCAACGCAGCAGCAGGTTAATGTGCTGTTCGTGTCAAACTTGGAAAGGCAGTGACGTCTGGCCTGCCAGGGGTGTTGCCCATTCATGCCGCTTTATTAGCTTCCTTCCCGAGGCATACCTAGGTAGCCTATCAATTTCAGCAGTCGCTCTTGCCCGTTTACACAAGCATGATACTGTGTACCAATGTACCAAGGTCGGCAGCACAAGACGGCGTCCCCGTCAAGGCGACCTCGTCTATGCAAATACCTACTGTAGGTAAGAGATGGACGCAACCAGCAATTGGATATGTGGATGCACATTATATACAGATGTAAATTATATCACCAGTTTCAGATGCGGCTTTGTCACTCAACGTCAGTTTTAGTGCATCAGCCAAACTTGACAACCTCTTATGTCAACTTAGCTCTAGTAGTGCAGTTGCACCTGATTGTTGTGGAAGTGGAGCTCCCACGCAATGACGTCGGAATAAGCCACACTTTCCCCGCTCTACGTCACATTCCGCTCCGGTGGGTGGATGCAACCCTGTCAAGTGGTGTGGAGTAGAGGCTAGTGTGCAGGGGCTATCCATATTCTGAACCTCAGGGCCTCCCTCCTTCAACGACGACCACCCAAACCACGATCGACAAGGGAATTTCGACGGGCGATTCATACTCATTGGTAAAAGCGTGTTGAGCTGGCTGTGACATTGCGCCAACGTGCTTCACGGTGATGAGGTTGTATGCGCCTTGGCCGTGCAGAGGAGCACTCGTTCCAAGGTTACCGTTATATTCTTGTGCTTTTGCACCGTCTGACGTGACGACACCTGTGTTTTGGTGTACGCTTTCAAGCTTCTGTCCCACTATACAATTCACGGCAGACTGTTGACGGGATTCAGTCAGCTCACGCGAGGATTTGTTGTTTCTCCTTGCTCGTTCTACAGGTAGTCCACTTAGGTGGTAAGTCACGCAACGTCCGTTTTCCTCTTTCTTTGTGCTGGGTGCCGATGAGCTGTTGTTGTTCATTTCCTGGAAACTACCATACCGAACAACGAATAAAAAAAGGCAATTCCTTCATCGATGATCCATCTTGACAAACTCCTCAAAGGCCTCGTCACTCTCGTCATCTAGATTGCCCCCACCATTTGGAAGTCCTGACCGCAGCTTTCTAGCTCCCAGTCTCTGCCTCTCTGCTTCCTCATGACGCGAAGGGTCCAGTGCAAGTGCCTTGGCGTAGGCATGAATGCACCGGCACAGAATGCCTCGGGGCACTTCAACGAGTTTGCCTATGGCCACAGCCTTCTCTGTTTCCTCACTTTGGAGCGTCAGATCTTGCGTCTCAAAGCCAGGCCAGGGTGGACCTACATAGCATTTTGCACCAGGCCTTGTTTCATTGCGATGTCACCAGCCCGATATGCACAATATGAACTTGTCCAGCTGAAGCGAGCAGTGACCCCGGACTTATCCAGTATGTCCTTTGCTTTATCAATATGAAGCTGAGCATCATCGAGCATGTTCATTCTGGTCCGGAGGGAGCTGAATGTCAAGTGGGCACTATACATTAGAGGCAGTTTTCAGTACCTAGGTAGCGTGGGTAGATTCCGTATCTTCAGTGGCATGAACTGGACTTACTAAAGCTGTTGATACCAGCTGTGAAGTGCCTCCGCATCTGCCAAAGCCTTGCTTAACAAATTCTCCGCCTCTTCAAATCTGCCCATGCAGTAGTAGTTCCGAGAGGTGTTGAACCTCCAGACCATTTTCCTTGTAGGAATGTTCCCAGCTGGCCCTTCAAGAATTTTACCAGCTTTCAGGAGTAATTCTAACCCGTCCTCATACCGGCCCTGGGCACCCACGGCCATACCGAGCCAGCTGTACGAAAGGCTTATGAGGAGATCGCCCGGCGGTAGCATGGCCTGGCGTATCTCCAGACTTGCTGTAACCTCTGCCTCTGCTCTCGTAAACTCTGAGGTGCAGAAGTGGTACATGCCGCTGAGGGCCTTCAAGAATGCCCACAACAGCTGGTCTCGAGTGCCTTCTGGACACTGTTTGTATGCTGACTCCGCACTTTCAAGCAAGGAACCAACGATATTTGCGGTGTCGTTGTCGTGGACGGCACTGAGTACAGGAACATCAGTTTGGAAGTCATCCAAGACGTCCTACTTGGCCGAGGAGAATGGAAATTTTACTTAGCAGCAACGGTCAGAAGTCTGACAAAGCTCATATTTGGAGTGAGAGGGTTGTCTTGGACTTGAGACTCGTTGTAATTCCTTCTCAATGCCAGGACTTGTGGCATGTACCGTTCAGTTACCAGCAGTTCCTCATCGTCGTACTTGTTCGAACCTTCGGATGGGAATTTCGTGAGAAGTAATTCTGTGGCAGCCTCGAATTTTTGCTGCGCATCGTCCATCTTCGCTCGGTACTCGGACTGAACTAATCGGTGTATTCGAAACGTTCCTTGGTCAACATTCTTCCTCACAAGAGCATGGTGACTCAGCTCTTCCAGCGCCTCGCCTAGCCTGTGATATAACTTGTCAGTTACTCTGACCGAAACATGATTCCTCATCATTTGTGCAGCATTGCACTCACCTCAATTTATCCACACAGAATGAGAGCATTTCGGGGTAGCTGTCGATCTTCTGTGGCGTGAATATATCCACAGGGACTGTATCTGCAGAGTACAAGCTCAAGACCCCGAGACAGCTTCGGGCATCGTTTCCGAGAAGGTCAAAAGATATCTTGAAAACTGTGTCGAGGGAATGTTTGTAACCGAGGTACTTCCACCCTCTCTTCTTTTGCTTGTGCAATTCTCGCTGATGCTCTGCATACATTGCTTGGAACTCCGCAATGGTCCAATTTCTTGCGTTGATGAGAGCAGCCATTTGATTGAGAGCGAGTGGTAGGCCCCCAAGTTCGTTTGCGACATCTCGAGCTGCCTCAAGCTCACCGTCGAGACGTCGCCTCAGGCTTGTCATTTGGAGCAGAAACTCAGCTCCTTCGTCGCACGTCAACTCGCTCACTTCAAGGCCCAGATCAATAGGCAATGAAGCAACGAGAATGTCCCTGGTGGTAACCAAAACCGCTCCATGATTAGAGACAGGCCAGCAATCGTCGAGAATATCAGGACTGTCCACATTGTCGAAAATGAGCAGCCATTTGGCCGCTGTTCCCAGATTAGTCGTCAAATACGGACTCGCCCGGTGGTGTTCACGCCGATGGTACTCACATGTTCTCTGAAGCCAATTGAGTACCAACATCATGTTTTCCTGATAGGCTTGGGGATGTGCTTCTGGAAATTGCAAGGTATTGACGGCCACGTGACTGAAGCTTTGTTGAATCGAAAGGAGATCTTCAGCCGATATCCAGAACACGGCGTCGAGATCCCCTCGTCTTTTCCATGCGTAGGCGAGCGCCGTTTGCGTCTTTCCTACACCACCCAGACCATAAAGAGCAATGGATGCCAGACGACTAGTCGTATCTGCTGGTGTGAGACGGGTTTCCACCTGATTCAACAAGTCCTGGCGGCCATAGAAATGCTGGTTCTGGGCCACCGGTAGGTTGTTGCATGGAAGAGTCACATTCCCTTCTTTGGCCTTCTCCAACTGCAACACGCGCTGGTACGTTGCTCTGTCGTCCAACTTGTTCGCCTGCTTTTCTGCCATTTCAGAAATCTGCACAATACGCCTCACTCTCTTGTCAATATTCTCAATAGGAGCATTATATACTGCGGTCGGGGTCTCTAGCATGTCCTCTTCAGGAGTAGACCCTCGAAATTAGCTCGTGCTGTCATAAAGGGCAGGCAGGCCCCGGGAAAGAGCAAAACGAATATAACATACTCTCTTCATGCAATTCTGGACCACGAAAAGTCATGATAATGTTGAGCCAAAGAAGTACGATTTCCTTGTTGACCGCCACCGTGTCGCCTTCCACCGTTCCAACAGCGGTGATGGTCTCGTTGCAGTCGTTCGAGATTCGCAGCTTGTGGCATAGACTTCCTAGCCATCGTGTGATCCGACTCAGGGGATTGTCTCGACCTGTACTCTCCTGGGCGAGGGCAATCTGTCAGCGGTTAGTAGCCGCCAATCCTCTCCGCTCCCACACCTCGCGCTTGCGCTCACCTTGAACACCAAGAATAGTAAGCCCCACATCATGGACGTGTCCACTGGGTGTGCCATCATGCTGACGAAGTTCTCTGCAAATACCCTGTAGTGGTCCAAAGTTGGATAGATCAATCTGATAGCCTTCACAGATTCTTCGTCGGGATATTCGCTTGGGAGGTTGGTCATGTTGTCCCGGAAATCCTGAAGTGATTCAATCTGCAAAGCCCGCTCATGATCAGGGTTGTCCATTGTCTCCCCGCATTCTTGCAATGCTGCTTGCCATGAGTTTTCATATATCTCATCACTAATGGCGATCGTTAATGCTCTGCAATTACACTGCACTTCTCTCAGACTTACTAAGTATCTTTCTCTTGCCCATTCCCACCGAGCGGGTCATGCAGATGCATTGCGCTGTTGTGTCTTGAGTTGCCAGGTTTTCTTTTCACAATGTTGCAACCGAAGTAAAAGGATGTGTTCGATAGTTGCGGAGGTAGAGACAACGTTGGAAGCGTTGCATGATACCAAGGACCAAGGTGCGTGGCAGTCCACCTGAGCAGAGGCTAGACACTGAACTTGCGCTTCCCTTGACATGTCTACTGGGACTCGTTGCCTATGTGCTTATGACAACCATGCCACGTCATTTGTGCCGCACTCTGCCCGACATCAGAAATATGCATGTACAGATATTGTCGGACATATCTGCCGCGTGCCGCCTGCCGAGAGCTTACCACTTGAGCAACACACCATCAGGAGTTTATGCTCCGCGAAACGAGAGGATGAGAGCAAGCCAAACGCGATGTGGTGCCCTAGAAACCTCCCGTCTGACATTTGAAATAGGTGTCCTGTTACTTACAGCTTGGTACCTACCTAGGTAGACTGACGCATGCATCTTCTCAAGGGGGTGCTGAGTGCTCTACGGGGCAACTCAGACCGATCTGCCATGACATTCACTAGTCTGCTCAAGGAACTTTGGGATCGACCAGCTGTGCAAATGCTTCGCATTTGACTGGGTTACGATAGAATTGTGTAATTGATTACGTAGTTGAAATGCACATTGTGGTTCAAGAGAGTCCACGCTCGGGCGGCCACTCAACGTTCACGGACACAATTTATTTCGAGGCGGGGGATTTTAAACTTTTTTAATTTCGACTTGAATCTGACAAGACCTTATCCTTATCCGTAGGCCTTGCTTTCATATCTGATTAGTGGGCTAAATAGTGGAACCAGAACTTTTTGCGTCGAAAGCTTCTTTCGGTGTCTCAGGTTCCAGAGTTGCCATTTTCACTACCTAGGTAGTCTTTCTAGTGTGTCGAACAATTTGTTGCCGTCCAACTATTCAGCCCCTATTTACCTAATACTTAGGGCAGCCACCTCTATCATACCATCATGCACATGTGGGCGGTCATCCCTACCTAGGTAGGTAGAGGAAGGCTGTAAATTACTCGAAGTCTGGTAGCCACATCGCACCAGAATAGATACCGGGGTAATACCACATCGTAATCCATACCTCTGGACTATTCAGTCTAGAGGGTCTACGCCGATTCCGACCTGATATCAAAGGCAATACCCGTGTGGTGGCTTCAGGCTGCAAGTAAGCGCCTCAATTGTATACACTTTAGGATCGTTCATGGGTAGTTGTAGCTGTCTACTGCCCTTGTCCCCAGGCATCTCGAGTCCTCCACTTCTCTGGCAACCTCGTGCCCATCTGCAACTCCCACAATCTCCGATCGAATTTCCCAGCCTTCAAGGCTTCATCATCTCCAGCATATTTGAACGTCAGACCACACTCTTGCGCTGGACTTTGGCCGTCCGTGAACTCAATGAGTCATGGAGCTGGCTCGTAGGCATTTTTCTCGTATCGCGCAAGTTTGAGCTTGTCATCGAGCGATTCAACCAGATGGGCACATCCGGTAACTTCTTCGCCAGGTCTGCCGTCTACGAGCGCGCGGTACTGTCCCCAATTCGTGAGTGAGAAGCCAACCACTTTTGCAGGTCGAAGAGTAGACGCATGTGGCAGGTCCAGTATATGCCCCAGAATTGCGGGCTGCGTAAGCGTCCCGCAGAAGAAATAGAGAATCGGTTCGTAAGGCCTGTCCAAGTCCGGCTTGTCTGCAGGGCGCTTCAAAAGGTCTGGAGGCATCGACGCAAGGCTATCCAGGTATGCAGATGGCGTTTCTATGGCTGGTTTGCTGCTGCTGGCTTGAATGAGTTTCCGAGGCAGAGGAGGCGGAGTGGATGGTGCGGGCGGGGCCCCTGATGGTGATGCCTGGCGTTGCGACCATGAGAGCTCATTTTGGACGATGCACCTCTGGAGGGGATTGGGCAGCTGAGTGATAACGGTAGTGTGGACAAATATACGAGTCTGGTCAGCCGACAGTCAACTCGATCGTGCCCAATGATTGCTATTGGGAGAGGATTGCCTCAAAAAGCAGCTGCTGACGCGGGTTGCTGACTTGAATGTATGAAGCTGTACATGTGCTTCTGTAAGCGAAACAGGTCTGCCCCAGAGTCAAGTGGTAGGTACATAGCGCAGTCCAAAGTATATAGGCGCCGAAAATTCATGTACATTGCAGAGCTCTGGAGACCTGTGAGTGAGACATACACTTGGTCCCAAATTGAGTTGGGCGCCTCGGTGTCTTTGTCGATCTTCTGGTCATAGACCTAGAAGGTAACGCGCAGTGCTCCTGAACCTGGAAGTCTGAGCACCCTCTTGCTTTCACTTTTCACCCCCCGGGGCGACCGCAGGATCCACAACCGCCTGGTAGATTTTGGACTCCCATGTTATCACAACCCGCTCGGCTTAGTCATCTTAGTGAGAGGGCTCAGTAAGTGTGATTTGACATCGATCGCTACAGACATCGAGAGGCTAATGGGGCCAACAGACTTAGTCATAATACGAAAGACGACATCCGGAGTTAACAATCGGACGAAGACGACCATTGTCAACATGGATGAGATCTTAGACTTGTAGAAGTGACACGAGGGCGAAGGGTCCGGAGATTTGAGGAATGAGAGGGATACATATAGCCCTCTGGTCCGCTACCTAGTATGATGGGACGGGCCATACTATTTTGACTGTGTGTCAGGCTGATCTGGATGGCGAGGCGAGTGGTGCAATGTCGGAAGGTGGAGTTAGTAGGTATCACAATGCCCAAAACAGCCATCTCACAACAGATAGCCCACAGCAGGTATCCCATAACAGGTATTTCACAGCAGACACCCCAGTGCAGATACCCAAGACGGTAGGTATCCCAAGGTAGGCACTCCCGGGTACCTAGGTAGATATTCCAAGGTAGGTATCCCACGGCACGTATACTATGGCTGGTGCTCTATGGTAAGATTCTCTGAGAGCCGCGGATGCGATGCTCCCAGGTTCTGCCACCTGACACCTGGGCACATTTCCACATTTCTCCATTTGGCCGGGTAGAATGAGATGCTCTACGCAGTCAAAGTGCCAAATTGGAATTAGATCAACTTACATGACATAGCTTCGCGCCCATGGGACCACATCGCTGGCGAGGGAGGTTTAAGATTGTAAGTTATGGATGTTGTCCTGACGGCTTGTCGAGCGTCCTTCAGCTGAAGGATCATTTGTGTCCCAATCTCCAGGAGAGCCACTTGCAGACCCTTTTAGGCAGAATTGAACATCAGGCAAGAAAAAGCGAATGCGATGTTGATCCTAAATTGTAATGCGCACAGCTGGAAGCTATGACACTTAAAATGTTGTGGCCATGGATCCGCCAACGATTTCAGGCTTTCTCTGAACGATACTATCAAGGTGATCATCGTGATGGTGACGCCAATACCTACCTACATGTTGGCATGGTCCACTGTAGCTCCCCTTGCCGACTGGAGTATTCTGTTGCGACTCGCCTTACCAGGTTCGTCCACTGACCCATCTTCAAAGGATTTTCAAGCTATAGTAGTACTTTTGCATTTATGCAGCTTTTAGGCTTTCTCAACATCCGGCCTTCTGCAAAGAGCCTGCAGCACTACTTGCAGTAAGTTCAACTCGCCCGCCCATGCCCCGGAGTGGTCTTGCGAGCCCGGTTGCTATACGAGACAATGTACACAACTGTGTGTACGGGCGTCCCAAGGCGCCTATAGATCAGCCATTGGCCCATTTCTCTGTATAATACCCATGGTCCTTGGCATTATAAAGCCGGCACCAGCGGGCCGGCCTCTCCCTTGCATGAAGACCAACAGACCTCAACATCCGTCACCACTCATCGACGTGGCCGATGAGGTGATTCTGCACCTACTAGCAGGACGTCGACAGTAGTGCTTGCGTGTACTGCGCCGGTAGCAATGATGTAGACTGTATTCGACACTCCGCATGGACCATTGTGGAGCCACCTGGGCAGAGGGCAGCCGGGAACATTGTGTCATGGACGCTTATTACTGCTGAACAAGATCGACGCCGTGACAATTACTGCGGAAGTTGTTCAAAGGCCCAGAGGCCCAAAGCTTTCTGGGGTTCGTTTCTCGTACAAAAGCCGACCCTGGGAATCAGCCACCTTCCGGGCTCACCGCTCGGGCCGTACGGCTGAAGTTCTTCTCGCCTACGTAGGCATGTTGTGGGGTGGTATTTGAGGCTGATCAATGTAACCCACCTGCAGCATTCAGCTCTTCGGATCTTCGGAGCCTGCATATAGCGACCCAACGCTTAGCAAACTCAGAAAGATCGGATCATGATTTTGACTACGACGCCGCGGGCTGTACATTGGAATAGTGCGTACTACATGTGTTTGTTGTAAGTGCAGGATGCGTAGCCTAGACGCACCCAGCCTTAGGAAAGAAAACATCGCAGCAATATACACTGCCCTCGAAAATTAGATCGAAGTGTACGGCACAGAGTACCAGACTCGATCATCAATATCTCAGATCTATATACGGGGTACTCCGCATGCAAAGCATTTCTTGGCCCGCAGAGCCGCTCCAAAACAATGTTGTAAAGTTCAGGCTGGCCTCGCCTTGGCAACTCTATTCTTGTGAGCCCACGTTTAGTCCCAGCCCTGCGAATTTTCTATAACCAATGGTCGACGGGAGAGTCTATGCTAGTGACTAAGTATATATAAGAATTAGAGTTGCTGTACGGCCAAGAAACCAAGAGATACACCATGGTCTTGGTGGCTTCTGTGAGCCAACTCTGTCAGTGCACGTTGAGTTTTGAGACGTCCCTACTTCCAGGTACGCTTCCTCTCGAATGCTTCCGCGTCATCGAGTTCCAGGCCCAAAAATACTGAATTGAGGTGAAAATTGAGCGTTGCAGTGAATGAAGAACAGAAAATATAGAGTATCTGTATCATGATGTATTTGAGAGAAACTCATTGAGTGCATCCATGTATATCAAAACGTACGTGAATTGGTGGCGATCTACCTCTTCCGTGTACTTCACCAGTACACTCTCGCACCACAATGGGATAATGTGATGGCAGATATGGGGCTTCCGCCCCGTGACGCCCGCCGGCATTCGCAAGCTAGGTACTGTTGTAGCTAGGCTCGAGACTGTCACTTGAGCATTTGTGGGCACGGAAGGAAGTGTACACGAGAAGAGACAGATGCCTACCCTTCCGTACCCACACTTTGAGCTTGCGAACATTCGGTCTCTTCCGATTGACTTGGAAGCTCAATCTTTAAAGCGGCTATTATCATGACAGTGCGATCCGATGCGATTCGTGCGTATGCTAATACGCGCGCTCACATCAGGTCTGTGACGATTTCGATCTACTGTTTGTGCGGTTCACTATGCAGGCCAAGAATTAGCTGAAAAACAACACCATTTCACGTTCCAATTATCCGGTACCATCATGCTCATTTCGAACTACTAATGCCAATGCTCGCTATTTTAGTCTTTGAGGCCAGCCCGCACAAAATTCGATGCTTGTCGGAGCTATGTAGTTGATATTAGGCGGGAGTTATCTCGGGAACTAGACTACTGCTCATCGAGGGACCCGTCCGATGTTGCAGGCAGTCGAAGCCATGCGGATAAATAGGGGCCTGACAGGTGGGATACGGTGGCGGGTTGATCCGTGATATTGGGACCTAAGATTTGCCTTGCCAGCGAACCCTTAGATGATGCTGCAGTTGCGGTGTACTCAGCGGGCGATCAACAAAATCATACTTCAACAGGATTGCATCACCACGAGTGGGAGCGGCCAACGCGACGAATGATACGTGTCCGCCGAGAGACTATCAGCCTTTGTTGACAATGGTCGAAGGTCGGTCCGGGGCTGGACCGATGATCTTTGCAGGAGGCAATATGCTTCGACCACACATGTGTGTCTTCCAGCTGATGATGGCGCAAGAAATTTGGATCGTGATCCATCGCCAGAATGATTATTATCCGGGCGAGATGAAATGGCCTTAACCAGGCCGAGCAGAGCTGAGAGACGTGCCGCCTGCTCAACAGCCTCGACTATATTAACCTCGAGAATCCCCAGGTATCGAGGTCTGGAAAGAAAAGAGATCTCAAGGCAACTCAACAGCAGCACCAGTATTGTGCTGAGCCCCATCATCACTCCAATCCAAACCGATCTTCAAACACCTCGCCCATCATGCGGTTCACCAACCTCACCTTCGTCAGCCTGCTCATGGCCCTGGCAAGCACCACCATCGCCGCTCCCGCCGGCGCGACCACGGACGTTGTCACCGCCAGGGACACTGAGCTCCCCCGCGACGTCGTCGCCCAAGGCTTCGACCTCGAGAAGAGGGAGCTGTTTGACTTGATCTCCGACTTGCTTGTACGTGTGCACAGAAAACTTCCCCCGACCGAGCGCGCCAGAGTCATTCCCAGCCCCCATGATATCAGAGAGCGACACGAGCCTAACCAGCCGCAGGACAAGTACAAGGACAAGAAGAAGTACGAAGAGGACAAGAAGAAGGAGGAAGAGAAGAAGAAGAAGTACGAAAAGGAGAAGGAGAAGTGGGAGAAGGAGGAGAAAGAGTGGAAGGAAGGCAAGGGCAAAGGTGACAAGAAGAAGTGGGATGAAGACTACAAGAAGTGGAAGGATTCGTACAAGAAGTGGTACGATGCATACTATGCGCTCATCGAAGTCTGGAGGAAGATTGGCTACTATTGAGTAGCCATTACCGGCATCAGACGAGGGCTCTGGGGACTGATTACTCTTCTCGACACTCATTGAACAGGCTCCTACTGAGGTACCTAGGTAGTTGTTTGTTCTGCATCTACAGCAACATAGTAATAATGAATCGTTACTTCCGGAAGAAGTTACAGGTCCAAAGCCATGGTATCACATGCCTGGATGCCAGCACAGATTTTCTCTATGCCCTGGACTCGACAGATCCAAGACTCATTTTCCTCGTCCCCTCCGTAATGCCTCTCAACCGCCTCTGCCCAGCAATATTCACTAGTTCAGAGGCGGCATCCTCGTGCACCGCCGCCGTGTCCACCGAGCATTTTCCCTTCCTCATACTCCTCCGCCTCGTCGCAGCCATCGATCGCAGCTCTCCGTCATCCTCCTCCTCATCAGCGTCATCCTCCTCGAGACCAACAACATGCTGCTCATGGTATCCTTCATCGTCCCCTTCCCCCTCCCTCACCCCACCCACCATCCGCACGACCGGCTCCCCACCAGGTAGTCGAATCTCCGACGCCTCCAGTGTCTCCGCAATATCAAGCAGCAGCACGTCCATCGGGCAGATGTACGCGACCCTCTTCCGCTGCGAAAACGCCAACACGTGACCACACACCTGCCCTTTAGTCCGCTCGACGACCCACGCGCCGCTGTCACCCGGCAGACCGAGCGGTCGGCGCGGCGAGGCCTTGTCGTCTTCGTCGTCGCCACCTTCATGTTGTTCGGACGCGGAGCTGGTCACCTGGTACGTATGGCTCGGTGATGTGCGCCCGTAGATCTTGACCGAGGTCAGCGCAGGGAGGATGAGGCCCGTCTGCAGGCCGCTCGTGCGTGCCATGCACTGCACCTCGAGGTTGGGCAGGGCGGTCGTGGCGAGCACGGTGTGGGGCTGTGTCGGTTTGCCGTTGCAGGGGATGGAGTTGTCGTCTGGCAGACGGTCGTCTTTGAACTCGAATAGCGCCCAGTCGATCTCGTGGATTAGGCCACTGTCGTCGTTCCGGCGGCGGATGCCACTGGAGGCAAAGATTTCGCCGAGACTATAGGTATCGAGGTGCTCTTCGTCTTTGGTCTCGGCGCTGGCGTAGAAGCCGTCTTCGACGTCGTCCATCGCTGGTTGGCTGATGATGTAGCCATCGCCGCAACCCGGGTCCACGCCAGGGATATCGCCTGGCTCGACGGGCTCGTCTTCTTCTTCTTCTCCCTCATCGGAATCGTAGTATGAGCTCGTCACTGCTGACTCGGTGTTGGTGTCGGACTCTGCTTCTGAGAACTCTGCCGCATAGTCGCCGCTGTCACTACTACTCGACGACACAGGCGTGTCTACGTCGTCCGGGTACTGTTGAGCGTACCAGGCAGCGAGGTCAGGCACTTTGTCCTTGGAACCGGCCATGCTTCGCTGAATGCGCTTTGCTGTCTCGGGAGTAAGCGTTGCCTGCTCGGCATCAGGGTCGTCCAGCATGTGATGAACGGTCATGCCGTACGTCTTGTTATCCACAACAATCAACCCCCCGAAGCTGACCGGAGGCAAGTGACGGTCGCCGACCCATGCCCCGATGCTGGCTCCGTTCAGCGGACGCGCCTGGAATCCTCCGTTAGCGGCGGGGATCACTTCGCCCTCAGCACTATCTGGTGGGGCCATGCTGCGTTTCGTACCGGTACCTTCGCCGCGAGAGCGGAGGACATGGCCCCGGCAGACCTTGAGCGCATAGCCTGTGGTGCCGTCAAATATGGCGCCCATTTTGCGTCGCAAAATTCCCTTGACCTTGGAGACCGAGGTGCATACGACGAGAACGGTTGGTTTTGTTTCTTTGGATGAATCTCCGATCGATTCGAGGGAGATCTCGACTGACTCGGGGTTCTTGCGGTAGAAATGGCGTAGTGCCTGGTTGATTTGCGGCATGAGCACGGTGTTCCAATGTTCGACGGCCTCAGGAGGTAGTGCGGTGTGAGGATAAAGGCGCGACTTGGTGGAGCGCTTCGTCCTCGGCTCGGTTGATGGAAGGCCTGATACTGAATTAGCATGAAACAAGACAAGGTGAACTGAATGAGCATACCTCGCGGCGAGGCAAGTCGAGGTGGTGCTGAGGGTCTGGTGCTCGGGGTTTCGGGGACTGTTTCCGAAAGCGTGAAGCCGGCCTCGCGCGCCTTCGCATCTCTCGAAGAGCTGGCAGTGGCGGTGTCGGATTTCTCGACCTGTCGTACCGACGTCGGGGACTGGATGCCCAGGTCACTGCTGAGACGGTCTTCCAGGCCGCCAACGCTGTCCAAGATGGCGCAGGCCTCGAGGAAGCGACTGGTCTTGACTTGCACCTGCGCCATGACCTGACTGCTCTCTGTACCAGCTCGAAGTTCGTCGTCGACCGCCGTCCAGCACGTCTGTACTGCCTTCATGTATAGTGAGCCACACCTGATGGCCAATTGCTCCAAGATGGCCTCCGGGACGAGTGCGGCTGACGGATTCGAAACGAGGTTCTCTAGGGGCGTCCAAAGACCAATAGACACCAGGAGCATTGCCAGAGAGTAAAGATCGAATGCTTTTGAATCGGGGTTGGAGAGAAGTGATTTCTCCCCCGTGGTTCTGGGATCAAGGGGATGGCGGCCTAGGGAAGCTCCAGGGGTGTTGCTGTCCTGAAAGCTTTCGGAGAACAAATCGAAGGAGGAGATCAAAGGCCTCCTAATGTCCACCTCACCAGCACCTAACGACGGTTCTATGCCAATTGCCTTACAGAAAGTAATGGTAGAGTTGACGAGATTGCCATGAATGATGCCACGGGCATGCATGTCAAAGACAGTGTTAGCCAGGTTGAAGGCCAGCCTGAACTTGGCTTCCAGTGGAGGCTCAAAGTCTGGTCTGGCCAGAAGGTCGGCGAGGGAGCACAAAGTGTTCAGGGTATTATGTGTGACTGATTCGAACGACACTGGGTTGAAGGATGGGGGGAAGTGGTAGACCAGACCAAGTCTTGAGTTCTTCATGTCTTCGAAGTATCCAAGCAGTTGTGGGAGACCAGTCCAAGAGCCTGGAGAGCGTTGAGGCTCAGTCTGTAGTCCTGCAGAAAGCTTCTCAAAGCGAGACATGTCGGGCATGATGTCCACCTGTGAGTACATTGGGTCGAACTCAGCGTACTCCAAGAGAAGGGCAGTGTAAGGTCTCCCATTGTTCCTGGTCAAGTCTGAGTATGCTTGCTTGCTCATAAAGACAATGTCACGCGAGTGAGTCTCAACGGTGGTCTCTGTCATGGGCAAAGGCTGCCTTTCGCTCATGCTAGTCAATGTGTTGGGATCAATCTTTTGGGGTGTCAACATCCTGGTGGACTCAAAGGCTCGCATGTCTTCGTTGGAACTGCTTTTATGAAGTCTGGCGCGGGCCTGTGTAGACAACGCACCACTTGATCTGGTCCTCGATAGGTCGTACAGGGTGTCGATGCAGGTAGTCAACTCTCTGATCAAGTCCTCAAACTTGGCCTTGTTCCAGGGAACAATGGGGATCTTTTTATCGCCTAGTGGACGTAAAGGCTCTCCAGACTGCCGTCTTGAACTCTCCCACAGGGGCTCTGCTTCGGCCAAGATGTCCTTGATGTTGGACATGATGCTTCCGACCACCTCACTGACGCCGGCCTTTGAGAGCGCATCGTCGATAATGTCTGCGTTCGTGGGGTCGGACCAGCCCAGACCCCAGGTGACAAGGCGGTCATTCTGAATCTTGAGTTTCCGGTGGAGAGACTTGATATCCGGGTCTTCCACCTCCCGGATCGGCTCCTTAACGAAGTCCGAGGACTTCTTGGTGTCGGTGTAGAGCCTGCTCAGCCGGCGCTGGACTGGCATCTGGAAGCCGCCCTGGGGAAGACCGTAGGACGACATGATGCTGGTCAAGAAGGGTAGTTAAGCCGGTTGAGGGCGGGTACAGGCCGGAGTGATGATGGTGAAGAGAGCGAGAGGATAAATAGATTGATTAAATCATAGTATTGAAGTCCAGTAAAGCTGATGTAGTATCCCAGTAAGACGTCCTGGATGCCGTGGTCAACACCGCGAGGTACAGGCCTTGCTGGTGGTGTTGCGTTTCTCTGATGAGGCCGGCTGAGGATCGTTCTGATGGACAGATGGAAGAGCAACGGAAGAAGATGAAACAGAAAGCACAAGGATTGCAAACATCTGTGGCAGGGAGGGAGGAGCGCCCAGATTAATGTGGAAGTGAGGGCGAGATTTTGGCCCCAGCAAAAAGCCGTAACAAGGCGAGAAGCAGTCGACCGCGCTGGACTGGCTGGGCCGGTCCAGTCTTCTCAGTAATCAACAATAGCGCTAACAAGGAAAGCAATCATGAAACTGCAAAGACACTGCACCAAGCTCACGACATCAACCCGATGTGTGGTGGTGGTCCCCTGCGAGGATCCCTGGAATGTTGCTGCCTGGAAGCGCCGAACGAGGACGAGACGCCCGCCCTATTTAGGCAGACGAATAAACCCTCGTGAGACGGCCCGGGATTGTCTCAGCATAGAGCTTCTATACTGCGTCCTGCGCGACAATCCTGTATCTAAGAGTGTGATTCGAGATAAACTTATGACTAGGATCTGGGGGTCGGTTTGCTCCGTCGCGCTTGCAGGGTCCAAATCCACACTATATCACGTGCGCTGAACGTCAGCTTTCTTTTCGAGGATGCTGTGGCTGAAAGGCAACAAAGAATCCGACTTGCAAAGGCAAAATGGGAGATGATCCTTATATTGACTAGGCCAACTAATTAGCCACTCAAGACACTGTGGTTTCGCTCCGCATGGTGCGCTTCTGGCAGTGATCCGGCCCGTCAGTGACCTGAGACCTCCACACGGCCGCATCGCGGGGCGGTCGGTGCTGCGGCATGCCAGAAGCAGATGATCAAGAGCACCTGGTATATTGCATACTGTACTGCGTGAGTAGCGTACCCAGGTTGCATGTAGTCTCCGCCGGCTTCCCGAAAGGAGTATATGTATGCTACAGTATGCAGAGTGGAGATGTGCGGATAGTGCGGTGACCTCGGAAGGATCAGCATGGTAACAGGGAGTCGGGGACTTTCTCGTTTCCTCAGGCACCTGTCAATCATCGCGGGTCGTCGTCCGAAGTAGGGCATATTCGGGCATTTTCTGTTGTCATATTGCAATTCAGTTGCTTCCAGGATTGAGAGGTCAGTAAGATAATTTGATACATGTCATCACCTAGGTAATTACCTCTACGTATTTTCTCAATGGGTCATGCCCAGCGGAAACAACCCTGAGATCGAGTACATAGATATGCACTCAAGCTTGTATTATGGCTGGGTATCAACGTCGACCACTGCTACTGGAGACGGAAGCTCGTCAAATTCTAGCTGCAACGGTCACTTCACCATGCTACCCATGAGGAATGGATCTCAGGACGAAGTCGACGATACCCCTTTCCATCCATGCAGGTGTCATAAACATCTATTTCGTATGGCTATCATTTGTCCCGCTCAAGTGACACGTCGTGCCAGAAATGTGCGTCGAAATTCGGTTGCCTAGTCCTGTGCTCCGCACACAACTTCAGAATTTCCGTTTCCATGGCAGTAAGCTGCATTGTTGCGTGCCCAAAGGGCCCACTCGAAGCGGTGAAAAAGGTACCAATCAAACAGAATTCATATAGCCGAGATGGCAAGTACCCTACCTAGCTGTGAATCATACTCAGATTCCATTGTACTGGTATACTGTAGACATATCTACAAGCCGTCAGTGAATCGTCTCTGAAGTCTGACCGGCCGTGTTAGCTTGCGTATACCTAGGACAATAACTAAAACCTGACCGATTGTGTACTGCCTGTGTGTGTTGAGAATTTTAGTGACAAAAAGGTGCTGTTCGTGTTGCTCTTGATGTCGAAGTACCTATGTACATAAGATGATGACAGGGGCCTCTGATATCCTTGGTGTGTTCATGACGCCCGATCTGGTAGCAATATTCTACCGCTAGGCGCTAGCAGATTACCTTCGCTACATCCTAACCGTGTTCACACATCTAGATAGGTTCTGGGCGAATGCACAGCCAAGTCAACCAGACAGTCACCAAGTAACCTTAGGTAATCGCTTTACGTCCATACCCGATCCTCATCGGGCCTACGGATGGATGCCCGGGTGATCCATTGCGTTGCAGCATAGTCGGATGAAACGTGTTTAACAGAGTCTCGAATTTTGCAACAGCCACTACCGTCTCCACTCGCTGTGAAGGATTTCAGACTCATTTGAGTGGCACATGCTACGAGACAAGTGCTTAATTGCAAGGCTTCTACCCGCCTGGGCGGCGTTTCTACCTAGCTAAACGGCTGGACAGTGAATGGTCAAGATTCAAGAAATCAAGCACGCTGGCTCTGAACGGGAAAGTGTGTTTATGTAGTATGACGAACCTATTCTAGTGGCTGACGGCCGCTGACAGTCGCCAATCACGATTCTACTCAGGTGCCGAGAACCTCGACGACGGATCGGTAGGCATTCATGTCCCTCCTCTGCTACTCAGCCATACCGGACATACACATCTCAAGCGAGCGGGACTCTGAATCTTGTCCGATACTCTGCCCATGTTACACGACCAGTCAGTGAAAGCTCTCAGACGCGCCCAAATCCCCCAGCGTACAAGTGTACAAGTGTGCTAGCCCATAGAGGGCTTTTAGTTCCAGACCGAATACCCTTGACAAGCATCGGTGCAATCTCATCAATGCTCATGCCGAATGCTTGATGTTCCATTGCCTGCTTCATCGCCATCTTCTCAATGCCCTCACATTCGTAAGATGGTTTCTCGGGAAGCTTCAGCTCACCTCCGGGTTTGTTGAAGATGGGCGTCTTGGCCGAGCCGGTCATCACTTTCATGACGTGAACTCCCAATGGTCCCATCTCTATTCGAACTGTGTCGGTCATTTGAGCCGGGGCGGCTTTGGAGCTAGAGTAGATTCCTGTTTCCCATGTTAGCTTGTAGCGTTCAAATCTCTTTGAAAACTGGGCAGTGACTTACCAGCCCAGCACACCGAAACCTTGCAGCCAATGGAGCTCAATTTTGCAATGATTCCCTTAGCCCTGATCACCAGCGGCGCGAATGCCTGTGTGACCGCATGAGGCCCCCGAACCTTGACATCGTACATCTCCTTCGCCATAGCAACGTCTACATCTAGAGTCTCATCAAATGATCTATGATAGTCCGAAGCTCGAACGTTGCAGTGCTGTGCCGCACGTTGGCCGTCTATGTTGGTCCCAACCAAGTACATACCTAGGTACTTACTTGCACACCTGTAATGACGTTACAACCTACCTGAAAGTGTTGAGTTCATATTTAGTTTGTTCTATATTCGTGGAGAAAAGTGACGTGAACTTCTGAATAATCACCACTTGAACGCCAAAATGATGTTGTACTCCCCAGTGAGAACCAGCAGCGCTGCTAGCACTCAACTCTCGGCCTCACTCGCCTCACTGTGCTCCTCAGACGACGACTCCCGCACATCAATCAAAACATCATGATCACTCTCACTAACATTCCCTCCCTCCTCATTCACCTCCCTACTCACAACCTTCAGACTCCCATCCTCCCCGACCACCAACTCCTCTCCCTCCTCCTTCGCGGCCTCCCACATCTGCCTCAACACCCTCCTCCGCTCCTGCCCACCCCTTGGCACCGCATCAAACTTGAACTTCTCCGGCTTCGCGATCAGCAGCGCCGTGAACGAGTTCCAGTGCACCGGCACCTCGGCCCTCGTCGCCGGGTCCCGCTGCTTCTGCATCGTGAACGCCCACGCCATCCCGCCCATCGCGAGGAACAGGTCCTGCTCGACGATCGGGATGCCCTGGCACGTGCGCCGCCCGAAGCCGAACTGCGAGTAGTTGTCGAGGTTCGGGTAGCGGGTGAGCGGCTCGCGGTACGTCTCGGGAAAGGCGGGCGAGAGCCAGCGGTCTGGGTTGAAGGACTCCGGGTCGGGGTAGATCGTTTCGTTGCGCGTCATGCCCCTGATACGATGCGTTAGCTTGACTGGTAGTTTAGCGGAAAGAGAGAGAGGGAGAGATGAGGTCAACATACCACTCAAGAGCGTGAATAGTAGCGCCCTTCGGGATGAAGTACCCATTATACACATCATCCTTCTCCAGCGCATGCGGAATCCCCGTAGGCACAGGCGGCCTCCAGCGCATCACCTCCTTCAATACAGCCCGCAACAGCGGCATATTATCGCGATCAGTCCACTGCGGACACCGGCCCTCACACACGGTATCAACCTCCTCCTGCAATCTGCGCTGCCAGTCCGGGTAGTGGCACATAGCGAGGATATACGACTGAATCGGGCTCCCGATCGTCATCGCCCCGGCAATCGCCATCAGCCCGACAGTATGACTCCCATCGTCCCGGCTCGTATCCGCCCAATTCCTCCCCGCGGAACCATCCTTCTCATCCACACCGGCCATCTCATCCCGCTCCTTATCCTCCAAAAACGTGCGCATAAAACTCGGCTTCGCGCCCCCCGCCTCCCGGCGCATCTGCTCGACATAACCCACGTTATACCCCAGCAACTTCTCCTCCAGCGCATGGCGCCGCGCCTCCCTCCGTTTCCACGGGCTCAGCGCGGCAGGAATGCGCGCCAACCAGCTCACCACATTCGGCAGCGCGCCGGCGGGCGAGATCGTCTCGAGCAGGCCCGCGGTGTTCCGCCGCACAACGCTCGCCATGTGCGGGCTGCCCCAGCTCAAGCGGCTGACCGTGCGGCTCGTGAACTGCTCGATGAGCTCGACGTACCGCGCCTCCGCGCCGCGCTGGCTCAGCAGCCACAGGAAGCGGTCGCGCTCCCGCGTCGGGTACCCGTGCAGCGGCGGCGACGCCCGCGCCGCGTCGGCCATGAGGTGGTGCGCGAGGCGCCGCTGGCGCTTCCACGTCGCGGTGCGGCCCAGCAGCGCGATGTAGTCGCCTGACGTGCGGTTGTCGGGCAGGTTGGGGATCAGCGGCCGGTCCGAGTAGATGGCAGCGCGCTTGGCGAGGAGGTCGTGCGCGATGCGCTCGTCTGAGATCCACACGTGGACCGAGCCGAACATGGACATTTGGTAGATGGGCCCGTAGGTTTGAGACCACTCGTGGAATTTGAGCCAGATGTTGTCTGCGGGGAGGTCGTGTACGCGCCCGATCAGGGGGAGGCCTGAGGGAGGAAATGTCAGCTGTGCGCATGCATTTTCTGTGAAGTGGCAAGAGGATAGAATTTACCCTTGGGCCCGGGGAGAGGGACGACGCCCTCTGGGAGCTCCTTCTTCTTTGTGTATCGGTATGTCAACTCCAATATTGCCAGAATGACGGCTGCCGCCACAAAGACAGCCAGTGGTGAGGACATCATGAGCGTGTTCATCGAATAGTTGCTGACCACTTGGTACTCGGAACAACTTGTCACATGTAGGGAAATATTTGCAGAACCGGAAAGTCGAAAAGAAGCGATCGTATCCTGCAGAAAAAGGATAACACGAGAATATAAAACAGGATCCCCTATAATCCGTCACCAGCCCTGACCAAGATGGTCACATCCCAGGCATGCACCAACATCCTGATCCGAAGATTTGGCTGGCCCTGACGAAGCCAAACCTCCGAGTCGACTCCTGAATGTTTTGAAGACTCGTGTGACAAGGCCGCTGTGAGGTCCATCGTCTCGGAACGAGGCCGCGACATCATCACCAAGTGCACGGCCCGAGCGGCTGATGGTAGTCCAGACGCAGGGCGCTTGGCAGCCATCCGAGGAGGACGAGGCCTAGCGCCCCTCGTAACAATAGGATTCATCTGGTGTTTGAAAATGCACGTTCTTCGCTGCTTCTCGCTCACAAATGGAGGAAGGTGAAGGGAGACCCGGAAGAAAAACCTCGGAGGCCAAATTTTGTGACGAACAGTATGAGGGAATGTACTGGACTGACTGACCAGCTGAAGGAGAAGCAACGGATGTCGCCACTCTACTCACCCAGTTATCCGTCCTATCCAGAATCAACCTGCTTAGCCGGTAGCTGGACATCTGGGAATGGAAGCATGGCGCCCGTGAGTTGCGGGCGGCACTTCAAAGAGTCCGCTGCCATCCCGAAACACCGCAGCCTCAACTCCACGAGGCTTCTGTCAACTTTGTCATCCCTGCAGAGATCTATGATGTCGTAGCACTGAACGGGTACCCAACTAGCGCCCGCCCTGAGACGAACCGGTCCCTGGGCTAGCGACAAGTTTCCGGGCATTCGCCCGATACAAGCAGTAGCTGGCTGATATGAGACTGATCGGCAGAACAAAGGCTTTGTACTCCGTAGGCTATCCGAGACCAATATGGACCGCAACGGTCGGGCCCAAACGTCTTGCTTGTGTGTAAGTAGCTGAGGAAGTGAATCGACCCAAAAATGGGTGTCAAGGATGACACTGAGTGCATTGATCTGATATTCCAGCAGTACAGCTTAGCGACAGATCGAAGGGGAATCTAACGCACAAATATTCCGCAGTTCCTTTCCACCCCGTCTCGCCAAATTTTGCACAGCGCTGTGATGGTCACTTTGCTCCATGTTCTCGTCATAGCATCTAGCTAGCTCTTCCCCTGTCTACATACGCTCCACAGGCGTAAGCCCCAACAGCCTCATCCCGTTCGAAATCACAATCCTCGCGGCGTCAAACAGCGCCATGCGGGCCTTCTTGGTCTCCTCCTCGGCGCCGACGATGCGCAGCACGTCGTAGCTCGAGCTGAGCACGTGCGTCAGCTTGAACAGGTACGTCACGACGGTCGTGGGCTCGAGCGTCTTGAGCGTGTTCTGCACCACGTCCGGGTACTGGCCCAGCACGCGCGCCAGGTTGACGGCGTGCGGCTCGGTGAGGAGCGACATGTCGGCCTTTTCGAGCTCCGCGGCGGGGATGGCGGCCTTGCGCGCGATCGAGCACACCCGGGCGTGCGCGTATTGCAGGTAGGGGCCTGTGTCTCCCTCGAAGGAGGTCATGGTGTCCATGTTGAAGGTGTAGTTGTTGATCCTTTGGGCCGGTGTTAGCATCCTGTTCACAACTGTCATATCAACGCGTCTCGAATGAAAGACTGACCTCTTTCCGTTCATGTCTTGGATCATCACACTGCTGATACCCATGGTATCGGCAGTCTGCTCAGGGTTCGCTACCTGCGAGTACTTCTCCTCGTTCTTGCGCATGACCTCGTGCATCTTGTCACCCACATCCCGCAGGATGTCATCCAAGAACTTCACCGTGCCCTTGCGGGTGCTCATGCCCAACACCATACCAAAGTTGATGTGCTGGCACTTTTCCGCGATATCCTTGTGGCCCATCAACTCGATGATCTTGAAGAGCTGCTTCAAGTGCAGGTCCTGCTGCGAGGCCACAACGTAGATCATCTGGTCGAACTTGTACTTCTCGTGGCGGCCGAGCAGCTCGCTGATGTCCCGGGTCAGGTACAGCGCGGTGCCGTCTTTCTTGCGGATAATGGGGCGCTCGAGTCGCTTGCCCTCCTTGCCAGGAATCAAGGCTTGGAAGTCTACTATCCGGGCGCCATCTGATTCGGTGGAAATGCCCTTGTCCTCCATCTCTTTTGCCGCGCGCTCCATTGCTGCCTCCGGAACCTGACTCTCGCCCGAGTAGCTGTCAAAGTGGATGTTCAGGCGCGCGTAGGTCTTTTGGTATCGCTCGATCGACAGGTCGCGGAAGCGGCGCCATTGCACTAAAGCCTCCTCGTCGCCGTCCACCATCTTCTTGAAGTACTGGCGGGCCTGCTCGTCCAGCCCTGTGTTCTTCAGCTCCGCAGCTTCGGCTTCCTTGCCCTCGGCCGTCAAGGCCTTCATCTTCTCTTCCTCTTCCTTGATCTCGGCGTTGATGCGGACGTACAAGTGGAAGAGGTGGTTGATCGGGTCCTTTGTCAGCTCCGCCTCATCGCCGTACCGCTCGAAGCCCAACGCCAACAGACCGTACTGCTTGCCCCAGTCACCGAGGTAATTGATTCGGGTGACATCCCAGCCGGCGCCCTCGTGAAGGTTGGCGATGAATCCGCCGATGATTGTGGATCGCAGGTGGCCGGCGTGGAAGGGCTTCGCGATGTTGGGCGAGGAGAACTCGACGATGATGCGCTTGCGGTCACTGTTGGGGTTCTTGGGGTCCCTCAAGCCGTGGGCTGGATTCTTGCCGTAGTCTTTGTTGAGCGCATGGACCATGGGTATGACAGACTTGGTGACGAGCGAGGGTTTGAAGGTGAAGGCCATGTGTACGCCGGTAACGTGAGGTTTCTCGAAGAGGGGATCGTTCTCGGGGAACTATTGATAGATTCCAATATTTAGTGCATTGGCGGCCGTGGCGAGTGAAAACAGAGGAGATCCCAAACCTTTGCTGCCCACTGCTCAGCCAGCTCGGTAGGCTTGCCCTTCACCCGGAGGGCGGGCGCGGCGATCAACAGGTCGCCCTTGTCCAGACCTTGGGTCCATTGTATCATGGAGTAGATAACGTTGGGGTCCACGCCGGTGATTTTCTCCATTACAGTGGTCAAGTGTAACCTGTAGACATCGTTTGGGTTTGTTTCTGGGTAGCAGGCCGGGAACTTGTTACGGATTTCGGAGAAGGAGAGGTCGGAGGTGAGCTTCACCAGCTCGTCAATGCTGGCAATCGGAGTGGTCGCCATGGTGGAGGATTTGCGGATTGATGACGAAAAGAATGGAGTGGTTGGCGAAGCTCGTGCAAGTGGACGTGCTATGGTAAAGGTCGCTTCTGAGAATGTCGACCGCGTGCAAGTGGGGTCGTTTTTGGTGTTTTGACGGAACGAGGGGTTCGTGAGTTGCTGTCGCAAACGAAATGCCGCCTTTGTGCTGTACGCCGGGGACAATTGAAGCTGTCGGAAAGACGCAGGAGAAAATATTGAACGTCGAGGCAGTGCAGTAAAGACGTTCATACCCTTTTGTTATGTATTTTGCTCCGGTTTGGTATGATTCACCAATTTGTTGTGACTCAACTGAACAATTTTTGGGCTTCTGGAGTTCAGGGTCGCTTCAAGGGTCGCTTATCGATAAGCCGCATATCCCTGTTGCGTGGATGTGTGGCTGTTATCCCAGCTTCCACATACCAGACCAGGTGGTCTGGTCCGAGATAACTATTACGACGGTTAGCAGGATTCGAACCTGGATTCGAACCTGGTTATACCACAGTGTCTATGAGACTTTCTTTTGCACCTAGGAACAGAACGAACCAGATGCGTCGATGCTTCATTTTCTCTGCAGGCCGTAATAAGACTGGGTAGTCGAATACCACTTGCATTTTCTGATACGAAGATGGACGCTTTATATCATCGTCACCGCGTTGGCATAAGAATCACCAGAGGAAACCTTTTCGGCTGTGGCGGCGAGATTGCGGGAGTGAGAACACAAACGGGAGAATCACGCTCGGATGATATCTTCAAGTGGACAAGCAGGTACGATATCCAGTCTATATCTCTCCAGCATCCTAACCTAGAAACAATACTCCTCCGCATGTAAATGAATACCCTGCGCCCCTGTTCCCTTATGAACAGCCCTCTCATCACTCAGCCTCGCCACGCAATTTCGCGTCCTAGCCACCAGACTCTTTCCCCCACAAACCACCACCGACGTCTCGCCGCCCGCAGCCTCCACAGCCTCTCTTACAAATGCCTCGATGTTTGGCCGCGAGCTGAGGTGGTGCACGTGTGAGTCGGAGCTGCCGCGTCTGCTACTGCTGCTCGCGGACGACGACATCACGCCGTCGAGCTGTTGCTTCTCGAGGTCCACGACGGCGGTGATGGGAGTGTTGGTGGTGGTGGTGGGGTTGTTGTTGTCGAATTTGTTGCCTGTAGCCTTGCTGCTGCTGCAGCAGCCGGACGAGGGAGGTGAGGCATCGCTCGAGGACGAGGTGCCTGTGGCGGCCGCGACTCTATCCTTCGCGCCGCTCACGAGCGCCGGGAGTGGCGGGCCTTGCGTCACGGCGATGTGCACCTTGAGCTCGATGCCGACAGTTTCGGCTTTGTCAATCATCTCGTGCAGACGCTGCACGTAATAGTTGATCTCGTCGCCCTTCTTCGCCGCGAGCAGGAAATCGATGCGCCGCGTGCAAAGTGTGTTTGGCTTGGCCATGAGGACGCTCTCCAGTATGGGCAGCGTGAAGCTTGCGCCTGTGGAGGCTGATATGAGAACAAGCGTCTCATACACGTCCCAGCGAGGTGGAAGGCCATACGGCCCGGTGACGAAGGCGGTGACGGTTCCTTTCTCGCCTTGTGTTTGCGACTTCCTGGCGTGGTTGTGGAGCCGACGAGAGAAGCCCTTGTGCTTCCGCACGATGAGCTGAATGCTATTGCAGATGCACGTCTCTGGAAGGGTGTGTGCACAGGCGATGGTGTAGGGATGGTGGTCCGATATCCCAATTTGTGGCATCCACAGGTAGAGATGCTGGCCTGCGCGCCAGGAGAAGTGTACGTCTTTGATAGTGACGACGGTAATGTCCTCGCCGACGGCGCGGATCTGTGCTTGATGGCCGATTCCTTGCCCGCCCTTGCACGTTGAGCGGTTGGGCCTGAACTTGACGTTCTGCCAGACAAGCAAGACAGTCCGGTAGAAGCGGTCAAAGCAGAGAGCGGCAATTGCAAACCACACGTTGTATTGCGCATAGGCCGGGACGTGGACGTAGATGACATACAGGAACATGATCCATGTCAGCATGTGTTGAGCGACGAAGACCTCATAGCACATGGACCGAAGAGGTGCGAGTCCAGACACAGTTGCCCAGAGTAGGATTCCCCAAGCGGCCAGGCCATATTTGACCATGGGCATCATCTCGATCTCTGCCTTCACAATGTCGGCTCGAACCCATTCGGTCCAGAAGTGCCATCCGTGGATTGACGCCGTAACGAACATGGTCCGGGCGACCCAACGATGCAACCAGTTGAGCCGCTCGTAGCTGCTTCCGGCAATCATACCCAGCACACTACTCTTGGATGCCAGAAGGTAGAGGAAAGGCACTTGAGTGACGGTGACCCAAGCGTTGCGGAAGCCGATGCGCTCCCAGAAGTAGGCATCCTTCACAATGGCACCGGCCGTGGCCATATATATGACCACAGCCCAATAGACCAGCAACACGAGCACGCGGCCGAGGGATGGAGGTGTTAGCCAGGCTAGGAACCGGGTGGGAACATAGAGCTGAGGATAGCTGGCCTCACGACCGATGGCAGTCGCAGTCGCCCAGGCTCGTGAGAATGGACCGGAAGGTCTTGAGGGGTATTGAATAGATGAGGTAGCACATCTCCGTAACCTGCTCGATGTCAGTCAACGCTATGTTACCCACGGAGAAGGTATATCTACTGACCTCGTTCGTCTTTGGGCATAATTTGCAACGCGCACTATCAGTGAAAGTCCCAACACACCGACGATGAGATACCAATATGCGCGTGCAAGGCCCATATTCTCCACCTGGAATAGACCCGTACCCATGGTCATCCCCATGCCCGAATGCGACATATCCATTTTGAATCGGGTCCCGCCAAGGTACTCGAATCTTGACAACGCGAGGGTATGTAGTAACCGACCTCCGAAGCCTGCGTGCAACGATGTCCCAAAAAGAAGCTAAGAGGTCAAGCTCTCTTGGAGAGTGCTGGTGTCTGTCTGTTCCTGCCAAGACCGATGAGGCTATTGAGAGCCGAATAGACTGCCAGAGGAGCCGCAAGATTGGGAGTAGCCTTTGTTATGCCGAGTCTTTGGTAGCGCCCAATGGCTTCCAGCAATGGATGAGCAGGCTGTAATTTTGTCGACAGCCGGGAAGTACAAGGGCACGTGGCTTCGAGACGTTCTGGACCGATCAGTGAAGTACAGGCGCCGGTGCAAGCATCCGGGAAATATTCGGTGTGACGGATTTGGGAAGCAGAGTGGCGAGTCGAGTAGTCCAATCTCACCAAGGTTTTGAATTCAAACGCGAACCGAAAGCCTCTAGGTGCGTATTCGTGTCCGCTGAGTATATCCGTACTGCAACAGCGAAAGGTTATCGCGCTGACATCGAATCACTATGGTTCTCAGCTGACGATACTGAGCACGCCCGGCCTTTGTGTGCACCGACTCTGTGTGCTTGGGGGGCCGAGAACAGGAGGAACTTAAAACTTGCTCTCTTGGTGTGCTGCATTCCTTCCCGAACGACGCCAGTGTGTCAGCCCTGACTGCCCGGCTCCTCGAGGCCAAAGTGTAGTCCGCCAGGTTAGCGCGCACTTGGTCGAGCAAGAGCATGGTCAAGCTTGTCGTTCACTTCGAGGTCTACGGAAATATTTCTTCATCCCTTGCTGTCGAGGCCATTTCTCATTGCTGCCCCGGCCTTGAATACCATTTCTTGATTGCATTCCGAAAGTAGAAGTTGAAGTTGGCGACAGCGACTGCAGAAACATGCACATGTGGCAGGAGGCGGTGATAAAGCACCATCCCTGTTAGTGCGCGGGAGCGGCGTCGATCTGCCCTCGATATCCCTGCCGACGATCCGGCTCCACCCAGAAAAAGCTTAGGCTTCTAAGTTCGCCCCGGATCAGCTTAGCCTGAGCAAGTAAACTGGGGCACCCTGACCCACTCTTTCCGACCCCAGTCCTGTCCATTTCCGTCTTTCAACCTCACCTCAACGATCACTGTGATTTCACGCATCACGAGCTCAGATTGCGCAGAACCCGACAGGCGAGCGTGTCTCAGTCAACTTGTATGTTAGACATACAGCAGCAAGTACATCGCTCGCTCCATGACAAGGAGAACAGCACCACATCTCCCGACATGCCTTCTGCTGAAAGTCTGGACTGTTTCGTTTACAAACACATCCAACTCTTGCTGCAAAGGAAACCTGGTTTCCAAGCTTTGTCAGGCCGGTGGCATATCTTGGCAGACCCGACTCCACGGTTCCGACGGATACTGTACAGTGGTAGTATACCCGCCACTGCGGGTGTGCTGGACAGGAACCAGAGGGGATTCGGTAAAGCTGGCCTTTGGCAGCTTTGCGTGTCTCTGTCTCTTTTCAAGTCCGGCATGGTTGATGATGAGCAAGCATATCATCCATCAAAAGTCTCTCAGCATAACTGGCCATATTCCCTTCCAGTTTCTTTTACCGCCCTGTTTTAGTTCGCCGCAGCCTCGCCATGGCACTCAGTGGTCATGAACCCTTACTGATATACTCAACTCGATGTTTCATCAAGAACGCCATAGCTTACATACGGACGACATCGGAATTTGCTCATCCTTCCCGCCGTTGAAGAGGTATTCATAGACACGGGATCAGCTGGGATCCCTGCTCGGAGGGGTCCAGCTGGAGCTTCATCAAGTACTCAGGTACCTACTTAAGTAAGTAGCTTTACTCGAGATTTAATTACTCGCTTCCTACCGTTTTCATGCACTCATCTCGTTCAGTACTCCGTCATATTATACTTTATCCCCGGCAAGTCGCATCTCCTCCGTTAGTCCACAGGCACTCTCACCGAATTCCCATCACATACTCACACAACCTCAACAAGCTTCACCAACACCCACCGCCAAAATGGTCCCCCTGAATCTCCACGTCCTCCTCCTCCCCACCCTCGCAGCCGCCCACTTCAACCTCAACGCCCCAAACCCCATCGGCCCTTTCGACGAAGACACCGAAAGCACCGCGCCCTGCGGCGGCGTCACAGTCGACGCCGCCAGCGCCAACGCCACCGACTTCCACGTCGGCGGCGAGGCCATCTCCGTCTTCCTCAGTCACCCCACAGGAAACTGGCTCTTCCGCGCCACTCTCGACCAGACCGCCGCGTCAAATTGGTCCCAGATCTACCCCATCTTCACTCAGACAGGCCTCGGCGATTACTGCCAGCCGGCTGTGGCCGCGCCGAGCGAATTTGCCGGGCAGAAGGGGATTCTGGGCGTCACCGTGAATGGGCCTGATGGGTTGCTGTACCAGGTGAGCCTCCGTTGACTGTGCGAAGTGGTCTTTTTTTTTTCTGGTCGCTCACATGTTGATTGCAGTGCGCTGTTGTCAACTTCGTCGAGGGCTCCGGCACGTACTCCACTTCGACCTGCCAAAACGCAACGGGGGTGTCCGCCGCGTTCCAGTCCGACTCCAGCTTGACACCTCTGATCAGCCAGGACTTGTCGCAGACGAATGGCACGTCGACCGCGGATGCGACCAGCAGTAGTGGCAGCAGTACTGCCTCTGTGGCTGCTGGGCTTGTGATGCCCATGACGGGCGTGGTCGGAAGCTTGACCGCAGTGTTTCTGGCAAGTCTGTTTGGTGCTGGATTGATGGTGTAAGCCTTGACACGGTTCAGAAACGAAGTGTGATCCGCCGGGTACTTCGAAGTGGGGCGTTGTTCTCTGTCCTTTTGGTCGCGAAAAGCTTCATTGGTCCTCATCTTTAGTACGGCAGCATTTCCCGGAAAGTGGGCGTGGTGCAATTAGTCTCTCTCAGTAAGCTGTGTACGGTGAAGTTCGAAAGACACATCACGGCAGACTGCATACTATCCTATCAAAATTTCGTTATTGACTGCATTCATCTCGACAACGTGTCTGGTTCGGCATTGGGCTTGCGCGAATCAATTAAAATGCTTGCTAGGAATTAGCCATCGATGATCGAGGCATTTTGACAGGCGCAAGGAGTCCGTACAACGTGCCCACGGTACTGTGAGGCTCAAGTCCATTGGGTAAGAATGGAGACTTCACTAATGAAGACAGCTACAAAGCGGAAGACACGTTTACGGAATATGCCACAACCTTGGAACGCCTTATTGAAAGGTACTAAAGTGATACACAGTCTTGATTCCTCGTCTCGCATGTCTCCTCTATGTAACCGTCTAGAAGTAGAAAAGAGCACATGTACAATACCACTTGGACATGCTGCCTACAGACCTCACAGCGCTCCCTCAGCCCTAAGCTCTTCCAAAGTCCCCTCCCACACCTTTGCAATATCATTCTGGTAAATCCAACTCATATCCCCATCCTCCTTAAACAGCTTCGTCTTCACCCTCTCCTCCTCCGACAACCCCTCCCCACCCTCCGCCAGCTTCTCCGCCCGTTTCTTCGCCCCCGCCGCCAGATACGCATACATCCTCCGATAATACGGCACCCGCACGCGATCAAACAGCCCCAGTGCCCTTTTCTTGTCATTCCCCGTCAGCTCCAGCGCCCGCGCAAGCACCCACCCATCCTCCATCGCAAACCCCGCGCCAGACCCAAACGCCCCCGACAACGCATGCGAGCTATCCCCCACCAGCACCACGCGCCCCGCCCACGCGCTCAGCGCATCCAGCTCCGGCCCCGCAAACGCCGCAAACTCGCGCCACGCGCCGTCCGCCACGTCGCGCAGCGCGTCGCGGATCACGGGCAGATACTCCCCGAAGTGGCCCTCCACGTGCGCGTTCGTCACGGGCACGCCCCAGACGACCTTGTCCTGCCCAAACACCTTGGGGTCCTGGTACTCCCGCGCCGCGATCTCGCCCAGGCCCTCGCCCACCGGCGAGAAGTACACGTGGCTCGCGGGCAGGTGCCACCACCCCGTCGTCGCGAAGCGCGCGTCCCGCGCCGTCAGCTTCTCGAGCGGCAGCAGCGCGCGCCAGATCGTCGTCCCCGTGAACTGGATCTCGTACTCTGGCCACGCGGCGTCGCGGACCGCGGAGCGGATGCCGTCGGCGCCGACGACGAGGTCGGCGAGGGCGGTGGTGCCGTCGGTGAAGGTGAGCTGGACCTCGTCGGTGGCGGGGAGGTCGGCGAGGGCCGCGAGCTTTTTGGAGAGGTTGATCGTGCCCTTGGGCACGTGGGCGAGGAGCGCGGACTGAAGCGCGGTGCGCTGCGTGCGGATCGTGGGACGGGTTGTCCAGGATCCGTGCGGCCAGGCTGGGTCGCCGGGGCGTTCGTAGCGGTAGAGGATCTCGCCTGTGCGGCCGTTGCTATGAGAAGAAGGTGAGTGGGTGTTCTGGCATGATCCTCGTTCCATGGTTTCGGAAGAAGCACTCACGCGTTGATGACCACGTTGCTCTGGTGGCCCGTAGCCAGCGAGTCCGCGACGCCCAGTAGACTCAGCACATTCCACGAATTCGGTCCGATGTTGATGCCGGCGCCGACCTCACGGAGGACCTTGTCTTTTTCGTAGACTTGCACCTCAACGTTTGGGACTTTGGACAGGGCGATGGCTGTTGCGAGGCCGCCTGGGCCACCGCCTACTATTGCCACGCGGAGTGTCTTGGAGGTAGGAGTGATGCTGCCCATTGTCGACAAAGTACCGTATCTTGGCTTGGCAGGTGGTGGTGGTGCCTCTATCTAGCGATGCCGGTGAATGACTGGGTATGAGGGGGTGTATCCGAAGGTTAGTGGTGATATATAGTAGGTGTTAGATATTGTGCAAGATGCCTAAGTTCGTCGTAAGTGTGCCTTGGCAAGACAGCTGAAGCATATACCAAAGACAATCTAGTTTGTGAGCAGTTATACTTTGCAAGTAAACGTACTTACATGCCACCAAACAGAGCATTAGAGAGCGCCTTACAAAGCGCCAAGGTGGTAGTGCAGCAGTATTTCCAACAACCGCCGCGGCGTTGTCGTCAAGTGCCATGCTGATGGCGTGCTCCCGCTATCAAGCACATCAAGCTGCACCGCGATGAGGACTCGCGCCGAGCGGCACAAAAGACCTGCGCGTGGGGGTAACTCAGTCCGCATTTGGGAGATGATACTGTATCAATTTCTTTGCGGGAGTAAATGCGGTATAGCTTCGTTAATACAACATAGGAGGAAATCAGAAATGACGCTGCCCACCAGCTGTTTGCCTGTAGATGTTCACCTGCTACGGAACGCCGGATATGTACGCAAGGACATCAATACATAACAAATAGTAAGACATTGTTCAAAAGAAAAAGGAAAAATACAAAAGCATTGCTGTACGCTATCGAGCCTGGGGGCTTCAGTGTGATCCATGAGCACCTGGCCAGCATCCCTCGAAACAGCCACAGGTACTCGAAACACTCCGAATTGGTGCATGCTTGCGTGGACACATTCGCAGCAACTCAGACTTGGGTATAAATCAGAACGAGTCTCACGTCACAAACAGCCCTCCCTTTTGTCCAACCTCTCGTCGTGTGTTGCCATGTCCTCGGCCTGATTCCTCGTGGCCCTCCTTCGTAAGGTATTAAGTGTTATCTTTACTTACGCATGATCCACCATGTCGACGCGTACAACGATGAGATCCGCGAACCCGAGTGCACAGACCTGTAATGGGAGGCAGGCGTTGACAGATCCACTCGGAACCTCTGCAAAACCCCTCTCACAGCTCATCCTTGAAGTCTGGGGCCGAGTCCTTCACAGCCGCCGTCGCCTCCGTAGCGACGCTGACAACGGTCTCAGAAGCAACACTGACGACACTGCTTGCTGAAGATGCAGCCACGGCGTATGCCCCAGCCAGACGCGCGGATACGCTCTCGCTAAACGTTGGCTCTTTGCCGACGAGCAGCTCCGAGAGAAGGCTGCTTACAGCCTCGTATTGCTTAAAAGCCTCCTCGGACGCAACAGATGCGTAGGAGCCCGCTGCACTGGTGACTGCATCTGCACTGCCGCCAACCGCCTCGGTAGCAGATGCAGCATAGTCACCCGCTGCACTGTACAAGTTCTCATACCAGGCAGTGGGTGTGGGTTGACCGTATACTTGAGCACTGATCTGGTCCAGGACGGCGTTCCAGTTTTCCGAGGCAAAGTTGCCAGCGGCCTCAGCAGCCCCTGCGACGTTTTCGTACCCAGCAGCCGCCACAGAGCTAGCGGATTCCCTTGCAACAGATTGAGCGGAGGAAAGCGTCCCGGCGAGGTCAGTCGGTGTCGGTGCCGCTGTCATAGAGCTAACCTGGTCCAAAACGGCATCCCAATTGTCAGAGGCAAGGCTGCCGGCAGCGCCGGCGACGGATGCAACATTTTCGTAACCAGCAGCCGCCACGGAGCTAGCAGACTCTCGCGCAACAGACTGAGCCGAAGAGAGCGTCCCAGCAAGGTCAGTCGGCGTCGGCGTGGCAGTCACAGAGCTCAAAGCACTGCTCGCGGCAGCCAGGAACTGAGAGTAGCGTTCTTGGGCGACACCGAGACCAGCATAGTAGTTGTACTGAGCATTCTGAAGAAGCTTCTGAGCATTCTCTCCTGCCGCGGCCGTGGCGGCAGCCAGTGACTCGCCTGCGACAGAGGCGACCGACAAGGCGGATCCTGATACGTCCGTTGGAGTCGCTGTGGCCAGTCCGATCGCTACCTTGGCACTCTCGTACTGTGATGATGCCCATGCCTGATTCTCACTCAGCTTGGACGCTGCAATCGACTCAACGTTTGCCCAGCCAGTGGGTAAGCCAAGCAGAGCGTTGGAAGTCGTGGTCGGGAAGCCACCAGTAGCGGCACTCAGAGCAGCGTCCAAACCAGAGCTCGCCTTGACCACAGCCTCTCCATAGGCCGAGGTGATAGAAGCCAAATACTGCTCGTGCAGTGGTTGGGGAGTTCCCGAAATCTGTGCCGAGACCAGTGACAAGGCTTGGGAGTACCGCTCCCCAGCCCCAGACATGGCAGCAGAGTATGCGGACGACGCTGCCGCGGAAATGGTCGCCGGAACGTCGGACTGCATGGCGGCGATTATATTACCAATAGCTTCAAAGTTGGATTCGTCATCGTCCAAAACGGGCTGACGGCTAGGCACAGATTGCGCAGCCGCTCCCAAAAAGGCGGGCTTGACGGAAGGCGTAGGCTCCGATGTCTCGCGATCTTGGGGGGCAGATGTGTCGTCTTCGTCCTCATCCTCAGCGTCCTTCTCGCCCGCCATCTCGTCGGGCGCCTCAGCCTCGTCGACCTGATCGGCGTCGGCAGATTCACTTGCCTCTGGCATTTCAGCAAAGACCGCAGTCTCTTCCAATATAATTGTCGAAGCGAGGTCAGGGGTATCTTGAGCATCCTCTGGGGCCTGATCGGGTGCGACAGAAGCCGAAGCCTCCTCGGTAGTGCTAGAGCTGGACTCGGTTGCCGCCTTTTCTGTGTGTTTTCCGGACTCCGCAGTAGTGTCCGATTTCGCTGCCTGTGCAGCCTTGGCATTGGCAGCCTCCTCGGCAGCGGAGCGCGTCGCATCCGGATCGAATTCTTCAGAATCATCAAGTGTCGCAAGCTTCCAGCCAGAGACTTGCTTCAGCGAAATGAGCTGCTTTGCTGCCGCTTGGGCAAGATCCATTGCTTCACCCTCGGCGGCACGACCCGCGTCCTCGGCAGCTTGCAGCCCGGGGTGGTTCGTGACGAGGTCCTTCAGATCAGCCTCCCACTCGTAGAATCGTTCCTTGAGCAGATGGTACTTCTTCCAGTCCTTGTACGTGACTCCGTCCATCCAGGCCCACTTCATACCAATCCGCTGAAGGGCCAAATCGCGAATGTTGCTCAACAGCGTGAAGTGGCTTTCGGCAGCTTTTAAGACAGCGGCTTGGAGCTCCTTCTCGTAATTCTCCGACCAATCACGCACATTCTGTGATTTATCCTTGATTTCCAAGCCCGCTTTGCGGACAGCGGCAGCAATCTGGTCCTCGGCATCCTCGACGGTCTGAGACTCAGCCTTGACCTCCCCAATGATGCTCCGGATGTCTGTTTTCAGAGTCTCCACTTCAGTGTCAACTGTCTTTCGCAGCTCCTTGACTAGGGACTTGCCCATGGCGTTAGCCTGGCGGTCGATCATTCGCTTCGCAATCTCGTCGATACGGTCGTCGATCTCGATCGCGCCCTCATCAGCAGCCTTCGCATATTTCTCTTGCCAATCCTTCAAGTCTTGAGCCACAGTTTCCCGGGCAATCCGGCGTACTTCACTTTCGCCTGGCACAATCTCTGGGGCAGGGATTTCGTTGTCCCTGACCTTTTCATCTGAAGACGCGGATGCAGCGGGAGTCTGCTTGGAGCTGGCCGATGCAGCAACTGAAGAGCTGGATACAGTCGAGGACGTGTCGGCGGAGCTCGAGGCGGGTGTAGAAGAAGGAGACGAAGCAATGGATGTGGGCTTGGTGACGGTCGAAGCTGCCTTGGCGGCCGTGCTGTTTCAGTTAGGTCAGTCATTGCTCTGAGTGTTGTGTGAAGTCCAGCATACCTGGAGATGGTCTCGGCGACCTTCTGAGTATTACTGGCATTGTGCCGGCCGATCCTCTGTCCTATCTTGACCAACTGGGGCTCGACGTTCTCAGTATAGAGATAACGAAGCTGAGGCCACACAGTGCTGTCGAGAAAGACCACAGTGTTGTTCCAGGTCCAAGCAAACGCAGGAACGATAGTCTCGGTGGTGAAGGTCGAAGCTGTGGTGTAGCCCTGCTGCACGTAAGGCTGGACGAAGACGTAGCTTGGGAGGAGGACATCATGGTATGTCTGCAAGGCATTGGTCCTGGCAATGTCATAGTAGGGCGCAACAGCCGCATAGGCCTTGTCAATATGAGGAGCCAAGCTCTGGTCGTATTTGGCCTTTGCCAGTGCCTGATACTTGGTCAACTCTGGTTGCACGTTCTTTTCCCATTTTGCCTGGCCAAACTCCTGGGCTTGAGTGACGCGAGGACCGCCATATTTCGTCGCATATGCCCATCCGGGTGCGAGAACCTTCTGGTCCAGAGTGTTATAGTATGGCTTGGCTAGTTCAACGTAAGGAGCGGCATAGGAGTCGTAGTATGGTTCGACGTGCGGCAAGACGGCCTGCTTGATCTGGAAGTATGATGTGCACCCGCGCGGTGAGTCGTCTGTGCATTCTTCGAGTGTGGCCGGGCATCGGAAGAGGATGGTGAAGATGGAGTACCAGGTGAGTAGCCTGCGCCAAAAGCTGATTAGCATCCGATCGACATACAGCATGGCGATGGGAGAGGCACGTCTTTTACCTTGCAATTGTGCTGAAGCCCCATGGCAGGAAACCGGAGCGTTTGTTAGATGAAGGTTTTCTTCGAGGCTTGGCCGACTGGCCGTTCACAGTCGTGGCTAGGCCATTCATGCCGTTGACGAGCTTCTGCGAGCCCTTGGGAGAGCCATTGGTCTTCTCCATGATGGAGAGGGCTACAGTCCTGCACCCAGGCTGAGCAACAAGTGTGACGTCGTGTGGGCTCTGCCCTGTGGTGGAAGTGTATGGAGCGAAGTGACTTCTGTCGAGCCGACAGATATAGCAATCTGATTAGGTATGATTGTCTGAAACAATAAAATGCAGAGTCGCTCAAAAGAGAGAGCAAGAGAGGCTCTGACTCAAGCAAAGTGCATGGAGGTGGATGATGGTGATGGCATGCTTTGATCTGGGGTGTCACATTGGCAAAAGAATGTGACGAAGGTTCTTTTGTGATGCTGCACGAAAACAAGCTTGGAGGCAGAGATAGCGATCATGCACTGCAGATGCAGCCTGGCAGGTTTGGGAAAAAGAACCGGACCCCGGCGACTGAGACGTCACTGCTGATGCTAAAGTTCCGGCACCGAGCGAGGCCAGCTGTGGGGGCTCCTGCAAGCGCATCATTGATATCCCTGCAACCTCACCATCCCTGCTCCAACGACCACCTTAGCGTGCTGAGAAACTCTCAATAATTCTCTTCTTTCATCAGAATGTTGCACATCACGGCGCCATGCAAATATTCCCATACGTTTCCCTCGCTGCCAAGGTAATCGGACAGACTTGATAGAGAAGTCAAGCAGGTCCGCCCACAGCTCCTGGTAGGCTGGCGTTTCCTCCCAGAATATTCATCCCCTAGGCGACACTAAGCTGTCTAGACTATGATGGGAGAAAAAGTACACAGCTTCCAGGTTGACGACAGCTTAAGTATAGTGAGCAGAGTGATTTTCGAATCCTCCGGCATTTCCTGTCGTATACCTCTTTCTCTCTCAATCCATGTCTTTGCCCTTAAGTCTTCCAAGGTTCCGTCCGATAGCTTTCGTCCCATTTCGCATACACTCCGGATGGCAGGCTCAACTGCCTCGATTTCTAAGGTTCCTTGCAACCCGCTCCTGCACTGGCCTCATTGGCCGTGTCCAGTGCTGCGACTTCCTTATGGGTGCTTCCATGCCCATCAGAAAGGGTTACCTCGTGTCTTGTCTGGTTCTTCTGTTATTCGAATCATTGTCCGCTTGACACACAACACCGTATTGACTATCGTTCATACTACTGAGCGCTGACATTCATTCGTCTAAATCCCTTACATTTGTTTACAAAAGTTTCATTACTTCTCTCGGTAGTCAGCTCGGCGCCAGCTAAGTGCAGATCGTCGTCAGTCTGTTTACGTCCTTGTGTCGAAAGGAGACACGCTCTTAAAATCATGAAGAAGTCACAAGTTCCGCCCCATGGAACAGACCGGTGGCAGAATACCTCAACGGTGAATGACCGTATAGGTCAAGATTGGCGGCCACAGCGTCTGATAAACGGACCTGGCTCGTGGAGGAACACTGCAACAAATTATGGCCATGCAGGACAACATCGGGCGCAACAGCTTCCGCCAAACGACGCCGACCAGTCGCAGAATACTGGGACAATAAATGATCGCGCAGGGCAACACTGGCCGCAACAGCTTTCGCGAGGGTCATGGACTGTTCCGGAGAATCGTCCGGAGTGGGCTGTCGATAGCCATGGTCAGGGTATCCGGACAGCGGATGTTGCGACGATCCAGGGGCGTGCGCCAAGATTGCTACCGCAACAGTCCAATCCTTCGTGGTATACTGCCCTGGTCCCTCTCCTGGACGCGGCTGCAGCCAGCCACGAGAACACGAAGAAGAAGTCCGACTAGAAACCGGAGGACATCCCAGCGAGGGAGGAGAGGAGCGGCTTGGGAGACGTTTACGACTTTTTCATCATCGCGAACGATGGATCCCTAACTCTATGCAACTTGTCACTGCTCTGTAAATATTCTCGCTACTACACTCAAATGTGCAGGAACAGGCCTATCGAGAAATGCGCCGACCTTCGAGACAGCCTCGCCGATAAATGGGTTGTCACCAAATTCTGTACCATCATCAGGTACTTGGAAAGAATGGACATAAGACCTGTACCCGTCGCGAGAGCAGTCAGCTACGGCAGTGATGGTGATAGGGGGCTTTCTGCCTTTTCTGCCTTGAGACAGAGCGAAGCGCTCCAAAATTCATCTCTTATCGACTCATGGAACGGTCTGAATCATTGGTGGCCCTGGACGTCGGATCGAGCTGGCGGAGACATGGAATGGGCGAACCTGTTGAACCTGTGGCTCGTTGCCCACGATGTGGATGCGGACAGGGTGGTCCATATCGTTGACGAGCACATCCTCGAAATCGCACGTGACGGCAACCCGTACACCAACCTCTCTTTCACTCAATTCAATGTCTATTGGGATCATCTCGATTTGATGGGCAGGTCTGTTCAGCCGCTGAAGTGGACGCTTGTTCGGGCACTCGCAAGTTCACAGGAGTTCAATTTTGCATTCAGCGACTTCGAGCGCGGCGAGAGCGTTTTGAGAGAGTCCCTGCCTCGCTCTGCCTTCTGGCACGTCGTTCAATATCTTCTTGTGCTGGGGAAGCGTTGTGTCGACGAAGCAAAGAACAGACAGGACGGAATACCTGCCTCTCGGGACACTCTGCTGTCAATGCAGAGTTTATACAACGGGGCCGATGAAGCTCTAAATGATTTTGATAGCGCACAGAAGGCTTCTCGATATTTGGACCCTTTCATCAATCCGAGGAACCCGGCAGTGTCGACAATGTGGGAGCTTTTCGAGGAGTGTTGGACATGGGTGACCAAATTACGGGTGTTCCATGGCTTAAGCATTCGCGACCTCTCCCTCATGGAGTAAGCGTTTGAAATTGCAGCCTCGAGGGAACCAGCGAAATGTTGGACGGTCTTTATTGAGCCGCAGAGTAATACAATTGGCTCTTTTCTCATTCTCGATGCAGCATCTCCTACACGCCCGGGGGGGTCATCTCGAGTAAACCTGGAAATGAAGCTTACTCACCACGTCTGAAATTTGTTAACTCGGGTGTGGTTGTGAAATGCTGCTATACGTGCAAATATATCGGGAGAATGGGTTGGTCCCTACGGATTAGAAAAAGGATTCATTCCATCCTAAAATATATTTTTATATACACTAGCGTTTAATTTTTTTTTTTCGGGCTTGTTTGCGAGAGTACCCTGAAAGGAGACTGCAGGTCATTGATGGAGGGGGTGTGGAGCATAGCAACGCTCTAGATTCAGGAAAAGTCTCAGATATCCCGGTTGATGGTCATCTCCACTGAATATCTGATTATGTGTAAGTTGCTCCGTATCGTGTTTACAATGCTCATCGTCGTCGTCGATTAGAATGCGGCGCTTAGACGAGCGTGCGCTGATTGGGTTGCATGCCAGGGGTTCACTGCAGGGGATCGCCAACCGAAATGTAGCCGCGCGAGTTATTTTTGGACTCTAAAATTCTTGGGACGCAACCAACTGCATCTAAGTTGACCAATGACTGATATTGCAGCCTGTTGTAGCTTTAGTAGGCGAATTACTAAGTGTGGTGGATGTTGGTTACTATTATTTCCCAACTTGCGGCTCGAAATCGGGTGCTAATTCCCCTGAGCAACAACGTATCTGCCTCTTTCGAGTTGTTCCCACATCTTTGCTCCCGATTTCGAACCTTTATTCCGCGCTGATTTTCAACTGGGACCTTGCACTGTAGAGGTATTCAGCTAAAACCCAAGGATGGGTGCTGTGCAGCTGTGCACCGGTAAAAGACCTGGTATTCTGATCGCGACATGTGTGGCCTTGTTTTTCCTTGTCGGATGGCGCTCGTCTTCACTGAGCATACCATCAGCTTTTTTCCCCACTCAAGCTCCGTTGCGAGGTGACACACGCTTCTTGATGGATGACATATACAACGGCACATTGGGGGTATGTATCGTCCCAGCCACCACGAATGAGATCAAAGCACGAACCTGGCTCACACCACCTAGTTCGGAGATATATTCGTGGTCAGCCTGCCGTCGCGCACCGACCGTCGAGATGGCATGACGCTACAAGCGGCCCTGAGCAATCTCCGTATCAACTTTATCGACGGCGTCCTGGGTCAAAGTGTGCCAGACAGCGCCATCCCAACAAGTCGTGGCCACGAGAGGTTGCCTGATCCATCGATAGGAAGCTGGCGAGGACATATGAATGCAATTCAGGAGTGAGTCCCTTCCCCACTCCGGTCATGCTGTACCGGGCAGCATCTAACTCTGACCAGGATCGTCAAACGCAACTTATCCTCAGCACTGATAATGGAAGACGACGCAGACTGGGACATCCGAATCAAGGACCAGCTGCGAGACTTTGCAACCGCGACGCACGCCCTTACCCAGCCACTAGCCGGGAAATCCACCTACGCGGACCCAACCTACCCAGAGCCCAAGTCCAAGAACGCCTCCATCCCCGTTCTCGACTTCCACCAGCTCCCACACGTAACACCGCCCACCACGTCCCCATACGGCGACAACTGGGACCTCCTCTGGCTCGGCCACTGCGGCATGTACTTCCCCTCGGCCGACCGCGGCGCCGACCTGCCCCGCGGCCGCGTCGTCTGGGAAGACCACACGGCCCCGCAGCAGCGCTACCTCTGGAACCTGTGGCAGCCCGACGAGCTCAAGGAGCAGTACGCGGACCACACGCGCGTCGTGCACCACGCGCAGGAGCCCGTGTGCAGCGTCGTGTACGCGGTGACGCAGAAGGCCGCGCGGCAGATCCTGTACCAGCTCGCGCTCAAAGACTTCAACGCCGGGTACGACATCGAGCTGCGGTGGTTCTGCGAGGGCCGCGAGGGGCGGAATAGTCGCCGCGACGGGTGCTTGACGATGCAGCCGGCGCTGTTCCAGCACCATCGGCCGGCGGGGCCGCGGAGCCATGAGAGTGATATCAGCCCGCATGGCGATGGGAGTGAGTGGAGGGACGAGCCGCATACGAATGTGCTCAGGTGGAGTGTGAGGATGAATGCTGAGGAGTTGATGAGTGGGGGCACGGAGTTCAAGGATCAATGGCCGGATCAGTGAAGATGATAGCGTCACGCGATATTCACACACCATATTTATCTGCACTCTGCATACCGGCTTGTCGCGATTTGCTCGGGAGTATCCAGTTTCCGAGAAGGCAATGTTTGCTCGCGACCTGACCAAAGTGGTCAGGTAGGACACGTGGTATAGTCCAGCTGCGTTTTGGGCGGGTGCTGCTGTGGTCTTGCTGATATGCGTCTTCAGCAGGGGAAAGATGGCGCCGAACAGCACTGGCGTGTGCAGGCTTCCATGGCAGCCTCTGTGCCGAGCGTGCACAGATGGTCGCTTTGGTGATCCCTCAGCGAGAGAGTCCCGAGGCATCGCTGAAGATTCTAAGCAATCCCATAATATTGCAGGCTTTTTTGGCGTCTCTGTGCCTAGAACGGGTCCGATCGGGGAGTCCAGAAGCCCGTGGCTGTCAGCAGGAGTTGACTACGGGAGGAGACGGGTCGACCAGCATTGCACAGCAATGCCGCAACATAGATGAATATACTGCATACGGCGCGCTCGGAAAGTCTCTCATGCTCCTTACAGCTTCATTCCTCTGAAATCTTGATGAATCGCCCGCACCGGATGCTGCGGTCGCCTGACTGAGTCCACGGGTGTCATCTGCACGTGCGTTGCAATTCGAAGCACGGAATGCGCAGAATCTCTTCCCTCTCACCCCCATACCTCTTTGCCATCTGTTATAACACGTATGACTGAACCGGGCGGAAAAAGTCTGCTGCAAAGTTGAAGTTGGCAAGCTGGAGGCAAGATCCGAGGCCGAGGCCGAATGGCGAATGGGTCTCACTGTACCTCCGTACTGTGAACATATGGACTCGTCAGTTGGTAGGAGAAGATATGGCACTTGGCTCTTTCTTTGAGCTATTCGCACTGTGGCGCCACTAGCGTGACAATTCTTCTTGCGTCGGGGAGCGGATTGTCCGGAGCAGAGCGAGCTGCATGTGCTGATTCGGCTCGGTGCGGTTGTGTTCTGGATGTTGTTCTATCTCGGACATCAGGTGCACCGGTCATTCCCGTCTGGGCGAATCTATCTGGCAGACCGTCTGAAAGCTGAGATCAGGTGATTATTAATACAAGACGCAGGGTTAGGGCTGAATGGTATGCCTGGGGGAATTCCGAATGGCATCCAAATCCTGAATATTACATAAATATTTTTTTTGGGCAGGATCATGACTTGAGCTGTTGGCCATAGATTCAGAGAAATGTTAATTTGTATGTTCACTCATCTGACCTTTTCCTGACAGCATGCCAGTCTCGAGAAACAAGAATCTGCAGAGCCGGCGAGGCCGACAGTGACGTCTGCCACCCGGAGTAGTGGGTCTTCAAAGTTCAGGTGATATGTGTGTAGTGAGAAGGACTACATCTATGGATACAGGATCCAGGCAGAATTATCTCGCTCGTGAGCGATATCAAAGGCACATGCGAAAAAAAAGGCAGCCCCAGAATGAACAGTGTTCCCCGAGCGTTCCGGACCAGCACCCGAGCCGTCAGCAATCGCGCTCGGAGGCGGTCGATTGTTGACGACCGGCACTACTTCATAAATACCCTAGACTGCATCTATTAGCGGACCTTAGGGGGACACAAACTTAATCTGGACTTTCTAGGTTTTTAGGCGCAGAGTCACATTGTAAGTCTTTAGTTTTGTCTCGACCCGGAGTTTCATACTGACAAGATCCCGAAGACTGTGCTACTGATATACATAGGTAGTGCTTGAACTCACTTTGGCAAAGAAAAGGCTCTTTTTGAGCATACGGCAATACTTCACGTACCTTACGTCTCGAAAACCGAATAAAGCCTGCAGGTGGGCACAGCGCTGCCTGGGCATCATGGACACATCAAGACCAACTCTTCAAGCCCGGCCACCCTTAATCGCAGCGACTCAGTCTTCACGAAAATCTTCAAGGCGGAAACGTGCCCTCGGTTCCACGCCAGATTCCTTCATACTAGCGTACCCAGCACCAGTCTTCACCAACAAGGCTCCCCTAGTCAAACACCTGCGACCTCGACTGTATCTCCAGTTGCAACGCGTTTCGGAAGACAGGCGACACCACGCTCCAGCCATCGATGTCATATCTCCAGCATTGACACTCACAGGATATAAGAGGACAGTCTCGGCAATCAAGGCGTGCGCCCAGCATCTTTCATGCGGCTTGCACCACATGCATTTGAACCAGAGGGACATTTTGGTGGTGGACTCTGGAAAAGACACTCCCTCGCAGCCACGGTCTCATTTCATCAGCAAATCGGAAGTATGCTCTGGCGCGAACTCTGGATATTCGGTAGAAGGCAGTGTGGTAGCAGTTCTGCGGCCAAATAACTACATTGCCACTAGGTCAGGGCAAGTTTGGCATGCATCGGAACGGCCAAATAAATCCTTCGAATTTGTTACAACAGACCCTCACGGAACGAGGGCCGTTGTACGATGGGTGGTTTCAAAATACCACAGGCACAGTTGGAGGATGTCCGCTGATGGAGTGTCTCCACCGGCAAGCGAAACGTGCTTTCACTTCAGCCTCATCGACCCATCTGTCAGGCGACATGCCGTGCTTGCGACACTCAGTCCATCGGGCCTGGACATCAGAAAGACCTATCAGAATCCGAGCGCGAAGGCGAGCGGATTAGAGGACGACGGGGGCCAGGTACATGTGGTGGACGCTGCGACGAAGGCGCTGATCGTGGCGACGGCAGTATGGCTTATCTTGCATCTCGGATGGTCTCCAGTATACGAGGTAAATCGGAGGCATCGTCATTGTGCCCCAGAACGGCGAAGCCAAGACAGAACCTCAAGGGAATTTCTAGGCAGCACGTATAGAGGGCATTGAGAGCAACGAGCCAGACGCTTACGGGTTCATGGTTATTGATGGCGGTCGGGACGATGTTGCCACATTGCATAGCGTTAGACCAAACATCTGGACAATTAAAGAGGATTGCAGGACGTGGACTCTCATATTTAAGATCTGGAAATACAATACCTTGTCCTTCGACTGGGGCCTTTTCCCTTCAATTTCAGAAGGTCCAGTCTTGGCTGTCATCATGTATGCTTCCCTTCCAAGGTAAAGACATTCGGGATGTTTAGCACCATAGATGGACCACATACTGCAGGTGTACTTGTAGTCAGCAAAGTTGTGGTTGACAAGTCGAAGCAATAAAATGAATGACGACCAGTTTGTAGGAAATACTGGCATTTCCTCCTATTTGCATCAGGTCGGCATCAAGTGCCCAGACGGAGAGGTGGACGAAAGGCAGGCTCGAGCCCCTGCTGCTCGGGAGGCACTGGGCAGTTAGGCCAATACCTACTGTATTCCTTCCTGACACGATTCCGACTATTTAGCAATTTGGCCTCAATGTGATGTGGGATTCTGTGAGTCAGCCGGCTAGTTGCAGCTGAGTACAGTACCTACTTGAGTAGGTATGCGGTTGGTAAGAGCTGGCGGACGCTACACTTCACTTAGGTACTTTCACCAGGCACCCTCGCTGCCCTCGCCGCTTGACTCACATTGGCTGGGTAACGACGTACATATCTTCAGTTGCATCTGCGCTGCACGTGAAACAGTGAATTTCTTTGTTCCTGCGTTTGCTTGATTTTTCAATCCGCACGTCTATCCAGAAGCTCGTGCCTATTACAAACGCCCGTCAACTTGCTTTGCTGCTCGCACTTTCCACCTCAACATCACCAACATCCCTGGCCCACCATCGTTGGCTTACAACCACCACACATAAAACGGTAATTCGAAATCTCAGACACTCAACCGCGCTACGAAAAATGGAGGCGCAAAACACCCAGACTCAGGATCCTTGGTTCCTCAAATCCTCGTATCCCGTATTTCTCCCTGAGCAACCCGCCCTAACTGCCTCCAGCGAGGAGTTCGACGTATACATCCGCCAGCACGCCAAGCCGAGGACAAACACCGTCGTAGACATTTCCACGACTTCTGCTGAGGAGCATGGCTCCGACACAGACACCATCATTTACACAGAGGCCACCACGGAGACCGGAGTGGAGATCCAAGAGAGCATGGCGAACATGGAGGTCAAGAGCAACGAGTCTGAAGATGGTGATGCTCCGGCCCCTGCAAACGCGCACCCATTCATGCAGGGACTACTGTCTAACGAGCCGGGCCAAGAAGTCGAAGAGGAGACTTCTGAGGGCGTGGAGAACAAGATGCTCACCGAGAATGCTGACGTCGCCCACCGCTCCTCCACCGACGTTCTTGTGGATCTCTTCTACGAGCTCGAGGATGTCGTATCCGGTCCCCGCCTGCGAGAGCTTCTCAACGGCGCTTGGGTCGAGGACCCTATCGCGACCATCAAGACCATCTTCAACGCCCGCTCCATCCACCTCGGCAAGGCATCGCGTCAGACCTTCTACCGCTGTGCCGGTTGGCTCGTTCAGAACCACCCCCAGACACTGATCGCCAACCTCGCATGGCTCAGTCGTCCCGTGATCCAGAAGAAAGCCGACAGGGAGGGTGGAGAGGATGACATCGTAATCGTGGAGGAAGAGCTGGATGAGAACGACGCTGCCCGTTTCGACGTCAAGCACGGCGTCTCTCATGGCTACTGGAAGGATCTGCTGAGTATGTTGGCTCTATACGCAAACGGAAAGCTCGATGTCCTGGCTGATCCTCGAGACGTGCTGAACATCGCTGCGGAGAAGGACAAGAGGAAGTGGCCAAAGTCCAAGGAGGAGGCCAAGTCACTACGCCACGGCAAGCGAGACGACCGCCACGGTCATGTCGTAAAGCTCTACAAAGAGGACCCCACCTACCGCGCTCTGCACATGGCCGTTGCTCGTCTCTTCGCCAATCAGCTGCAGACAGATCTGGTTCTTCTTGCCTCCAAAGATGCGGCCGCAAAGAACAAGATCTCTCTTTGTTCCAAGTGGGCTCCCTCTAGCGAGCGCTTCGCCGACAAGCACACTTTCATCGTCTCCTCCATTGCCGAGATCATGCACCCGTTGTCCGAGTTCAAGGGCTTCTCTCAGTACGAACCGGCCAATTTCGAGCAGCGCACCTTCTACCTCCGCCATGCGCGCGACGCTTACCGCAAGGACGTCGCCGCTCTCCGCAAGCAGCTCGAGGTCGTCGAGCGCGATATCACCGCCAACACGTACTCGAGCATCAAGTACGGCCGCGTTCCCTCCGTCGCCATGAACAACTACGCGCCTCTATTCGCGAAGAAGGATCCAGAGCGCTTTGAGAAGTACATCGACAAGGTGGTAGACGGCAAGGCGCGTATCTCTGGCGCCACGCTCCTGCCCTCCACCTTAGTGCACGCAGCACGTAAAGATGCCGTTGGTCAAACCTATGAAACGGTCGCCGGAAAGCGCAAGACAAAGGGCACTAAGTACCTGGTCGAGGCCAAGATCCAGGAAATGGCCCACAAGGCGCTCGACGGCCAGTGGCGCACGCTTGTCCAGCGCATCAAGGACTCGGGCACTCTCGAGAACTGCATCGCCATCGCCGATGTTTCCGGCTCCATGACCCACCCCTTGTTCCCGGATGGCACCACGCCCATGGACACCTCCATAGGCCTGTCGCTTCTCATTGCCGAGGTATGCACGCCTCCCTTTGGCGGTGCTTTCATCACCTTCAGCACGAATCCCACCGTTCAGGAAATCGACCTCTCAGCGACCCTGTGCGAGAAGGTCCATGCCTTGGAGACGGCCGAGTGGGCCATGAGCACCGACTTTGTGGCCGTCTTTGAGAAGCTGATTTTGCCCATGGCAATCGAGTACAGGCTCAAGCAGGAGGACATGGTCAAGCGCGTGTTCGTCTTCAGCGACATGCAGTTCAACGCCGCCGCACACCAACACAATCACGGATATGGAAGCAGGGGCGGATACGGCAGGGGCGGACACAGCAGTGGCACCCCGAGAATTGATACCTGGTCGACCTCGTACGAGCGCATCAAGAAGCAATTCCAGGAGGCCGGCTACGAAATGCCCGAGCTGGTCTTCTGGAACCTGGCGGGTGGTCGTGCCGGGTATGGAGCGGGCGGCGGCGGCGACCCCGTGGCTCCCAAGCCCGTCACGGCTGGTGAGCAGGGCACCGCGCTGGTGAGTGGCTACTCCCAGGGCTTGCTGAAGATGTTTCTGGAGAACGGTTCGTTCGAGGACAAAGACGAGGAGGCGGAGGACGAAATTGTGGAGACCATTGACGAGGACGGTGAGGTGGTCTTGGAGAAGGTTGTCAAAAAGCGGAAGCTGGATCCTCTCAGCGTTGTGAAGAAGGCCATCGGCCACAAGGCGTACAATATGCTGCGTGTGGTGGATTGAGTGCGAACTGTGGTGCCAGAGCCAAGGCGAGAATGTGTCTTTGTTACCAGGATAATGATGATAGAAAGGGATCAGATGCCTGGATAATGCGCAGAATCCGTCGTTTAATATAGAATTTTGATTGTCGATCTCAAGCTTTTGTGCGGTCTCTTTACAGAGTGGCTCCCCTGTTCAGGAAACCAGTGCGTCGAAAATGGAAGACCTAGTGGATTTAAGCCAATTTCGCTAAATACACTGCCCCCCTGGGAGCCGTCCCATATGCTATCATCGGCCCAACTTGTCAGGCGTTCGGGCTCAAAACCTGTTCCTAAACATAATCAGCTGAAATTAGAACATTTGTGGGTGAAATCCGAGACTGACCAATTTGGGTCGCGAGAAGCGACTCAGCACACCCTGCACAACAGCCAACAGCGGCGAGCACCACGTGAACACAGCCATGCACTGCCCGAACGTCCAGTCTTGCTCGCCCTCCACAAACGCCTGCCCAAACGCCGTGCGCATGTCCCTCCACGTCCGACAGAACAGGTAGACCAGCCACACGATGGCGGCCGTCCCAAAGAGCATGGGAATGATGGCGAGCGCCTTGAGCATGCCCGGCCTCCTATGCTGCTGTGACCAATCTTTCGGAAAGACGACGCCAAAGACTTGCACAAGGCTTCCAGCGAGCGCAACCGCCCAGAAGCTGAAGCACACTGGGATGGAGCCGTGCTTGCCGAGGTCTGCGAGGCCAGAGACTGCTGTGAGGCAACTTCGCTCGGCGGGGAGCCCGTGGTCGAGGCCTGTGTGCGCGATGGCGAATTCGAGGGAGAACAGGACGATGGTTAGGATGGTGTTGATGACGAAGATGTAGATGTGCTTGGATTTGATCTCGGGCTGCTCTAGAGAAGTGGCCCTGGCCCTGGACGGGTTCAATGTCCTTTTTTTGCTAGATTCTGGGCTGGCTGGGGCGTGCTTCTCCTGGTCCTTGTCGTCGTCCCTGGCTCTAGCTGTTGACAGATGCTGGCAGATTGACGCGGCAACCATGACCATCACTGTGCTTCCCACCAAGGTAAGCGCCTCGGCCATGAAGATGTTGTACACAGAGGTGTTGTCCGAGAATCTGGTCCGGTACACAAGCGTGGAAACCAGGATCGAGAGAGTGAAGATCCCGATGGCTTCGAAGAAGTCCATTAGATCGCCGACCAAGGAGGCCCGAAACCCATGAGACTTGTCAGTCTGTAGCCTGGGAGCAGTGAAAACTGCATAGGCTGGCCATATGAATATGCAGGCAAGCAGGATGAGCATCCCCGTGGACAGAAGCATCTGCGAAATATTCAGCACGCGCACGCAAGAGCGGGCAGACAAGATGAGTCTGACTCACCCCTATGCCAGTGATATCCGCGTCTCCCGCGAAATTCCTCGCTTTGCAAACCGTTTTGATACACGTGTGCTGTACCGCAACGTCCAGAAACGCCTTGGTCCCGGCCCGATCGTGCTCTGCATGTTCGTACCACCAAGCAGTCGCGTCTCCTGCGCTCGAGCTGTTGTAGGGACTGGGTACGATCTTCTGTAGAAGGCTTTGCATGTACAGGGCTGGCACGTTGAGAGTGGCAGGGTCTGATGACACTCTGTTGATGTCGGGAAAGAAGCGTGGGAGAACGTTGGCGAGTCTAGTGCAAAGATCAAGATCTCTGGGAATGTGGCTGTTGCTGAATATCTCTTGCAGCATGCTCATATTGAAGGCGCCGAGGCTCGTGATGTTGTATGGGTTGATGGAGGAGAAATCACATGGGTTTGGATGAATTTGAGCGGTGGCGTTGCCATCCATCCCGTTTTCTGCCAGACATGCTGAAAGATTATAAGAGGAATATGACGAAGCCATGCTTGTGTTGCTGCTTTATACTCGCCTCAAAGAGATCTCGCACGAAATATAAGACACGCATGGGAGGACTGCCCGGCACTCAACTGGGAATTTCCACGACGTGATATGCGAAGCTTGTCTCTGCACGTGCGGGTTGTCGACACCAGGTGTGGACTGCTGAATTCCATTCTTATACACTTGGATCGGCTACGCTGATCAACAACTACGGTGCAGAATGTCTTATGGTTACAAATTACATCATCGTAAGCATGATAATACACAGGCTCTCAGCTCTGCAGAGGCGCCCTTCGAATGTCAGCTTCGGATTGGTTCTACATTGCGTCAGATCAGAAAGCAGTCAGAATCCACCCGCCTATGACCTGCAAAGCTGGAACGTTGTGCATCTATGGACAGGACCTTGGATGAAGATCAACGCCCTCTTCGACGAGTAGCAACTTTTCTGCATATCCAGTGTAACAGGACACGCCGTTCCTACAACTGTTCCCCGGACATCTTCAAAACCAGCTTGTCCAGCCACGGCCCCAATATCTCAAGACCGTACTCATCATGCGCAGTCTCCGACGTGTAGAAATCCCCCTGGCGCCACCCCGTCGTACCACAAGACATGAGATGCTGTCCAACCGGCTGACAAGAGCCAAAATCAATGAGCTTGGGCTCGCCTTCTTCGCCCAACATAATGTTCGCCGGGTTTATGTCATTGTGAGCCACCCCCAACCGGTGAAGATGGGCCACAGCCGATCGCAATCCCGACATGATCTTGTCCTTATCCACGCGTGTGTTGAATAAGTCCGGCCGCTGCTCCGCGAACGCGAGGTCATAGGAAAAAGACCACGTTTCCAGCACAAGCCCGGTGATCCTGCCCCTCTTGACACGGCACCCGTAGTAGCGCAGGATATTCGGATGCGGGTGCTTGGCGAGGAACTCCATCGTGTGCGCTTCCTGCAGCATGAGCTTTGGGAGGAAAGTTGTTCCCTTGAAGTCCAGATAGCTTGGCCACGCCGTGCGTTTGACGTAGCGGCCGGTGCAGTCATCGGGCGCGGCGGTGAGACCGGTCTCGGGGAAATCGGGGTATATCTCCTCATCCGCCAAGGGTTCCAGACATTCCCTGGCGATTTCGACTGTGAGCTCCTTGATGTGGATGCCGAGTCTGATTCCAGAATATGCATTTTCCTCCGCGTCGACAGCCGCGAAGGCAGTCCGTGGGACCTGCTCTCCGTCAGACTCAACCGTATCTTCGCAGATAGAGCATAAATCCGCGAGCTTCGTAATTTCGATTGTCATTCTGGATGCCGAGGTCATTTAAATGAGAGGGGTTTGGGTATGTGGTGCTGAGAAAAATAAGACCACAGACTGCGTCTGCGCAGGGTTCGAATGATACCGCTGCGAAAGTGTGTGGTGACAGAAAGGGTGTTGACAAGACGAGGTTTGGGAAGTACCTCTGTACTCTGTACATAACACGGAATACCGAAGTACTAAGTAGGTGATCGAAGTTGCTGCGGCTCAGCAGCGAGGGCTGGCTGCATGTCTTGGTAGTACATGCAGGTTGTCACTCTCTGAGACTCAGGTCCAACATTAGTGTCATTCAACTGTTGATACCGATATCTGTATTTTTTTTATTTTTTTTGAATACAACAAAGCCTACTAACGTCACAAAATGAATCCGTCTAGTTGAACCCAAACACCCGCTTCAGCTGATCCTGAAAAGTATAAGGCCGGCGCCTCCCATCCGCATACCCGTCCCCACCCTGCACACTGCTCCCAGGCGACTGCGAGTATCCCTCATAACCGCCTCTGCCATGGTGCACAAGGTCCACCGTCCTCGCCGACGAACCACTCTCCTCGCGGATGCCATTCACCCCACTCTTCGCCGACCTGGAGCCCAAGTTGGGCATGTACGTCGACCCATAGTGTGGAGTGATGTGCCTGTTTCGGAATGGTGATAGACTTCCGGCTGCGCGGCCGTCGAGACTGGAGGGAATGTGCACGGTGGAGGACCTGGCGTCTACCGGCGAGCGCACGTGGTACCTCTCTAGATATTCTGCGGACTCTGACGGTCGCTTGGCTCTGTCGCCGGCTTCATGGGACTCGATGGTGGGACCATGCACGTCGGGGCTGTTGGAGAAGCGGACTTGCTTGCCTGGTGTGTTCCGACCTCCGGCAGTCCTTGCGGATGACGGTCGCTGCACTGGCTCCTCTGTGATGAGAGTGAACGGACGCGACATTTGTACTGGCATGTATGTGGGAACTGTAGACCGTGGCCGCATGGGCGTGGTGTGGGGTGGCACTGGCGGTCCTACGGCGACGGAATGAGGCGGAACCGGTGGCGGTGGTTGTGAGTCTGCTTCCTCGATACCGTGATCGGATCCAGCTGAGCTTGAGCCGCCGGGGGAGAAGTGCGAGTCGAGAATCGAAGCAGGACGGGGCTCGGTCTGATCTAGGGCAGGACGCCTCTGGCTGGGGAGGTATTGCATCCACTTGGGAATGGGCTTCGTAGAGCTGGCTTTGAAGGATGAACCGCCCATCGGATCGCGGATGGAGACGTATATTGGCGAGTGTGGGCGTGCAATATCGTTGGCCGTGTCCTCAAGCGGATGACTAGGCACAGCGGTGGCCGGCGGGTCTCCATGCTGCCGTGCCTCCCATCGACGTCTCGACAACCCTCCATCAAATCGATCCACCCTTCCAAGAGCCATGGGTATCAAGTGCTCCTCGTCGAGCTTCTCCCGCGAAATCTCTTTGACGCACTTGGCACAGAGCGGAACATCGTCAACCTCCCTGCCCTTGAACCTGCCAAAGTCTCCCGACTCCGTCTCCGCACTTCCGTCCTGCGCGTCGTCGCTGCCAAACAGCTCCTCCACTTTGGCGCCCTCCACAACCCTCCGCTCGCCGCACATCAAACACCCGTAGCAGCTACGGTGCCAGAAGCACCAGCCAAGACTAACGCACTCGTCGCCGCGGAACACAACCTCGCCGCACACCTAGCACACGGCGAGATCGAGCAGCGCCTTGTAACAGGGCTCGCACGCGAGGCGGGCGCGGCGTCCGATGGTCTTGCACGGTGTGATGGCCGAGTGCTGCGGGCGCCAGCAGAAAGTGCAGAGGTAGGTCGGTGGGTCCGATGGCGAAGGCGAGATGGCTGGTGGGTTCGGGGGAGGAGAAGTGGGAGGATCGTAACGGTGATGGTGAGATGGACTGTGTCCTATGGGGCCGGCGATGGCGTGGCGGTGGTCGGATACTGATGTCTCGGCGGGTTCAAAGATTCTAGGGTAATGTGTGGCTTTGGAGGAAACGGTCGAGCGAATGGTAGATTTATGGTCATCGTCAACGTCGGATGGGGCGTGGTAGGTCCGCTTGCACGGTAGGTTGGCCATTTCAATGGACCAGGTCTGCGAACACGGTGAGAGTGCTGGTGCGAACGAATGTAATATGGAACGATAAACGACTGTGGGAATTTGAAAGACCGAGTTCATGATACGGGCAGGTTGCAAACAACATCATCACTGCTGCGAAAGCGAGGTCTTCCCTGGGGATCTGATGTTGTTAGGAGAGTTTGCAATTGTATCATCCAAGTCCACCTTCCCAGAAGTAGACTGAGCAACAGAGAGCCAGGCCGTACAGAAAGGAAGGTTCGAACTTGCCCAGGTCACATCCCTCCGCAGAAAGCATCCAGTCACTGTCAGCTCCCATTCCTGATAGAATCAATATGTTTTCGCATTCTGTATGCTAATCTTGTCCCTTCCTATCCTGGATCCCTAAAAACAATGTGACAAGTATTCATAATTAACGCCGAGGACCTGAATATGCTTCTTGACAAAATCTCCCCTTTTTTCCTGCTTGATCGAACCAACTCCGTTGAAAAACAGTGCCGATACACAATAACCCTGAGTACTGTACAGGAACCTCAGATGAGTCTGTGCACGCTGAATGCAAAATCATGGAGACAAACAACCGGACACTTGAGCATCGAGTGCATGAAAGCACAAAGCTGCTCCACTCCTTACATTCTCAGCAACCACCCAATTCCCAACACGAATTCCCTGGACGCCACAAGCAGTTCCAGATGGGTGCGGCCGTATCATGTTGCTGTTCGAAAGAAGACTGAGGCTTCAAGGCCCGTCATACGTGGTGACAACCTCGCCGTGAGGTGGCGAACCAGATTCCATGCCCATGGACAGTAGAATATGGAAACTCAAAGGATGATTCAGATGATACACGCCAATCGTTGTAACACTGTGGCGTGATACCATGCATAGATATTCTCGTGCTCACTTGTAGACCGCTGTCCAGGATTGTTTGAATTACTTGCGCTGCTTCGGCTGGGCGAGGTACGTGAGTCGATCCTTGCTGATCCCTGAGATGTTGCGACGAGCAACACTGGGACTAGCAGCCGCGGCCGGAATCCTCGACTTGAAGGGCGACTTCTTCACCATCTTGCTGAGGTTTCGAATGCCACTGGGCTTCCTCGCGCTAGCCAGTCGAGGCGCCACTAGAGCATCACCTTCGGGGACCCTAGCACTCTTGGCCTTCTTCGCAGCGCGCTCCGCAGCCTCGCGTTCTGCTTCTTCCTCGTCATCTTCGACCCGGTAGCGCTTCTTGCTAGAGACGCCATGAGCAAAAGTCTTTGGATTAAAAGACTGCTGGGACCGGTAAGGTGGGAGGTTCTCTTTGCCATTGGGGGCGGCCGTCTTTGGCAAGTCGACCATAGGGAAGGCGCCAGGCATGGGTGACACGATCGAAGGCCGGACTTGACGAACACTAGCCTGTCCGGAGTGGCCACCGAAGCCCTTTGGCGAGTCGCTCTCAAAGCGAATAGTGTGGTCGCTGCGGAAAGTGAAGGTGCCAGGCGCCGCAGGAGGCTTGACATGCTCGATTGGCGCGTCGTACTCGTCAACACGGACCTCATCATTCTCGGCCTCGGCGGTCATCTCAATGGGCAACCTCGGCAAGGGACGAGCGCCACTGAGATCAGGATACGAGACAGCATCACCAGCGCCCCCGGCCATGACAGCATCCACAGATGGGTACCCCTCCATGACTGCGTCCAGAGACGGATAGGCAACCAGGCTGTTGTGCGCCTTGGACCGAGGGATCCCGGTCTTAACAGGAGATGGTGAGTTTTGGGCCAGAGCGGCGTGCTTGGGTGCGGGAGTGAAGTTACCACGCTGAGCGAACCTCTTTCCAGGCGTTGTGAAGGGTCCAGGAGGCTGCTCATTGTGAACGCGGGCGGGAGCAGGAGTCTTCGAAGATGTAGCAACAAGCTTGGGAATACCAGGCTTGGACGCAGTGGCTGAAGACTTGGGCTTGACAAACATGGAAACTCCACCGCTTGTGTGATCAACAGCACCAAAGTTGACCGTGGTGGCAGACTTCTTCATACCGGTCAGGTTGATCTTGGATGGAGATCTGAGGAGCGAACGGGGGGCAGTAGTGGGCGTCTTGGCAGCGGCAGCTCGAGCCAGAGACGCTGCTGTAGGCGACATCAGGTTGGCGAGAGTCTTGGCGCGAGGAACACCGCGAGAGTCTTTGCCTGGGGTCTTGGGACGAGGGATGTTGCTGTCATCGCGCGAAACAGGCCGGTTGGTAGAAGCGTCGTCATCAATGTGTTGACGGGAACGCTTGGCAGGCGAGTCTGTGTCCTTGTCTGGAGTCTGAATTTTCTTGAACGACTTAGACGAGCCAGCCTGGGCTGGGGTCTTGGATCGAAGAGTCTCGCTATCGTCAAGATTGGCCTTAGACGGCGAGCGCTTGAGGCTCTTGGCGGTAGTGTGAGTGGCCGGTGGGGCAATGCGTCCCTGGGCGGCGCGGAAAGCAGAGGGGTGGTTCGCGATAGAATCCATGTTCTTGAAGTCCGCCATGTGGACAGCAGAGAAGCGTCCGGCCTTGCCCTTGGGGTGGGCGATCTTGCGCGAGCTGACCTGCTCCTCTTGCTGGCGCTCCTGCTCGCGCTCTTGCTCACGCTGGGCAACGAGCTCAGCCTTGATTTGGGCAGCCTGATCGCGGATCTCGTTCATCATGCGCAGAGCCTCTGGGCCCAGAGTGGCGTCGGCGGTGGTTACGGTCGTGTTTCGGCCAAATGAGAACGCGAAAGGCGAAGATGGACGCTTTGACTTGGAAGGGGTAGAATGTTGAGCACCAGCATAGGGAGTCGAGGCCTTCGGCTTAATGTCGGTGAAGCCCAGGCGCAAAGCCGAGGACGGGGCTGGCATGGTGCCGGTGTGGTATTTCGCAGGGTGCATCTCGGACTTGGGTGGCTTGATGAGAACAGCATCAGAAGGTGTTTGGGGAGGACGCTGGCTGGGAGAAGACATGGCGGCGCCGACGGAGTTTTTGATGCTGGTCGTGGGGGTCTCGTCGTGCTCGGTAACGGAGTCAAGATTCGGGGAGGCTTTGGTGTTTGTTTTTGCGGGGGTCTATCATGCGAAACGGTGATGGTGAGCGATGTGAGCATTGCGATTTCGGAAAAAAGTTGCGAGGCCGGTCTGTAGCTGATTTGCGTTACATACCTGGGTGCTAGCCAGTCGGGCAGATCGACGACGAGCCATGATGGCAGTTGGAGGAGAAAGGGGGAGAGGGCGCCTTCCAAGTGGTTCAATCGAGTAACGTTCGAGTCGCAATTGAAGATTGGAGGACTAATTAGATTGGAATGCAGTCGCGTCACGCTCAAGAAGAAGGGTAGGATGACGTTGGGTGGTGGGTGTTCGGTAGAGAGAAACCAGGACACGCGTTGATAGAATTATTGACATGGCGACCGAAGTAAACAAACCTGTTAACAGGGGTAGCCCTAGTGCCTGGTATCTCATTCCCCAGACCTCCGCTGCCTACCAGTCCTGTAATACCGATGAGCCGGAGCGGGCCGTGATCGACCGACCACGGTGCCGGGTCAGCGGGGTACAGTTTATTGAACCCTTGTGCCGACGTCAGGCTGCCTGGTCTGTGATGACAGACATTGGGAGCCAAATCAGTCGTTCAACATGTCCAAGGTGAAGGAAGAGATGAACACCAAGGTAATCGAGGCATCTGCAACAGCATATTGTTCCTCACCGCCCCGTGGCATCATCACTGACTCCTCGAAACAGCCCTACCAAGGCGAGGACGGTAGCTTCAAGCGCCCAGCCAGCACCTTCCGCAACTTCATTTCCAACGAGCCCGACGCTCGGTTCCCCGCAGAAGCCGGCCGCTATGCCCTCTACGCCTCACCTGTATGCCCTTGGGCTCACCGCACACTGATCGTCCGCGCGCTCAAAGGCCTCGAGTCCCTCATCGACCTGCACTTCGTCAGCACCGCCACCGAGGCCGAAGCCTCCGGGCACCCACGGCCGGACCTTGGGGAGGGCTGGGCCTTTACCGGCGTGGGCGAGGTTGCCGCCGAGGATCCACTTCATCCAGGCATCGTCAAGCTGCGGGACTTATACGAGCTTGTCGATCCAAGCTTCACTGGCCGCGTGACTGTGCCGGTGCTGTGGGATAAGAAGGCTGACACGATGGTGAATAACGAGTCCTCTGAGATCATCCGCATGCTGTACTCTGAATTCGACGCTCTGATCCCCGAGCCGCTTCGCGAGGCTACTAAGGGAAAGCAGGCGCTGTTCCCGGAGCACCTTCGACAGGAGATCGAGGACATGAATGAGTGGGTGTACCAGACCGTGAACAATGGCGTCTACCGGACCGGTTTCGCTAGCACCCAGGCGGCCTACGACGCCGCGGTCAACCCTCTCTTCGAGTCACTTGACCGCCTAGAGGCGCATCTGAAGGACCGTGGGAGCCCTTACCTCTTTGGCGACCACATTACCGAGGCCGACATCCGGCTTTATACCACGATCGCGCGTTTCGATGTCGCCTATCATCCTGTGTTCCTGTGCAACAAGAAGTCCATTCGACATGACTACCCAGCGTTGTATCTGTGGCTCAGGAGACTTTATTGGGACAAGGAGGGGCAGGCCCGCGGTGCCTTTTACAAGACCACGCAGCCGCACCTACACAAGTATGGGCCGGGGTATGCGTCTGCGAGGCATATGGTAGTCTTCCGTGGCCAGGGCCCGTTGATCAGGTCTGCAGGCCCGACTGTTTTAATCGATCCGCTGTGATGAGTTGAATAGTATCACGGCCGGCGCTGTTTTCATTACTGTACTTCTCCAATCTAGGTTTCAACCAACGCAGATCTCCCAAGATCGGTAGACTCTGTCGCCAGAGGCAGATGCGTTTGCCGCTTGTTTCTGGCGATTCCTTCGGCTCCCTTCACCCGCAGTCGGTGTCTCGGCTTCGCTCAAGTGCGTATGCTAGGTGAGCTATACTTCATGCTTACTGGATGGTGGGCTGATGACAGTTATGGCCCTGGATATAGATAACAGCTCTAAAAGATTGACATTCAGCACATACTGCTTCCATTGACTATAGAACGATAACAATACAGGCCATAACTGCAAGACCCAAAAACTCCTTGGCTCCAGTATTAAACTCTACATGAACGATAGCTTCTGTCGTATGTCGTCACAAATCCTTTCCACCAAGATCCAAGCAGATTTCCGATGGTTCCACTCAAGCCTGCCCTTGCCCGAGTCGGTGTCTCTTGATGACAGTCTCTAACCACCTCTGTCCCTGCTCGTAATGCGCCCTCGACGGGTAGTCATCCGGACACGCCCCTTTGAGCTCGTACCGCAAGCGGTACCAATCTCGATCTGTGACGGGTGCGTCGGGTGCCCTGGTCGCTGCCACACGTGCCATTCTGAGCGCAAGAGCTGGATCGGCAAAGAGCTCGTCGGGGTGCACCACAAGCGTGAGCATGTATGCCCAGATGTGTCCCGGCAGGCTCTCCCGAACCAGTCTGCCGGCGGTTTCCTTCTGCAGCCTATCTTCGATGCCTTGCAGGTGGCGACTTTGGTGTGAAGAGGAGGAGTGGTTGCTGGATGATGATGAAGATGCCGACGTGGATGGAAAGAGGACGTGGTGGCAGCCTGCATGCTTAGAGCGCCGGACGAGGCTGTGAAGCCAGGGCTGGATGGTCTCTGGGCCGGTGAGGATGGATGCCGCCATTGTGTTGTGTTTGTGGATGAAGTAACGGGTCTTGTTGTGGTCCATCTAGTGAAGATGATTTCCGTGAATTCTTGTTGAGACTTGTTTAATATGGCTGCTGATATCGTGTTGAGAATTTGAATGGTGACGAAGATAGTCTTCCTCGGCCACAACCATCCACGCATTCCATGTCTTTATGTATTTACACTCCCTCGCCAACATCACCACGGCTTTTCCACGTCCGCATGGGCGGTGTGCCTTCCGAGCTCGAAGCATCGTCAACGATAGGCCATGTCCTACCGCGCCCCGATCTTCCCAAACATCGACCCGGGATCCGAGGCGGTAGCAAAGGCGGTGTTGACGGCGGTGTAAACCATTCGACGTTCTTTACGCAGGAAGGTTTAGCCTATATTGGCGCGCAAGAGCGCGGATCGTCTGTCCCGGGAGGGTTTGTGCTCTGGCCTCTGGCTTGAGACACACGCCGTGCTGGGTGAGGAGTGGCCAACAAGTGTGCTCTTTCCAGGGACTGTGCAACCGTGAATGCATCATCTGTCGCCACCTCACCATACGCTGTACGGACTGAAGTGGCAGAGGTATAAGACAGGAGTAGCGGTCAGAGTCTCATCATTGCCTGACTTGTTTCGCTCGTGACTATCCCGGGAGTCCGGTCAAGACTGAGGAATCTGGAGACGGTTGTGCAGCTGTGGAGGAGGGTGAGAAACATGACCACAACCAAGGATTTTGAGTTGTCATGTTTCATTTACGAACTATGTAAGTCCTTGATATACTACAGTACTTCCACTTTTAAAACAGATGGCTACACCTATCTGCTCGACGCCGTTAGCTGTCCCGATCGGGCCGTGCCTTGGAACCCAGCCTGTCAATGATTGACCTGTCGTATATTTGGTAGCGGTAGCCTCGCGGATACCTTTTCGTCAGTCTCATATCGTACCTACTTACCAGGTACTCTGGATTTCTTCCCTGTGAGACAAAATCCCTATTTTCGTAGAGTTCCTAGGCACCTAGGCTTTCGGCCCCGGACGCGACCCAGAGTCAGACACCTGGTGCCTTCTGGAGGAGAACGTCATCAAGTGGTGAAATCCCACGGTCCATTCAAGAAAATAAACGCGAGGGCTCGCAGAGAACTAAGGGAAAAACAACTTGGTTACTGCACCGGATCATTCTTAGCTTGGAATATTTCGGCCTCAAGAGCTCATTGGAACCATGTTCGCCTGACAAGCAGCAGGCCGCGGATAGTTGCATGTGGTTATCCATAACCTACACTCCGATACTAAGGCCTGATATTAACAAAGGATGACAACCACAGCGAAGGAGTTCCCTCCAGAGATTGAAAAGCGACCCTTGAAGTGAATGAATACCTAGATATAATGCCTGGAATTGCTGTTGAACAAGAGTTGCCTAGGTCTAAGAAGCCCTGACGGTATTGGGCTGTTGCCAGCTTCCCAGTCGAAAATGCATACCAACGGAATTCTCGGACAGGCACATGATTCGGTTCCAATCAGGCAGGAAAAGGCAAACAGATTAGGTTGTGTGGTAGGGGACGGTCTGATCAAACCGTTTGCTTGAATACCTCCAGCGGCAAGTGGTCTTTTTAGACAGACCTTCACTACTTCTCAACCCAACTCAAATGCACTCTGTTCTGGACCAAACGGACTGGCAAGACTCACCTCATATACTCTGAGCATCTGTCCTCACTTCAACTCCCAACCCTGAGAATGGCGTCGACTGTTGTGTCCGGAGCGACCTCGAGTCCCTACTCGTGCAACAAGTGCGACCAAAAGCCCCCCGTACTCCTTCTCTGCGGCCGTTGCAAGACCGCCAGATACTGCGGCGCCGACTGCCAGCAAGCAGCCTGGCCAACTCACAAAGCCGTCTGCGTTGACGTCCACGGCCCCAACTACTACCACGTCCCTCCCATGCAGACCGCATTCAACCCCGCCGACCCATCCAACCCACTACAGCTCCGCACCCAGCCCTCTCTCTCTGACGAAGAGATCCTGCAGCTCTCTTCCTGTGGGGGGCAGGGTCCCACCGGTGGCCTCTCCTCCGCTCAGCTCAAGGCCATGAGCGAAGTAACGGGCGACCCCATCCACCTGCGTGCCGTTCGATGGGTCCTCAACGGCAAAAAGGACGAGGACCTCTGCAAGAAGAGCCAGTACGAGATCGTCGCGCTGCTGAAGGAGTGGATTTACGAGCGATCGCGGAGTTTCGCTCAGATCAAGGCCCTGCGGCTCAGCGCACAGTCCAGGACCTTCAAGCTCACGACCGTCAGCAACCCGGGCTCAAACCCCGATGTGGTGTCGGTCTCGGTCTTGGCCATGGCGGCCAAATGCGTCATAGCCAGCGAGGTAAAGTCTCTTTCCCCCTTCAAGTATGCTCGAGGAATCAGAAACTAACACCGCCCGTGGAGGGACAGTATATGAACCTCCGCATAGAAGGCCAGACGCTGCGCGGCAAATGGCTGCACAAGTCGCTGCTGAAGAAGCTCCCCGCCGACCACGACTACCGCTCCCGCTTCCACCACGACCAGGTCCGCTGCACGCCCGAGAACGACATTGTCGCGTCGTTACTAGCGCTTGGGGAGGAGGGGATCGACGAGGGCAGCTTCTGGGACTTGGAGGATGCGCGGGACGAGTTGAAGCTGCAGGCCAACGACGCGGCCTTCAAAGTCGCGCGGCTGCTGGCATGTGCCGGAGGCGCAACGGGCTCACGCGTGGGTTGATTGATGTGGCCGTCTTGTGGGGGCTTTGTTGACAGCTCCAGATGGTCGTGGGCCCTCGAGCTCCTCCTTGATAAGTGGCTGTGTGGAGGTCTCCATTTATAGAATTTAAGACTGGGCTGACTGGGTAGCTCTTGTGCTCTAGACCCTGGGACGATTTTCCACTGTCACATCGTCGCTCTAGCGGCGCTATAGGACTGCTCACCAGAAGATTTGGAAGGGTCCTGGTCCCGGGACCATGGTTCTCGCGTTGAGGAGGGTGCCACCTAGTTTTTCCGCGTCCACCTTTAGTTGGTACTCATGTAGCTAGTCGCTTCCCAATCTTTGGAACAAGTGAACGGAAGCCTAGGTATGCTCTACGGTAGTGGATCTTGAGTTCAGGATGCCCCTGCGCGGGTACCCGAGCGGATCGAGACTCAACCTGCAGCGCATCGTAGATGTGGTTGTCGACTGTCTTGCTCGAGTGACAAGAATTCGGCTTATAAACACAGAACTTACGTAGAGCTTCTGTGGTACAAAGCGTCATAGTGACAGCAAAGGGTGTTGCTGAAATTCTGTTCCAGACGTTTGGATCTTGCGACTGGGGGAGAGGGGTCGCAAACTTCAATGGCAGTGAAAGGCCTTGGACCTTGGAGGCAAAGGTCTAGGCCCATGATAAATCTCTCTAGACCCCTTTGGAGTCTAGGACTACTTGGGTACTTATGGCAGTAACATGGCAAATTCCCGCTAGCAAGGACATCATGCGGATGAGTGGCTGGATTCCCCTACACATCCAAAGGGCAATTTACATTCCCATGAACCCTGCCATGGTAAAGTCAGCAAGTTCGCAGAAAACGCCAGCGTGGACTGCGTGGTTTCAGGCCCTCAGCCTGTTTGGCCGTAGGTGCGACTACCCGCTTTCCGACCCGGCTGTTTGGGCCGGTTGTACTCCGTACCTTGTGCTATACCAGTCGTGGGGGCTTCCGCTCGTAGTGGCGAATGCCAACCGCCCCCGACGAGCCCGCGCTCGTTAAACCTCTGCTCTTTCACTGCAGCATCCACAGTTGCGTCCCTAAACCGTCGTCTCCGCCTAGAACGCCGCCGCGCTGATCCCCATGCATCGTATCGATTCTCTCTCGGGTCTCGTCTTTGAAGCCACGTGCAGCTGAAACATCTCGGCAGGCTGTCTGCCGCGCTTGCATGTGGGTGGAAATGATGGAGGCGGCCCGTGAAGAGGAGACTCTGAGGTAGGCAGACTGGCAGAGTACCTCGCTAGCTTTCATTTACTTGAACACCCGCAGATGTGACACGCCCCCTGCTGACATGCTGGTCAGGTACGGGGCCTCTTTGCTGGCCCAATCTGTCATCAGCGACGAGCTTTGGGACCCCTCTGCGTCTCGCAACGCTGTCGCCTCCACAGATGCCGGCCTCGCTGCATTTGCTCAGCTGGCCAGTTTAAGGCTCAACGCCCAGCGCTGCCTTGTGTCACTATTCGACGGGAAGCGGCAGCATATCGTGGCAGAAGCCCAGCAGTCAACCCCGATTGAGCTCGGCAGCAACGCCATCTTACCTGCCGATGGATCAGGAAGCTCACTCTTGCTTGCGGGTACGGCGGTGACACGCACACATTTGCCGTGTGAGCATGTACTCGACCTTCCGGCAATCGAGACCGAAGAGGGAAAGCTTCTACCTATTTCTGTTGTGCCTGATCTCAGCCAGGATGACCGCTTCTCCAGTCGGCTGTACTGTAGAGCTGGCTCTCCGCTACGCTTCTATGCTGGCGTACCTCTGAGAACGCCGCACGGCATCGACATCGGTGTCTGCTGTGTTGTTGACAGCGAGCCGAGGGAGAACTTCGGTGTGTCTTCGCAACGATTTCTGCGCCACTTGTCCCGTCTCGTCATGTCTCATCTGCAGGCACGAACCTCCACCGAAAGCTACCGCAGAAACGACCGCATGGTCAGGGGCCTGGGGTCCATGGTGGAAGGGCTGGGGTCAATGTCGAGATGGAAGCAGATGCCGAATCCCACGTCGTTCAAAGATGCAAAAGACGAGAACGGAGAGGCGCGAGAAGGTGCTTTGAACGCGAGACAGCAACGAATCCAAGGGGGCCAGACTGAGACGTCTCTGCCGGTCCACCCTATCAAGAGTCCCCTGCAGACAACGAATTCTTTGAGGCAACACCTGGCAAATGCGCCTCGATTTGAAAGTACAGATACGCTGGGCTCAGATACAGGGTCTGATTGCGTGCGACCAAATACTGCTGCTCCGAAGACCGAAGAGGACGACAACACCATCGCACTGAAGTCCATCTTCTCCCGCGCCGCTAACATTATCCGCGAATCCGTCGAGGTCGAAGGCACACTCTTTCTCGACGCCAAGATCGGGTCATTCGGACGTCTTGTCCCAGAGGCCGATGCCGAGAATTCAACCGAGTCTGCATCTCGATCGCTTTCTGGCAGTAGTGGAGAGGAGTCATGGGGCTCGGAAGAGAGTACTCATGCTCCAGCTCTCTGTCGGGTTCTAGCGTACTCAACCTCGGAGTTCTCTAGCATCAATGACGACGAGGCAAGCAGAGAACATCTGTCCGTCCCAGGTGCCTTCTACGAGAGGCTGGGCCGACGGTATCCGCAAGGTCAAATCATCAATTTCGACGACGAAGGCTCCGTCGTATGGGCGGTTAGCGACTCTGAGATGTCAGACTCTGGCACTGGTCCTGGCCCTGGCCCTACCTTCTCACCCTCCAGTGGCACAGAAAGCTGGGACTCGGAAAGAGTCCTGCAGAAAAGACTCAAGCAACGGCCGCGGAAAAGCGACGGCCAGTACCTTATGCGGATGTTCTCCGGGGCTAGAAGTGTGGCGGTTGTTCCTCTGTGGGATGCACACAAGTCTAGGTGGTTTGCTGCTGGATTTGTATGGACGAAGTCTCGCTCCCGTGTCTTCAACCGGGGCGAGTTGAGCTATCTGAAGGCGTTTGCTTCGGCTACCATGGCGGAGGTTGTGCGCATGGACGTTTTGCGAGAGAGCAAGGCGAAGGAGGATGTTCTCGGATCGCTGTCGCATGAAATCAGAAGTCCTTTGCATGGCGTGTTTCTGGGTGTCGAGCTGCTTCACGATTCGATATTGACCGGATTCCAAGTCGACGTTCTTCGCACCGTGGAGACATGTGGCCGCACGCTACTTGACACACTGGATCATGTGGGTAGTGACATGCTGGGTTGAGAGATGTGTGCTCTTTACTGACTTCTGTAGTTGCTCGACTTCAGCAAGATCAACCACTTCTTGCAAAAGCCAAAACGACGACGTACCCAAGCGAGGATCCGCGGAGTCGGCAATGAAGCAGAAGGCATCGAGGCGGGCATGATGAGCCTCTTTTCGGAAATGCGTCTCGACCTGCTGACCGAAGAAGTCATCGAAAGCGTCTATGCTGGCTGGAGCTTCCAGGACACTGCGACCCATTTTCCTCGTGATAAAGCTGGGTCTTCATCGTTAGATCGAGCAGGGACTCTTCGAAGACTGGAAACTGTCCGCCGGATGGACAGCGCAAATAGTTTAAAGAACGATAACCTAGCAACAGGCAACGTGAAGGTTCACCTCGATATCGATCCAGATGTCCTCAGCTGGCGTTTCCACGTCCAGAGTGGGGCTCTGAGGCGCATCGTCATGAACATATTCGGAAACGCACTCAAATACACGCCCAGTGGGAATATCTTTGTGTCGCTGTCACAGGAGGCCTTTTCGTCCAAAAAGAGGTCCAGTCGCCGAACCGTCGTACTGACTGTATCTGACTCCGGACGGGGCATCAGCAACGAATATCTGCAGAATCGACTTTTCACCCCATTCGCACAGGAGAATCAGCTGTCATCTGGTGTCGGACTCGGTCTCAGTCTCGTCAAGCAAATTGTTCACGGTCTCGGGGGACGGATCAGCGTTGAGAGCCAGGTTGACCACGGGACGACTGTTCGAGTGTTGGTACCCTTACAACTTGCGAAGAGTGCATCGCCTCCCCGTGTCCCTCAACTAGCGGATGGCGAGTACTTCGGCCAGTTGAAGAAACTGGAGAGGGTTAGTGTGACGCTACTCGGGTTTCCGGACGACTTCCGTGAGCTCAAGGCTCCGCTCGCCGTGAAGACCGGAGACATGCAAACAACGCCCAAAGCAACTTTGGAAACAATATGTCAACGGCTGCTTGATCTGAGGGTCATACCCGAGACTGACGCAGTATCCAACCCGCCCAGACTTTTTCTCTGTACAGAGCATGCTATGGATCAGGTCCCGATGATCAATGGCCGGTCTCCTCCAGTGGTTGTAGTGTGTGACAGCGCTCTGTCCGCTCACCAGCACCAGATGCGGTCTGCGACCGTCTCCAACCCAACCAAGATCATCGAATATGTCTCACAACCGTAAGTGACTGCCTGTAGATCATCGCGTCGCAGCGATCAACTGACAAATATCAGCATCGGGCCGCGCAAACTGGCAAGGATCTTGGCCTTCGTGCTAGGGAAAGCTGAAGTGGAAGCCCAGAAGCAGGACGCTGACCAGCCCCCGCCCCCGCGAACCCCCCTCCATCAGCAAGAGTCTCTGGCACTAAGCGTGCCCGGTGCCCACGTTGACGGCGAGGCAGGAGACTTGGTCCAAGAGCGCCTTGCCTCACCGGACCAATGGATTGCCGTGCCACCCTCGCCGCTCACTGTGACTAACGGGCACGATGGAAGTCTGAATGGCAGCCATTCTTCCAATCAGACTGATGGGCCCCCTGCTGCTGGTAACCGAGATGGCTCTTTGAATCAGAACGGACACCGAAAACTACCCGCCGATTTTCTACTCGTCGATGACAATGCCATCAACATGAAGGTACGATCCTCCCTGCTATGCCCATCTCTGCTTATCATCAACGCTAAGACTTGACTTTGCGCAGATGCTAGCATCTTATATGAAGAAGCTAGGACATGGGTTTGATTGTGCTGCCAACGGGCTGGAAGCACTTGACTTCGCGAAGACCACCAATTACCGTTGCATATTCATGGGTTCGTCACTGTCTGCTCCTCGGTCTTCTACTTCGTGTTCTTGGACTGAAAGCGGCTCTCAACATGATCACGAAAGCAAGACGCATTTGTGCTAACTGTTGCAGATATATCGATGCCAGTCATGGATGGTCTCCAGTCGACGAGACTCATCCGCCAGCATGAGCGGCAGCACTATCTCAAACCCGCACTCATCATCGCCTTGACTGGACTGGCTTCAGCCAAGACGCAGCAGGAAGCATACGGCAGCGGCGTCGACTTGTTCTTGAGTAGGCCTGTGCCTTTGAAGGAGATTGGCGGGATATTGGCCGCGAGAGGCCTGTAGGGTGTCGTCTAACAAGAGACAACGAAGCGCACATACTTTGTCAGGGACTTGAGACACACGGTCAAGCAGAACGAAGTAGTATGGGATGAGATATACAGGAAACACGGATAACAAACTCTGCGAAAGACCGTCTTGCAAAGGGATTGGCTTCGGAACGGCGTTCGGAGTGTTTGGCTCTGTAGGGCTGACAGGGCGGCTGGCACTGCAAGCAATAGGTGCATAGATATATACCCTGGGAAGACGATACTAAGCGATCAGGGCCATGAACCGGACGTTTGGCGCAGCTGGGATGAATACGACTTTGGGAGCGAGTAAATACTGTCTACCTTAGTGCCTGCGCTGCTCATCCATTGCACCCACGAACAGCAAGAGTGGGTGGTCATCAGCTGTTCTTGTTGATGCGGGAACTACCACATCGAGAAACAAATGGAATAGGAAATGACTTCATCGATGATCCATCTTGACAAGCACCACACTCTTACCGGCATCACATGTGCAGACATATGCATATGTATGTACAAAGATCGTTGGGCCTATCTGCCGGCTGCCACTGTTGCCAATCCACACCACCAGGAGGTTTTGCTCCGCAAACCGAGAGTGTGAGAGCCGGCCATACGCGATATTGTGCCCTGGAAAAGCCTACCGAAGTAGTCCGACACCTATAATTAGATAGCCACTTCCAATCATACCCATATGTAAACAGTACCTCGGTGAGTGAATAGGTAGGCTGTTGGCATAGGGGTTGGGTCCCAACATCCGAAGGTTGAAGGAAATGAAATTGAACTTTTCAAGTTGGGTCTATCTAGGCATTTATATGGAAAATAATGGAAAGAAGATCAATGGAAGTCTCCAGAGTAGAACAGAGACCCTGGCGCATCGTTCATCCTCTCCCAGACATCGCGTGGCTCCAGATCATGGCTGAACCTCTTTGCGACGGCGGCTGTGCCGTTGGCCTGTGCTGCGGCGATCTCCGCTTTGGCTTCAAGACGTGCCAGAGCAACTATAGTCGTCTTGTTAGCATGCGATCTGGAGACACTTTGCAGTTGCTGAAGACGAGGACGCTTACCATGAAGATACACCGCAGCCCTCTTGCCCGAGTACATCGCGTGCGGAACGTTGGTGCTCCGATCGATGTTGTTGTCTCCGACTGCGTAGACCAGGGGGATGTTGGTGAGATATCCGATGCTCTGGTTGCCAGCCAAGCGGCCGTCAATCATGTCCACGCCCATGTTGGCAGGCAGTGGCGACGCCTGCTCGTCAGGGAACTCAGTGAGGAAAGCAGCTCGGTCAACAACAGTGCCGTCGTCCAGCTCGACACGGAACAGGTCGTACTCCGGGTAAGTGGGGAGGCTGGGGTCCACGGACGTGTTGACGCCGCTCTGCAGGTGCGTGATCCGGGTGATGGTCTGGTTGTAGACCTTGACGTCGTTCGCCTCCAGGTACGTCTGCCAGTCAGCAAAGGAAGCTTCGGTGGCGGCGCGGGCTTCGGGGGTGTCGGTGCCGTTGACGAAGGCGACTACGTCTGAGTTCTGGGTAGATATTTCGCGGACGAGGCCAGGGACGTCCCCCAGGGGTGCCAGCAGGCCCAGTGCTTGGTCTGCGTGCTCGTAGCCGTCACACCAAGGACACTGTCGTTGTTAGTTTGGTGTACATTACGGCCTGATGACGGAGACAGTGTGCCTTACCCAGTAGATTCCTTGGCCCCAGTTTTCTCGGAGACCTGGTGTCTCAGGCAAGATGTCGCGCAGCCCAGTGGCAAGAACGATGGACCTCGCCTTGATAATGGTCGTTGCTCCAGATTCATTCAGCACCGCTGCCTCGAATGACGGGTTGGTCGCGTTGCCGAGAGTTTGGACGGCGGTGACGGTACCGTTGGTCATCTCCACCGTAGGGTAGTGGGCGAGCTTCTCGCGGGCGAGCCACCTAAAGTAGGCCGGTGTAATTCCTAGAAATTATGCGTCAGTTCCCGCACCATATTTCGAGTTCGACATCTACTCACCATCAAGACCGATCACATCGTGCATGTGCCTGGTCGCGTTGTTTCGGTACACGCCGGAGTCGATCATGATGGCCTTCCTTCGGATTCGAGCCAAGCCACTCAGAGTGCTAAGACCTGCTGGACCGCCACCAATCTGCTGATTGTTAGGGACCACTCCGGCCTACTCGAATGGAGACGGTGCAAAGATACATACAACGATGGCATCGTAAACCTCGCTTTCTACTACCTCGTAGTCTCTGGCTTGCTGAATGCCAGGGATAGCCACTGCTCCAGCCAAGCTGGACAGGTACAGACCGAGGATGGCTGACGTGAGATGCATGATGTGCTTGCTGTTTGAAAGATAGTTGGAGGCGTTGGGGTACCGAAACGAGATCGAATTTTTATATGTCGAAGACGTCGCACGAATAACGCCACAAATAGCTGGTTGCGTCCGGGGTGTTGTACAAAATGTGGCTGGGAGAACGAGTGAGGTGTGTGGATGTCTCAAAAGAATGTGGCGCTAGTGGAACGATCCTGAATGAAAGAGTGGGATCTTAAAGAGAGAAGGACCAATCACTATCTGATGAGGTGAAGATGATGGTCGAGAATTAACACAGGATAGCGCTGGATCAAGAGCTATTTAACATCTCAAGTGAGACGGCGCTTCTTCCGTTCCGTCCAGCACTCAAGTCCATAAGGCTGAAGCTTGACATGAAAACACCTGCAGAGATCAGCACTGCTAATATTAGCTCAACCGAGCGGAACCAGCCGCTGCGGCAAAGTCTATTTCTCGCAAGAAAACAGAACCCACGAGTCCCAGAATATCAAAAAGTAAAAATCACACCGATGGCGTGCTACGCCAACGCGCTTCAGTACTACCATCACGACTAGACTTTGTGGGACCAGTCTAAGTTGAGTGTAGTATTCAGGGGACACCGCCTCAGCCTACTCAATTTTGTGGAACATTCTTTAAGCGGATCACCGAGCCAGAATTGAAGGCTTGTGATGATAGCGTCGCACATGCCCGGGTAAGCAGACTCAAAACAAATTATTTCAGTGTAGATGAGGGGAGGCTGGAAATCACAGAGCCGTCCGTGGCAGCAACTTTCATGATGGCAGAGCCTAATGGATGCCCATGGCCCTGACCGGCTCCAAAACACGCCTCAAGTCTTCGAGAGTCGGTCTCTACTGTGGCTTATTTCTGGCATGTGGTAACCGAATTATGGAGCATCCACAGATCTAACCGGATCCTCTAATCAACGCCTGGCCGGGCGGTGCCCCCTTACAGCCAGAGCTCCCGATGATACCTGAGTCAGTGCTATTCTCTACAAAGCAGTATAACACACGGCACAGCCGCAGATACTGCAGGTCGTTGAATCTTGGCTCATGACCTATGTACGATGTCGTGATTTTGCGAGGCTTCACAACATCATCGGGCTAGCAAGGGGGCCTGCTATTGCGAGCCTCCCATGAGTAGCATCCACCGCGCAATCAAACGGCATGCCACTGATTTTAGAATGCTATTGTCTTCACCTGATTCTGACGCCTACGCCTGACGACCACTCACGTCATATATGAACCGAAACTAAGAGAGACTGGCGTGTTGATGCGAGAGCCCTGCCGCCGCCGCGTACCCAGGTTGCTCAGCTGTCATGTTAAGCTTCTTAACATCGAACCACGCTCGAGCAACTGTGCTCATGACATGAGGGCAGGAGGGCCGGACAAAAAGAATCGACCCGCCTTTGTGAGCCTTTGCAATTTCGCACATGGCCGGGGGCGTCTTTGTCCTTGTACACCGCGCAGTGTATCACAATGTCAGCACAGCACCAACAGATCTCGCGACGCTGCTACTCGATTCTCCCGTCAGTTGCACAGAACGTTGCTCCCGTAATTCGGAACGACTTCTATACGACCAACTTGCCCTTCTGGCCGTTGCAGGTGCTCGTCCTGCGTATCAATATGAGACTCCAGGCTCTAGGCAACGTTTGACCGAGGTCCGACGACTACGACACAACTCATTCTGCTGCATCGCAAGGGTTGAGTCAGCGAGAATACATCTCATACGGGTCGAGACTCTCATCTTTTACTCAGCTTCCGTACGATTCTCTACATTATTCTAAGGTGGAAGCGGTGGCTGTCCTGCTGTCAATTCCACTTGGACACACCTGATGGTCTTGCGCTGTATTGTATCTCCTTCTCGGCACGTATAGCGCTGCTGACCGTCCTGACACAGCAATCCACAGAAGCTGCCCACGCCTCATTGATCTACTCCTTGGTCCGCCCCGTCCGTACGCCGCACAATATCCATCCTAGAGCAGGTCTTGACGCGCCAGTACGAGGCGCGTATGCTCATGTGAGTGTAACAATTAAGGACCTCTGCCTGGCCCTAATATCACGTCCGCAAGGCTACCACAAAGACTCATAACATCGGCGCTAATATTTCGAGCTTCCTTTCTGCACTTAGCGTCAGGCTACCCAAAAAGAAACCTTTTCAGCGCATTGCCATAGGAAGGCTCAAGCGAATCTGTGTTCAGTGGGCTGGCTGCTCAAAGTTCACAGCTATTTTGTCAGCCGGGATTACCTTCCGGACACTAACTTCACATTCTAAGGGAATTATTCTCGGGACTAAGGCCCGCGGTAAATGGACCGCTATGTCTTACTTCCTCTTCCCTTGGGAGATGACGGCAGGACATGTCGACTTTGTCTTAGAGCAGCGTGGGAGTCTAGATGGGATTCCAGAGGCAATTATTGGCGACATGACACCCTTGGGTCTCGGGCCGACTGACAACGTCCATAGCCCCTCTGGAATGCAAGAATCGTGGTGTAGGGGTGAGAATCATGAGATAAACTAGGGTGGTGGTACTGTGCTAGAGTCCTGAGGTCCAGCCCACGCCTATGTAATACACTAGCACACGAAGGAGCTCTTAGATGGTAGGAGGCAACCCATCTTTGTCTCGATCGCAATATGTATAAGAATGCATTGTTCCGCGGTCTGATTCTTGGAGACATCTAGAGGTAACGATTTGCTAAAAGCTAGAGGGCAAAGAACCCAAATACCACCTTAACATATTACCGTCTCTGACGGTCATCTCTCACCCAACTTACGTCTTTAGTCTGTATCACCAGACGCGGAATCCATTATGGTTTCGACACCACGACTCTGCAGGTGGGCCACGGCGAGGACCAGCCTCCTGCTGGCGATACTTCCATCTCCAATTCAAGCCTTCTGGAGAATGGGATGTAGCCAGATTATGAACGCACGCATAGATTCCATTCTTAGCCCAGGAATCGTCAGCGGCCACGCTCACACATTTGTTGGAGGCTCCAATATTGGTACCACCACTTCCTTCGACAGTTTGATCAACAGCGCGTGTACCTCATGTGAGATCCAAGCAGACAAATCCGTTTACTGGGCACCATTGCTGTACTTTCAGTACGCGAATGGCTCGTTTATCGACGTTCAACACGGAGGCTCCGTTGTGTATTACCTGGGACGTGGACCCAACGTTGACCAGACAATTACCTTCCCCGAGGGATTTCAGATGATCAGCGGTAACCTCTCTACCAGAGCGTTGGACACAAATACCTATGTGAGGCTGCCTTCATCCTATTCTCATCTGTGTCACTGGGATTGGATCCCCTTCGCCAGATTACCTCGTCACTGGCTACGCTAATTATGAGAACTTGTCAGACATGGGGCAATGATTCGTTTCCACCTCGTCGAGTTGCCGAAGCCGTCAATTATGCGTGCTTGGGGGAAACGCCCTTGCCCGAGCAATTAAGCTTGAACAACTCAGTCTGGAAGCCATTCGACTGCACCAACGGCCTGCGCGCCCAGATTCACTTTCCAACCTGCTGGGATGGCGTGAATCTGTACCTCAAGAACAGTGCTCACGTGGCCCATCTCAACCAGATTGACAATGGCATCTGCCCTCCTACTCATCCTTACCAGTTGCCACATTTGTTCATAGAGACTCTCTATAGTAAGTCCACAATTTGTCTTCGCATCGCTTCCACACAGGCAAAGAACTGCAGGACGGGCGAAAGTGTTCATCAGTATCTGGAGCTACATGATCGAAAAATCAGGCAATAAAGTGGTCAAGTCTTGAGCTAATACACTGCCTTCAGGCATGGATTCAGTGACGGGCGACACAACCGGTGGCCGATTCGTGTTTGCCATGGGCGACCCGACAGGTATGTATCCACTAGTCACACTCATCATGATTGCTCTTTCGTACTCTAACTGGCTCCATCTCCGTGTGTTCAAGGCTATGGGTACCACGCAGACTTCGTCAACGGGTGGAACACGACCGTCGCTACTCTTGCCGTGGCCAACTGCCTCGCAGGCACAGACGACAACGGCCAAATCAGCGCATGTTCATACTTACAGGAGTCGGACACCGACGGGTACGCTTCCAACTGCCCAGTCAGGACCTCTCCAGTCAATGAGACCGTTTTAGGCCTGCTGGAAAAGCTCCCTGGGTGTATCACTGTCACCGATGACCCGGCTGGCGCACCGCTCGCTAGCATGGTGTGTGCCTCGTCTGTCGCTCCGCCCTACGTGACACCAACTGCGAATTCCGTGGCACAGGCTACTTTGCAGCCTGCTATTGGCGAGTACTATCCTAAAGGTACATTGCAACAGTTCATTGGGTGTTACAATGATTCGTATGCGGGCCAAAGGGCTCTTGGTGGAGCATCGACTACCTCAGACACCATGGATGTGGCAAGCTGTCAGGCGCATTGCAATTCTGTTGGTTACAGATTGTCAGGAGTGGAATACAGCACTCAATGCTGTGAGTTAAGCCGTACTCAACTATTTTCCTAGATCCACAGGTTGCATACCTGAAAGTCTTCCTGAACAACCTGGCGCCACAAGTCCCTGGCGGACATGGGCAGCAGGCTATATCTCTAGCGTGGTCCTTTCCTCCAGTTTCATTTCAAGATGCAAGCCGAATATTGCTAACAAAATCACTGTAAAGTCTGCGGCGACAACATCGTCAACAATGCGAGCCAGCACAACACGATTGCTGGATTTCAACAGTGCACATGGCTCTGCAGCGGGACCATGAAAGCGGAGAGCGGCACTCAAGAGATTTGCGGAGGAAGCGGCTTCGTCTCGATCTACAATAACACTGATCCGGACTTCATATCTCCCGGATCTTCGGCGGAAAACTACGTTGGCTGCGTCTCGGACGGCTCATCTAGTCGCACCCTTCGCCAGCGCAGCCAACAACGGTCTCGGATATCGCTACTACGGCGTCGAGTACAGCAACGAATGCTACTGGGGCAACACGCTCATTCCTCCCGGCGCCGTGTTGACGGACACTTCGAGCCCCCCGAGCAGTCAGTGCAATATGCTTTGCAGCGGCAATAGCTCCGAAATATGTGGAGGCTCTGGGGTTCTGTCTGTCTATCTGAACACAGAGTACACTGCGAATACGTCGATACAGACACCCATTGCGGGATACAACGCCCACGGCTGTCTGACAGATTCGAAGAGCTCCCAAGGGCTGCGATCCCTGGACGGCGGCGCCATGGCGAACGATGAGATGACCGAGGATATGTGTGTCAACTTCTGCAAAGCCAATGGATTTTGGTATGCTGGAATCGAATACGCGAGGGAATGCTTTTGCGGTCAGGAGATTGTTAACGAGGGAGAGATGGTGGATTGTGGCGATTATGAACTGGCGACATGTCCGGGAAACTCTGCGCAGTTCTGCGGTGCTGGCAACTTGATGACTCTGTTTGAAGCCAGTGATTAAGCCGGACGTATATTATCATGGACAATTCATATTATTCAGAATGTCCCACAATCAAGACGTTGTAAGCTGTGGTCAAATTCTCCAGCTAAAACCTAGGGGTCATGCATAATACCTACTACTTAGTACAGAGTATGTAGGTATCCGGCGAATCGGTCCCAGATGCTCTTGATCTATAGGCCTGTACAGGGTAGACTTGCATATATATGTGACTACCTCGACTTCTACCTCCGTAAACAGCGCGTTGCCAAACTATGTATCCTCTCCAGAACCTTGGAAGACATTAGAGCTCACATCACCGTACAACCAGCCGCCATAGCGAGAGCACCCCCGACCAAGATGAGTTTCTGAGTGTCTTTGTCCTTTTCAGACTGCCGAGGGGATGACTCTGCTACTTACTCAGCTATCCGCTCGCTTTTTGAGCGTCGAGAGTTGACTGTAATTTGGCATCCCGACTCTTCGTCTGCGGCGTTATGATGTCCCTTCGATCCTCCCCGCCTTTCGTACCAAGAGACGTCGTTGTAAGATCTAGATTCTCGTCAAGATTCTCCGACCAGGAGAGAACCTGAGAACGCCAGTTCTTCACAAAGAGCTCCCGTCTCTGTTGACTCCCACTGTGATGAACTCTGAAGTTCCCGGGTTTGGAGCGAATGTAGAACGATGTCTTATCCGAAGGGTTGAGGGAAACGAACTGGATGAGAAGTGTCAGTAATCAGCGTTACCCGTTGTGAGGCATTTTGTTTTGCCTTCAATTCATAAAATACAGGCCTGTCTCTCTTACCACCAAATTGTCCTTCAGCTTAGATTCGCTCAAAATCTGGCTGAGCTGTGTGTAGTTGCCGTCCAGATCGATACTTGGACTGGAGCCATCATCCCATATGGCGGCCCATGCATTCCCGATTCCGAACGTCACGACAGTCGGGAACGCTTTCCCTTCCTTCGCTCTCAACTCTTCGCTCAAACCAGCCGGTAAAGCGTTGCCAATCCAGTTGATCCCATCCTTCTTCCAAGCCATGAAGCGTCCTCCGGGTCCCAATTCCACCCGAGTCGTCTCAATATCGTTCACTGTAACGACATTCTCTTGCAGCCAAGCTCTCAGCCGTTGATGAGCATCTCGCATGTTGTCGAACTCTCGGTAGCATTTGCGCCTCATCTTACCGGGTCTCAAGGACACGGAAACATCTCTGAAGCACCAACTGATGCCAGTTGTATGCGACTTGTATGCGAAGTATCCGGCGCCAGAAGGTGAAAGGGTTACGCAGTACGGGGTCGATATAACCCAATCAACCAGAGAGGCCCCAGAAATCGTCCGGGGAACTTGCGTGTCTTGATACAAATATGACCAGCTGATAGAGGGATCGCCTCCATAAAAGAAGAATGACGACTCAGGACCGAAAGCACAGATCATGTTGTTGGTGGTTGCATCGAATAGCTTGCCGAGAGCTATATTTGTTGTTGAAACAGATCCATGTGTGGCAGTTGGATTTGAAGAGTGGGGTGGAACTTCGATCTTCTCGGACGTTGGGAGTCCCTGCTTGCTGACAGGAAGTTGAAGGTCAGCATCATAAGCTGGGGGGGCCTCCTCCACTGGAACAATCTGGTCCCTTGCTTTATTCATCACGACCTGGTTGTCAAGCAGTTCGTGTACACTGCAGATGAAATAGAAATTTTGAGAGCTGGTAGGGAGGACAGAAGATGCCAAAACGATGGAATAGCAATCGCAGGGCATTATTATACAGTTGCAAGGGAGGCTCAATTACAGCTGATTGCCTGAAATATTACATCATACTTGCCCCATCAGGTGGTGAGGGCCCTCAAAACCAAGGTCCTCATAAGTACCTACCTGCATGCTAGGAGTGCCGTTGGTTGAGGAAAAGGAACTAAATGCTGACAGCCTTCAGCTTCACTTTAGGTGGCATTGGCATCTGGATGCTGACATAAGAACACCTCAGAGCAGACACTTCCATCATTCAGCTTGGAAAACTCTTGCAGTCTCCTACTTAGCATTGCCAGGTACAATGGTCAAGAGTACAAAAGGGTAGCTCGGCGTTAGTATTCCTCGTTGTAGAGGAGCAATCGACCTTGGTTACTTGTCTCTGGGAAGCGTAGGTACCTTAGGTGTGAGTATTTGGGCGTGCGACTCTGGGTAGTTGCTTTTAGGCATGGGTGTTTGACTTAGTGAATGGCTTTCCATGATTCGGATTACTACAATTAGCAGTGAGCTATCCCTTTGTATTCCTGACCATTGTAGTCTTTCCAGGAATGAACTACTTTCATCAGTGGCTGACTCATACTTCAGCTGTAAATATGTGGTTGCTAAGCCTAACTCTTGATTCCACGTTCTCAGTAAACAGCATGGAAAGCCCTGGAGCTCTCACACAGTAACTTTGGTTTTTGTTGGACAGGAGAAATGGACGCACACCCAGAAGGGTACTTAACAGACTCCTGGTAGATATCTGACGGGTGTCCATTTACGGACAGAATTCTGCCTCCTACATCACCAACCTGGAATTGAGTGGTCTACTGAGCGGACCAAATTCACTGCGGCTAGTGTCCCATGCACACGATAATGTGCAGCACAGCTGGTTCGAGCAGACCACCCAAGATGAGGCTGTGAATCCAAAGGAAGGTGCCAGCAAATTCAATCAAGCCTCAACTACCTACTTAAGGTACTACTATCACCTTTCATACCTTCAAGTGAATGAAAGAGAATACCTGTTCCTACTCCAAAACAATCACACTCGCCTTGATCGTTTTGATGCGCTCCATCACTCCCATCAACCTCAAACGCCTCTGATCCAAAATCACAATGACTGATCACCTAAACCAGCCCGAGGACGGCGACGCCGTCATACGCCTCGCAGCGGACAAGATCCAGCGCCAACTAGTCCAAGATCTTCTCCCTCAAGTCATCCAAAACGGGATCGAGCTAGCACTGGTCCGAATCGCACAAGCACGCGCAAAGGAGCTCTTCGAGACGAGAAAGAGGCACGCCAGCTCCCAGACTCGAGGCATCGGATCGAAGCTCAGGATTGTGAGCAGCGCGGAGTGCTACTACGGCAGGAGGGCTACCACCGCGACCCAGGACACGTACGGGGAGGGCGAGGACACGCTCAACAACGCGATTGGCCCGGACAGAAGAAGGTCCGAGGAGAGCAAGACGGACATGGAGCTCGAGACATCAGACGGCAAGCAGTCCACTGAGCAGGAACCACTAGTGGATTATGGCGACGTAGCTGAGCTTGCCTCAGCCGTGTCATCTCCAGCCATTTCCTGGTCTGGCTACCCCTCAACCGACGACGAGCAGTATTCCAAGAAGAGATCATCTGCAGACGACGAGGAAGATGATGACGAGCCTACCCTGGTTCCGGTGATTTTTGGAGGGAGCATGCACATGGAGTGGTCGACTCTTGCACCTGGAGGCGGAAAGGGAAGGAAACGATGGACAAGCTAGAGGGAAAAGGAAACCGGTAGTAGGGTGGGAAGGTGGGAAAAAACAAGATTGAAAGATGAGTTCTTCAAAGGAAATGGGCAAGGTCCAGTTGAAGACGGAATACCCATTGTGCTCTATTTCACAAGCAACCCTGAGCCGACAACTATACAGAATAAAAAAGGAACTGTCTCCAGTGAGATTTGAACTCACGATCTTTGGATACCTTGCTTTCCGGTGGTTGCCCACCGAATCACGTTATGAGACCAACGCTTTAACCACTAAGCCATGGAGACTGCGAATTCGCAATCATTTCATTCGCACTGTGCCCCAAGGATCGATTGTGGCGCTAAGCGGTAGGATCGGCGTTGTATGCACTCCAGCTTTCTCTTCCATCTCGTCTTGAGTCGCGAGCGTGATCGCGACGGCGACACTAGCGCGAATGCAGACGTTTCACATGGCCAAGAAGACAACAGCTGTGTCAAAAGCCAGATTTATGCATAGCAGATCGAAAGAGAGTAGATGGACACGAAAGTAGTGTAAAATGGTAGTTATTGAACGACAAACAAGCGAGTAGTAGTCCTGCTCCGCTCTGGCTCACGTAGCGAAGGACACTGCAATCACACCACTCACGGTTATGGCTACGAGCCGTAAGCTGTTGTGACGCCACGAACATATTGTGCATACTGCTCTGTGCCCGACATGGGGCCCCACGTCCAGAAAACCCACGCAACGAACAGGAACACGGCAACAATAGTAATGAGCTTTGTCCGGGCGGGGTTCTTTTGGCGGTATTCGCCAAAGCGCAGCCGCGCATCGGTGGCCAGTGATTTTAGATTGTCCGCGCCAAGCTTGTAGTAGGTAAGGCCAGCGAGGGCAATAGAGTAGCCAAAGAACTGCTGGCCGGTAACAGGATCGTGGAAGATGAACATCGAGGCGAAGACCAGGAGAATGTCCTTCAGAACACCCGACATGGTGAGGACGACGGCGGAGGTTTGGCCGATCTATGACTGTTAGCCGCACGTCCCAAAGGGAACCCGAAGTGGGGAGATACTCACAAGAAGAACGGAAGACACGTTCAGGAAGAATGCAACTAGGGCGTTGGCCAATAGAATGCCGGGACCAATACCGTAGATATCACCCATCGTGATACGAGGTCCTTCGACAAAGAGCGTGATGATGCCGTTAGTCACGGCGCAAGCCGGCGCGTAGTAGTATAGCGAGACAAGGGGATCCATCTTGAAGTCGCCAGCGCTGAGGAGACGCTGCACCATGACGAGACGCAGGGCTTCGGTGACAATACCACCGATCTGGAAGACAAAGCCCCAAAACTCGAACTTGATCTCTCCAAAGGACGCAATGACAACACCGAGAACGATTATCGAGACGTTTCCCAGGACTTTGAGATTAGGGGGCGTGATGCCGAATGCCCATGTGGCAAGGAGGACAGCGACGGCAGTTGTTGCCTGGGTACTTTATCAGTCCGGAGACCTTCCTCCCATTTATGTACGGGCTCAAAAGAGGGAATGGAAGGAGTCCAAGACGCACCTTGAGCATCTGAATGAAGGACACACTCAAGGTGAGATATGCCAAGTTTCCAGAGATGAGCGTCAAGCTGAACATCACGCCAATTGGGACAATGGCGCGCCTGAGCGAAATCCTCGTCAGCAATAATCCATCTCCTTAGTGAAGACGCCACCCACATGTATGTTTGCGTGGTCATCGGGACCCTATGGCGGGAGTCGAGGGTCTTGGTGAATCGAGCCATGTACTGGGTCATTATCGTGCCGAAGACTTGGTGCCATGTCGTCAGGAAGAGAGCTGCGGTCGGTATCCAATGTCAGCGGTCACGCGTATCGATAATGTGTCAGTGGCCATGGTTCGAGCGGCGAATAAAGCTTACGGAAGTCTGTAGGAGAACATCAGGTCAGTGAAAGGTCCATGGAAGCAAGGGCGGAAAGGAGAAGAGCCAGCGCACCAAATCCAGCGGTCGTCAGGATCCACTTGTTGAACAGAATGATGCTGGAACTGAGGGTAATCCATAGTGCAATATAGAAGGCCGGATGGAGACCGCCTCCGGAGCTGGGCGAGGTCTCTGGGGGTGCCTGAGCAGTGCCGTCCTCGAGCTTCCGAGTCTCCTCGGAGGAGGTACGTTCGCCTGCCATCTTCGAGCAGGACGGCCGATTGGGGTGCTATGCTAGACAACCCGACGGAAGTAAATTGAAGCGGAGAAAGAATTGTACGTCTGTCAGAGTGAAAGCACGATCAGGCCAAGCGAGTACCTACGTATTGTAAGGACGGAAATGTCTACCCAAGACGGGTATGGTTTGTTGTTGTACGGTCAAAGTTGCCAACTGTGACAAATGAAGTGGCTTGTGTCACAAGCCGCGGTTAAGCTGCTTTGTGGCGCATGCCCCTGCGCCACCCCCTTGCATTTCCCGTGCATATAGGCGGCGCAGACGGGTGCAAATAGTTAAATGCACTACCCCCAAGGCGCGCGCCCACTACCTCAACGGTGATACTCGTTCTGTGCTTCGCAATTTGGCTTAAAAATACCGCCATTGCGCATCACCTGGGAATTCTTCCTGTCTTCGTAAAGCAGGTATGGTACACGTAAGTGTTGGAGATGCTACTCCCGACCTCCGCAGCCGAGCCGCGACTCTGCCTAAACAGGAACTCGAGGAGAAGAACGCACAGCGACGCCCTTCGAGGATGGAGATGATGTAAGAGTTCTATAGTGCTAATCTAAGCTGCTAATCTACTGCCTCTATGTCATATGATGAGATCCAATGGAATTTCCCTATGAACAGCCATCACTTCATGTTCAATCACTTTCCACAGCGCCGAGCTTTTCTGCCATCTCCAAGCGAGCCACAACAGGCAGACGACAAGCATACCGCCACCCACCCCCGTCGCAACACCCCAAAAAAGCCTGACATTATAGTGCTCGCTATAGAAAGCAGCGTTCTCGAAGTCCATATACCCGCCAGAGGTTATAATACGTGCTGCTCCAAACGTACTTGCCTTGCAGGTGCAGTTGTTGAACGCGTTCATCGTCTGCACTAACATGATGATAAAAACCACCAGCACCGACAAGACATTTGGGACGATCACCAATATGCGAAGAAATTTGCCAGGCTCTTGCTGAAGGAGGAGTGAGAATGACGAGGGAAGCGTCAACATGTACCAGACCAGGTAAATCATGGAGCGACAGCCAAGCCCAACGGTGGGTGTGTTGAAAGAAACCATGAAGGCCATCCCGAAGCAGGTCATGACGATGAGCTGACTGATCGTCCACACCAAGTACCACTTCAGAGGCCGTGTCTTCAGTGCCTCCTGAAAATGATCAAAAGACTCAACCCCGGGTGTGGCCGGCCTCACGTTCGCCGTACTATTATTCGTGATCTGGGGGAACGCTACCTGCCCAGGGCTCGCCACAGGCCCCGGAATATATCGCAACACCGTGTCAGTCACACCGCAATATCGCATTCTGCGCCCCTGGCCCAAGAACTCGCCGATTCTGAAAGGGGTCAGCCTCTCTCTACCAATAGCCGCCGCCCGGTCTTCGGGCTGGTTGATCTCAGGCGCATGCCAGAGCGGCTTATTCCCTGGCGATAGGAGAGCATCAACGTTGTAGAGCCAGCGCTCGATCATCTCGCCGCAGTGCGTTGACGAGGTGGGGTTGCGGTCGACCACGGATGCGAAGACAACGATGGGCACCCAGGAGAGGAGGAGGCCGAGTGCGAGGGAATGTGCCGTGGAGTTGTCGCCGAGATCTGAGAAAGCGAGCGCGATCGACAGGCCGAACGCGACGCCGAACCAGAGCACGCCGATGTAGATCGGGTAGACACCTCGCCGCCGCTGTAGACGCAGGTGGAAAGCAAGAAGCTTGGTCATAGCCTTCAGTTTCTTTCTCTGGATGTCATCGATGCGGTCGTTTATTATGTAGGGAAAGAGGACGCCGCGAAGGAGAGCCTGGTCCCTTGCCATATACAGGAGGCTGTCTGATGGTGGGGGGCCTCGTCGTGGATATTCGTACTGGTTGATGCAGCTTAAAATATAGAGAGCATCCTTGGTGACTTCTCGGGTGTTGCCACCACTCCTCATTGACGCCATGCTTTGGCACTTCCCGATAGTAATGATGTTCCACAGAGTCGTGGTCAGAACAGCAGCCGGTGCTCCGATCCAGTTGATAAATGCCTCCGCGTTCTTCCATTTCTGATGTGACAAGGACTCATAGGGCAGCTGACCCATGAGCCCCAGAACAGGCAGCACCCAGGTGGTGAGGACTTGGAACGCTGCGACAACGGTGTTGTAGTCTGGAGTTGTACCGCAGTAGTCAATGCAAGCCTGCTTGGTGATGGTAATAGGACGGTCCGATGATAGGCCGTTGTAACCGCTCAAAGGACCTGTGTAGAAGACGGAGTTCCCATAAGAGTCAACAACGGTGGAGCTATCCGTGATGTTTGTTGTAGTGAACTTTTTTGCACACGTCGCGAAATCAGTGCCTGTGCAGCCGCCACGAAGAAATAGTGCTGCGATAAGCAGGAATGCTGCTTTTGAGATCATGACGAGTTGCAGCAAATGCGGCACAGTGACATGTGGTATGCATTCGTCGTGCCCAAAAGGATGCGAGACACCTGTGTTTATGTGTGACTGACTCCAAACCTAAGCCTCGCTGTGATTCCTGTTTCCTTCGGTCTCCGGGCTGTGTACTTTAGCATGCTGAAAGATGACTCTTATCGCGCAGCTGATGGCCCAGACATGCATACGCGCCTTGGCGCTGTGGGTGAGTGGGTGTTGCGAAATCATGGTAACTGACCATGCCGCCCTGTTCGACATCGCCGGCGAAACTGGAATGCTCCGACCGACATATACCAGCCGCTGCTTTACCTACAGCCCAGCTCAGTCTGGAGCAGCGTGAAGGGTCCGCCGCGGGTTTTCATGCAAAGATTGAGTCCATTTCAGACCGAAGAGCATTTCAGAGACCAGGTCCCATTTGATCCTCTTGGATATGGCCAGCTCAACTGACGTGCACGGAGCACAGTCTGGTCGGAGAGCCGCGAAAACGATGGTCAAGTTGACGAGAGGGTGTTCGATGTGCTTGCGCACTCGCACCGCCCTCGCACCGCCCTAAGAAGTGAGTAATTAGAAAGTTGAGCCATCAAGGCAAAATGACATTACGAAAGAATGCCAGATGAGGCTCCCCAGGCATTCATTGCCGCTAAAATCTGACTGATTTGCATGAGCCCATGCCCAGCCTCACACCCTTGCCGTCAGCTCTCCGGCTTCTTTTGGGAGTGTAGTAAGCCTCCGGTATGCGGCATCATCCGAGGCAAGTCCTGCGTTATCAGCCCCATTGTCTTAGCAAGGTGATGGTCAGGTCTAGGCACTCCTTTTGCTCTGACCGAGCCTTTGTTGAGATCTCAGAGTTCTGTGGACAGCTGGGCTGGTGGGAGTCTCGGGAGAGTGCCTAATTTCTCGAGAGTGTAACTGTGTAGACCGTTCCAATCAGGTGTTGAACATTCAGATGGTACGGAGCAGTAGCATGTATTTTTCCATTGTCCATCGATCTGGAAAAGAGACGGAGGGCAGAAGACTCGAGAGGTGACGTTGAGGGCAGGGATATGGCTGCAGGGGTCCGCCTAGTAGCGAGGCAAGGCTGATTGGCAGCCTTGTCCACTACATGGCTACCCGCTACCTCATGAGAAATATGCTGCTTGTCTTAGATTATTTCGTGATATTGCGAGATACTAGTGAGCCAAACGTTCATCTAGCTGGTATCTCTTAACTAGCTACTGCGATAGCTCTAAGATTTCCCCTTTTCGGTCCTCGGAGGTGCAGCCGCGCGGGACTGCTTTAGTTCATTGTGATGTCATAGTCTGCAGGTACAGCGTCAGCCACTTCGTCACACACAATGGAGGAGGATTTATACGCGAAGCTCTCTCCGAGCTTGAAACTCCATCACCTTTGACAAGCAATCACAAATCGATCAACGACTACCGGTCATGGCTGAGCAAGACACCTATGGCTCGCACTTCGGTGCCAGCCCCACGAATCCAACCACGCGCGAGGTCCCCGTGACGATCCCCAACATCGGATCCGGGTCTGGCGCCGAGCAAGACCGCTGGGCAGCACATCTGAGTCGGTACAGTGCTCGCAATCCAGAAGCCGAAGGTGCTTCCATTCGCTTGCCCAAGCTGCCCACGGGCTCTGGAGCGGAGCAGGATCGCTACGCAGCTCACTTCAGCCCGTCCGAGGCTCGCAACCCAGAGGCCGTCGGTGCAAAGATTCCGGTGTGGTCCTCGTCCGGTGCCGAGCAAGATCGTTATGCTTCCCACTTCAGCCCCAGCGAGGCCAACAACCCTACCACGAGCCCTATCGGCATTCCGATCCGTCCACCCAAGGGCACATCGGGAGCAGAGCAGGATATCTACGGCGGTCGCTTCAACCTTCGGAACTACGATGCTACGACTGTGGGAATCCTCAAGAACACTTTGCTGCCGTCACTAGGTCTACACTCCGGTCTGGCCGTGGTCGCGTACACAGCCTCGCGGGTAGCCAACCGCGTGGATGGAAAGGACTGGCTGTGGCCGTCCGCCCAGGTCGCGAACGCCTGGTGGAGTTCCATAGGACATCGAGTCGTCTATGACGGACTTTCTCTCGGAACTGCCTTCTCGTCTCTCGCATACCCGGACAAGGTCTTGCTGGGAGGTGTCACTGCATGGGGTGCCCGCCTCTTCTACCAGGTCGTGTCTCGCTCTGCTGAGTCCAAGACTGACGATGCTCGGTACCTCGAGGCGAAGAAGGACCCTGGTTTCTGGAACAAAGCATTGTTCACGATGTTCATTCCTGAGGCCATCGCACAGACCATTATCTCGCTGCCCTTCACACTACCATTCAGGGATCCATACACCAGGTATGCTTTCACTCCCCTCGGATTCCCTCGGACTACGCGGGACACTAATCGAGTGGTGACAGTGCCTCTTCATCTCTCTCACGACCCATGGAGCTGGCCCACGATCTGGCTGTCTTCGTCTTCAGTGCCGGCTTTGCCCTGGAGGTCCTTGCCGACTACCAACTAAATACTCACAAGAAGAAAACTGGAGACGCCACTTTGAAGCGCTCGGGCGTCTGGAGCATCGTTCGCCACCCGAAGTAAGCCAAACCTATTTCCTGTCCAGCCTTGTCTTCGATGAATACTAAGACTCATTTCACCATCTACAGCTACCTCGGCGACACTCTCGTACACTTGTCCTTCCCACTCTTCCTCTGGGGCTCCGGAAAACTGCACCCCATTGCCCTCCTCGGTCCTTTGGCCAACTACGCATTCCTGAGATATGTTGGCGGCGACGCGCAGACCGAGGCCTCTCAAGTGGAGCGCTATGCCAAGAGTAGCCCGGCTAAGGCGCAGGAGTTCGCAGAGTACAAGCAGACCAAAAACAGCTTCTGGCCCAAGGCCCAGGAGGCTACAAACCCGTGGACATTGGCGGTTCTCGGAGTCGGTGCGGCTGGTCTGGCGCTGGAGAGGGTTGCGAGGACTGCGGCTTTGCAGTATTGAGGACGGTCAACGTCCATCTTCTAACGCTCTATGACGCAAATAGGTTGGCTGTTGGGGCATTCCAAGGGCAAAAGTGTCCGATATATGTAACAATAAAAGCTGTGTGTTTGCGGAAAAAAATCTTCTGTTCGTTACTTACCCAAGCATCTACTATCAGACCCTCTTATGAACCGAATGCATACCTGTTAGCATGCGCGAGCATCACTAACTGCGCTGGGTTTGAGACAGCTTACTTTTGGTGTCACATTCCGGCAATCATCCTAACTTCATGCCAGGCTCCGATATCAAAGACCCACAATATTCCATGCATGTTGGTGTTATAAAACTGGGCTGAAGAGCTTGTACCACTACGTTCCGTTTTCCCCCTTCAAAATTCCATAAGGGCCAGGTGACCCAGGCCACCAAGACAGACCTCACCATGGCTGCTCGAATCATGATTGTCAGCATGGCTGATGTAGCTCCCACGCGTAAGGACGCCATCTCAAGCTTCTCAACAGACCATGTCGTTGATGAATACTAACACCGACCAGCAAAGACCTTGACCAGCAGCGCCGTCGCTCATCTGGCGCTCCATTCCCTTGTAGGAGCCATCAATGCCAAGCATGGCGCCGCAAGTCGAGTGTCCAGCACTAAATCGCACAGCCCTCAGCTGAGTTTGCCAGCCAAGCAGCAACCCGCGCTGAGCATACAGAACTGGGGTGCTTATAAGGCGAGCGCTTCCGAGGGCCCCAAGTACACGCTCTTGCAATGTCCCACCACCACCACCGAACACACGGCTACGAGCCCCGGGGCGTGGATCGCCGCGGCGTGGGAGGAGGGTGTGCGGCGCCACGTTGCGCAGGCCCGGCCGGGCCTGGAGCAACAGGCTGCTGTCGATGCCTCGGATGAGGAGGTGCTGGAGAAGCAACCGCTGCATCTCGTTGTTCTGCATGGTGCCGACACCGGGAAACTGGGAAGTTTTCGGCTCACAGATCTGCGCGAGAAAAGGTCGTCCTGGTTTGGGGAGTCCGAAACGGTGAAGCAAGAGAAGAACGAGGAGGGAGCAGGGTGGCCGAGCGTTGCGGAGCACTTGTCCCAGTCTTCGTGCCCGCCCACCTCAGCGCTGATCAGACTGCGCATCAGCTATGGCAGCCCTGGACCTCGTGTCGATGTCGAGGCCCTTGCTAAGATCATGGGGCCGCATATCCTGGCTATGATAGAAGATGATGCGAAGCTGCTTGAGCACAAGAATGGGGATGGTGGTGATGGTGGTTGGTGGTGGTTACCGATTACTCTGCCGTTTGATCTGTTTTGAGTACGGCTCACCTCGTGGTTGTTGACGAGTCACATAGACAAGGAGGGTCATAGGGCTCATGGCTCAGAAGACAAGGAGTCGGGGAGAAGTGACAATTGAAGACCCTTTGGTGGTCAAACTATCCGGGCATTCCATGTTTCATCCCGCCTCCGATTCCTTCACGCACTGCCTCAGAAGGCCCACTGCTTGCACCAATGTCGCAGCAACTCCGGGCTCACAGCCTTCACCTCCTTCATAGCCGGGCTTCTCTCCGTTGTGCGACGCATATCAAATACCACAGGCTGGTGTCCCGCTGCGGCCGCATCAGACGCAGCACGATACGTGTCGACGAGTTTCAGTCCCGGGTTAGCGTCCAGAGCCTTCATGCCCTGCGATTGTGTCTTTTCCAATCTGTCCACCCACTCCTTGAAAGTGATCATCTCCGGTAATCTCTCATGTCCGTAGTATTCCTGCACCGCAGACGCCAACTGCTTCCACGTCGTACTCCTGGGGTTGACCCCGTGGTAATACCCACTTACATCCTCAGGCCTCACCGTCTGCGTAACTCCGGCAACCTCGACGACCATCTTTGCAACGCCTTCCACAGGCGTCCAATCGACTTGGCTCCCAAGGACCCCCAAATCAATTGGTAATGCCTTGAGGTAGAGACTACTAGCAATGATGCTGGGGAACCACTCATGCCTATTCCACGCCCCCTTCTCCGCCTCTGGTCCAGCAATCTGGCCCATCCGGATCACCGCCGCCGGGAAGTCACCGACTTTCGCAGCGTCATCGAGGATGACCCCACCAACAAACTTGGAGCGCCCGTATCCGCCCATCGCCAGCCCCAAGTCCTCCAGTCCTCGCTCGGGCACGGGGCCGTTCGCAACGGAGTCCCAGCGGTCCGCGGAGGCAATCGACGATACGAAGACGACGACCACGCGCTTCGCTGCTCGCGCAGCAAAGTCTGCGACGTTGCGTACGCCGCGGAGGTGTGGCTCGAAGGTCTCGACTGTGAGGTTGAAGTTGACGGGCCAGGCGTTGTGGATCCAGCGGTCGGTCTGGTGGAGGAGGCGGTCGTAGACGTCTTTGGGGAGGCCCAAGTCGTTGTGAGATATGTCTACGTGGTAGAATTCTGTCTTGGTGTTGTATTGACTGGTGAGCCCGCGCGACTCCATGGCCGTGGCTTGCTGCTTCACGCCCCCGTCGTCGGCTCGGTTGAGACAGACGATTTTCTTCACCCTTGGACTGGCGACCATGAGATCGAGGAGATAGGACCCGAGCATCCCAGTCGATCCTGTAAGAACTACGGTCTGTCCTTCACCAAGAGCGTCTGGCCGACCTTCTTTGGCGGTCTCGAGGTGGCGGGTGTATTTCTCGTGTAGCTGCTTCATCGCCTGCTCTTGCTCGTGGTCATCGTCGAGGACATTACTGTCCCCAGTGTTACTTATCACTGTCTGCATCAAGTACCGGGCAAGTCTTCTTGGGGTAGGGTTCCCGTATACGGCTCTCGTCGCCAGCGAGGTGCCATCTGTATAATGGCCCGCAGCTTCGAGGCCCGCACGGACCAGTCTCGTCGCGTTGATGACTTGCATAGAGTCGATTCCTGATATTCATGTTAGCAAATAAGAGCAACTGATGGATACGGGTGTGATAGCTGTGATAGCTAGAGATAAACTCACCCGCAGAGAAGAAATCTGTATCTGCGTCAAGTCCGGCCGAATCAAGATGTGTCTCAAATAGCTTCTGAATGGACTTCACCAAAGCATTTTCTGAGATGACATCAAGTTTGGGTGCTTCTCCGAGCGAGACACTGCCGACTCTTGCGTAGAGATGATCAATCTCGTCCTTGTAGAGCTTGATGGCGCCTGCGCGTTGAATCGTACCCTTTCCGGCCCTAGGGAATGGCTTGGACTCGTCTGTGAGGGCCAGTAGATCGCGACCTATCTGACCGTGAGCCACCGTCTCCTTGTTGGCCTGAACAACCACATTCCAGACGCTGTCTAGGAACTCCTCTTTCTCCTCATCTCTGCCGGGATAACTGATGGGTTCGATGATCAGGCCTGGCTGAAATCTGCTCAGCACTTGTCAGTCCTTGCCAGAGAAGATAAAGCGTTACTTCGCAACATAAACTCACCTGTTGGACCCAACTACAATAGCTCCTTTGACCTGAGGGTGGCTGTCTACTATCTCCTCGATTCTGACAGGGTTGAGCTTTTCCCCATTCTGATGCTGAAAGTCAGCAACAGTCCACAGTGCTGAGGCCTTGGGCTTTCTTTGGATTTTAACATACGCTGAAGACGATAATGTTGTCTGCTCGGCCGTAGTAGCTCCAGTGGTTTGGGAGGCCAGATGGGTGTTTCTTGTACAGATCCTTGGTGTAGTACTCTTTCAACTCCGGGAATGTGTGGAAGAAGCCTTGATACCCAGGCTTCTCGTTCTGGCGGACGATTATCTGCTCGAAGACGCCCTCGTCTCCCGTTGGACGCCATTCAGCACCAAATGTTTCGGAGTGGATGATGAAGTATTGCCAGAGCTTGGGATCAGGCTGGTAGTAGTAGGGCCATGGACAGAACCTAGATTGACCATGTCAGCGCAGACTCTAGTCAGCCTAGAAATTTGTCGTCAGCCTCACTCTGTTGATGCGATAATATTGACGATATTCACACCACAGTCGACCAGTCTGTTACCAGCTTCGGCGCCAAGGTTACCTGGCAGTTGATCAGCAGACGTAATGAGGGAGAAGCAATGATACCTAAGTAGGTAGGGAAAGTGGACGACTACCAACCTCCAGCGAAGAAAACGAACTTCAGTCCCTGCAACGCCTTGATACAAGTCTCGTCCTGGCTCATATCCTCCAGAATCGAAGGTGGCAGCAGCGTTGCTTCGGCCTCGACATTGCTCAGCGATCGAACTACCAAATCCGATGATAGTGGCTGTTCTACTCCGAAGGCGACAGGCTTGTTCCAGTACAGGACTGAGTTGACGAAGGTAGACAATCCCGCAGTGTGGAACAGCGGCACTGGAACTGTCAGCCGAGCGTTGTCTCTGAGGTAGGGAAGGGCGATTATGTCGAACACTTACTGGGGATCCACATCCGTTTACTTTCGGTGAACTTGGACCATACGTACTGTGTACCCTGCCACTCTGGAAGGTCATGGAATGCATCGCCGAGGGAGACCATTCCCACACGGGCGACAATCGGCTTGGGAAGCCCGGTGGAGCCACTCGTGTGTAGCACTACCACTGGGTCGGTCTCGGCTTGCTCGAAAGTTCTGTTGTACGGGAAGGGGTCGAGTTTCTTCGAAACCCAGGACTCGAGTTCGCCTACTTCTATGGCCTGCATGTCTGGTCTTTCTTCCAGCCAAGGCTGGACGAGCTTGCCATGGGACTTTGGGAAGCAGATGAAGTGGCAATCTGTCTTCTCAAACAGGTTGATCTGTCCTTCTTGAGAGTTGCGGGGAGAGATGTACAGGGCCTGCGCACAATTAGCCCGGATACTGTATATGGTCGTGACCAGGGGCATGGAACTTGCCTTGTAGCCTGCTTTGATGGCGGCGATGAAGAACACCTAGTTCAGCAAGTCAGTCTATGAGTGGATCTTCATCCTTCAGTGTCGAGACTTACCACATAGCGAGCATCGTTGGGTCCGATGTATGCAATAGTTGGAAAGACGTTCTCATCTGGCTGTCCGCCAATCTCAACCATACGCCAAGCAACGTAGTTGACGGCGTTAGCATACTCGTTCCAGGTCACCACTCGCCATCCATCGCTTGGATCAGGTGAGCGAGGGACTTGAAACGCTTCTTCCCGAGGGATCGAGAGGGCCTTCTCGTCTAGAATGTTGGGGAGGAGCCTCGTGCCGTACTTGACTGACATGGATGCAAGTGCCATGGTGTTGTGAGTGATGGGTCCTGCGGTAAGCAGATTTTGCTTGACAATGTTTAGCAGTGAGTCGTGCTTTTTCTCGAAATACAAGTGAAGAAGTAACGATTGCGGCCACACAATAAGGTTCAAGAATCACCACACTTGCAGAGTCACAAAGGTTGCCAGTGGCTGTTCTTCGAGAAGATATGACTCTACAGGTAGATTGAATTCACAAGCGCTTGATGCCAGGTTTAGATAGGTAGTCAACACTCACAAGCGGAGAGAGTTTGAGGGAAATTAGTTATAGTTAAATACAAAGTCAACTGGCAAATAGTTTGCGATCGTCTCTCGCCCCCAGGGAAACACGCGAGGCTTCTTATGCATGGTACTTACACATACAACGTCACACATGGCGAGCACCGCACCTGGGCGTTGGCAACTGCATGTTGTAGGCGTGTGTCATCATCACCTGCATGTGTCCTACCAAACCTGTGCCCCGTTCCATCTGCCGAGCCCGCGTTCGCTCCGCAATGAAGGCGCGACAACTCGCGGACGAGGACAACGTCTAGTCACTGGCTGCGGTACTGATCCGGGGATGATATGCTTGGTGAATATCAGACCTCGCTGTCCGGGTTGATTTCAGCCACGGCGAGCGAGGCGAGGAGGCCAGGATGTTCTAATCGCTGATCAGTAATCAAGAGTCAAGACCGAGCCTAGGCGCTCGCTGCCTTCAAGATCCAGAAGTCGCGGACTGGCCAGCTGGGCTGAGTGCTCACGGTCACTTGACGTATGTCGGAGTTGTGTCCAGAGCCCCCAGACTCATCCATCTCTCCATAGAACTTTCACAACAAAGGTTGCACATATCCTTGAGCTTGACCGAGTCCTTGCAATTTCGTCTCGGCCCAGTGTCCAAGACCACCAAAGAACGCGTCCGCATCATGGCCCGTCCATTGTTTCAGTGTGAACCACAGATGCCGAGCATCTTTCCCTGCCAGAAAGCATTTCTCCAGAAGCGGTACCTTCTTCATAACGGTCTGAATATTAGGTCAGTAAGGATTCAAGATAAGCACGTCGCTCGGGCGTGATACATCGGACCCACATATCATGCTGTAGAGTGCCAGCTTGGGCGGATCCACAATGACACGACTTAACCAAGCCGACGTACCTGGAGAAGAAATTCTGAATGCTTCTGGTTTTGATCCATCTGCTCTTTGCCTCGCTCTGATTCGGATCTGATCTCAACTGTCGCTGTTCCGTTCTCGTCAACATCCAGGTCACAGCCGGCAATGGAGAACCTGAACTCGGACAACAAGATCGGAACAATGCAGCCAGTCTCCCAGTCATACACAGATGTGATGGTCAGATGACCTTCTTCGTGCACGAAGACTGAGATGTTGTGGATGCCGAAGTCGTCGTGCTGGAGCACAAGGCGATACAGCTCCTCATCGTCACCGGGAAGGATCATTTCAATGAGCTGTAGAAGGGATGCCTTCGCAGCCAAGATATTCGTGCCAACACGCTGCTGGTCTTCTTCCCAGCCGATGATATCCCCCTCGTTTGTGATCAGTCCTTCTATTTTGGCCTTGAACATCGCGATGCAGAAGTCGCGGGTCCCGCTGACCGGCACTGGGATCTTTGCGGGCATCCACGCTTCGGGCTGGAACGTCGACCACAGAAGCCACTGTTCTGTAAATTCGCGCGGGAGAGAAAGGTTGAGAAGTGCTACGCGGATCGTGGCGGCTTGTTCGAGGAGAGTCATCTAGATAGTCAGTCACCGTACGATAAACATTGAAAAGAGGAAATGTAGGCAGTACGTACCTTTTGTGCGTGGTCAAGTCCACGCCAGGCGATCTTTGAGTCCTTGCGCATCTCAAAGATCATCAGTCGCCTACCACTGATGTCTTTGGGCAGCTCAATGCTGGTGCTCTCAGCCTGCTCGCAGTGGCGGTAGTCAAGAAGCTTAGGGGTGGGAATGCTCGAATTGCCGTCCAGGAGACTGTATATGGCGACTTCGAGTTCCATTTGCCGATGAAGCCAGGCCAGTGTAAAACCATCATAGTTGGGCATGTTCACGTCAGCATTTGCACATCGCGCAATGATATCGCGATCATCTGAGAGTCGTAACTGAAAGCCCTGATTCTTTCGATTAGTCTCTGCGTAGTCACCAGCTTGGAGTGTGGAGCCGCTGGTCGAAAAGGTCGAGCATATGAGCAGCTATAGAATACGGAGATACGAACTCTTTGCTGCGGGTCATAGGCCCATGAAGGGAAATTGCTCACAAGCCAGAACCACATGGGCAGATAAAGAAGTCGCGTACTACGGTATGAGCAGGAGTAGAGGAAGATAGGCAATAGCTTACATAGTTGTTGGCGCCAGTAGAGACGATTGGTTTGTCCACCACGCCAGCTTCGGTTATTTTCTCGACCTCCTGAACCAGCAGGTCCACATTCCAAACTTTGCCAAAGGGACTTTCTCCGTCGCGGTGCAACTGAAGGAGATTCTTTCCACTCCATGGACTATCATCCGACATGAGAGGCCAGTCATCGCCGACGTAGCCATCATCTGAGGATTCTTTGGAGTCGGAAGCCAGGAGATTCGGGGGCGACAGCCCCGGTGGTTGGGGCTCCATGACCAGTCTGGGGTGTGGGAACAAGACGGAGAAACAGTAAAGAACTGTTCGAAGCTTCGCTTGTTAGATATTTCCCCATGGGTGCCTCTACACGGCCGTGATCAAGACTTACCGATTCAGTGACAGTGTCCGCCACAGGCTGTCTGCTCCAGGAGTACTTGTAAACTCCCAAGGTTGATTCCGGACTCCAAGCACTTGCGCTTGTGCTTGTACAAATTTCAGAGAGTGATAGGAAGTGTTCTGAAAGGAAAGTCTCGCCAAGTCGATGAGGCTTCGATTTCCATACACAGCTGCCAGGTGACCTGAAATGTGCGCGCACCAGACTACAGGTACGCAGGACTCGGCAGGAGTACAACTCAGCGAGAATCAAATGCCTCACCTGTATGAGAAGAGGAAGGGATAAATTCCAGTAAATATAGGGCATGCTCTGGGACCGGTGTCTCATTAGTGATATGGAGCCTGATTGGTTGCACACTTGTGTCACTGCGTCCAACAGGCTGACAGGCTGCAATCACTCGCTATGATGAAGCGTTGGGATGTCGTTGGTAACCTGCAGATTCCCCGGCCAACAAGTTTCATCGATATCGATCACCTCGGATTCTAAGTATGATTTTTTTGGGTCATCAATGGCGGGGACAGGCAGACCGAGAAAGGGCGATAGCCATTACATTACAGTGAGCCAGCATGCTGCATCTGTGTTCGTAGCCTAGTCGTTGCCAGATTCCTCACCACGCACCACTCATCCGCCCGGAGGCAAAAGGCCCATCAAGTCTCTGTCAGTACGGTACTTACAGCTAGTGGACCCAACATCTTGTCTCAGCTCCCGCATCCTCTTTACATGCCGTTCGCACAGATTCCACTATTCAACCACTGAGCATATCGAGGCTCGAAGACATCACATATTCCCGCAATGCAACGGTACACGCCGTCCGCGATTTCTACGTCTTTCTTGCCACACTTTACATGGATGAATCCGCCGAGATGGAGCCCCCCGAGGGTGGCTGGCCGAGCATCAATAGCATCAGCCTGGGCAGCATGGGCAAGACGGACAAAGTGATCGAAATTCTGCGCCACCTTCTCTATATACATCAGCCTAGGGATGACGGTCCTGACATTCTGAGCACGCCCTACTCATACATGGCGTACTGGCAGGATTTAGCCGCTGACAGCCCCGCTCAACATGGCGAGAGCCTCCGGGTCTGCTCAGAGGGTGCGGTCACATGAGAAACTGCGCCTTCCCATGTTGTTGGCCTCACATACGGCGGCCGCGAGAAGACATGATTTCTCCTCGATAGCGAGCGTGACTCACACATGATGTCAAAACTGCGGACGAAATTTCGTGAGCATGGCTGAAAGGGGGTCCCGGACGACCGGCAGGATACCGGCTACCGTAAGGTCGAGTGTCTGGAAATTGTAGCAACCGCGGTGCAGGAAGCATTTCCCAATGGTGCACCTTTTTGCGTAGAGCGAGCCTGTGGGACGCCGCACTTCCAAAGTTCCAATGTTACCAAAGCATTAAGACCCTATACGGAGGACGGTAAGTTCAGGGCATGACCCAGATGGACTTATGGCCTAGGGCTGAGGCGGCTTCTGTGATGTGAATCAGATCAGGAGTCAGTTGCTTGCGTGACACACAGCGTGCGTTCATTTATAGCTTTAAACGAGGGAGCGCGCGGTGCGGGACACCATGGGGAAGCAAATCAATGGGCAGATGTCCAGGAAAAGGTCGAGTTCAAGCTTTCACTGGCCCGGCTGGCGAGTATTCCCGTCTCGAGCATCACCCCAGGGACTTTGGCTGCGCACTTCCACGCAGCGTGGTGACAAGAGAGCCTGCCAGGGAGGTGATCGTCGAGGCCAATACAGTCATATCTCTCCGTAAATCTTACAGCAAGTGCCAACTCTCCTATACTGACACAAAGGTCGATGGTAACTGGTTCTGCTTGCCAGGAAATGTGAATCCCTTCATGACTTATAAATAGATCACCCCAATAGACTAACAAGATGTCCTGACTAGTACTCCGTACGGTAACTCATAGCGACCAAGCGAAGTCTTCTTATTCGGCACGCAACCGTAATTGCGTTCTATTCCTGAAGTCAGGCATTCTTCTGGAAGGGAAAGGGGAACACTTTAAAGTTGACCATGCCATAGCCCACTTCCAGCGTAATCTTTCTCCCAGCAGCCAAACTTGACATACTCTGTATATACCCTAGTCATTATTAGCCCGAAACACCACCTCGTAGCTTTCTCTTACCATGACATTAAAGGAACTGGCCTTCGCGGCGATCGCCAGCACGCTCGTGCTGCCGGCTGCCGCTATAAACATGGCTTTCTATGAGCCGGCCGCAGACGTTGACGCGGGCTTCGGGGCCTTCCTGGAGCAGTACGTGTGGCCGTCCTCTTCATGCAACCGAGCGCAGGAATTTCGCGCTGACCGGAGGTTTCAGACTCTACCTCACAACCGAAGATCCTGCTTCGACGACCGCTTTTACCGATTTCTTCCCGGCCAACGGGACTTTGACTGTGCTGAGCAACGTCGCCGTTGGGGCCGAGCAGATCCTGGCCTTGAAGCAAGCTCTTATCCCCACAGACGGGTCCGAAGTGTGGAACCACATGCCGAATGTGACCACCCTCTTCTCCGACTCGGAGACGAGCACGACCTTCGACTGCCTGGGTGTGATTCAGTCGACGATTGGAGGCGAATGCTCTCAAGCTTAGTACGATCCCCGCCATTAGTGAACCACCGAAAGTGAGAGTCTGTTGCTGATGATTCAATGCAGCTTTTCCTCTAGATTTGAAGTGGCCAAGGGTGTTGATGGCATACTTCAGTTGACGCCTCGGTCGGGATCCTTGATCGAATATAATGACTACTTCGTGGCACCGCCACAGGCTCCCACAGGCATAGCCTGCCAGACATTTTAGCAACAATCAGTGGCAGAAATCTCACTTGGTCGAATCAAATTACATCGACTGAGTGCGCGACCAGAGTCATGCGCTCGAGACACGGCGTTCAGACGAGTACACAGGCTCGCAGTGGTCGAGACCCAAACCGCGATGACATACTGATAGGGAGAGTGACCTTAACGTTTTGTGAATATAGATTCGAAACCTCAGTGACCCAGGAGACTCAAATTGTGCCGACTCACGGTTGTTCAGGACCTGAAGTTCATATCAGCCCTCTGAGAGGACTACAGTAGAACTCTATCGCTCAAGCCCGCCTGGCGAGCTTCACAGGCTTCTCAAGACTTCCCCACAGGCTACTTATAGGGGGGGGGGCCTGAAAACTTCTGCACTGTAGGGTCTTGGCTTTGCGTTTCCTAGAGGCAAGATCCCTGGATGACGCGGCTGTTTCAGCGCTGCCAGGTGGTATTTTCTCGCCTGAGAACTTCATTCCTCCAAATTTCAACTTCAATCTTGGAAGTCATCCATCAAGCTTTTCCGTTGAGACCCTGATCAGTTCGACGCTGCCATACCATATCCCGATTACAGTACCTTCAACTCCAGGTCAGGACAAGTCACTCGCCTACCATGCTCAAAGGAATCAACCCCCTCCTCACACCCGAGCTCCTGCAAGCCCTCCGCGCAATGGGCCACGGCGACACCATCGCCATTGTCGACGCCAACTTCCCAGCCGCATCGTCCGGCCTGCCCGTGATCCGGCTCGCCGGCGCGACCGCGACCGACGCGGCCAACGCCATCCTCTCCGTGATGCCGCTGGACACGTTCGTCAAGGAGACAGCCTGGTGCATGGAAGTGGTGGGCGACGCGTCTGCGGAGCTGCCTGTCATGACCGAGTTCAAGGAGTGCATCCGCAGACACGAGGGCGACAGGTTCGCGCTGAGCAAGCTGGAGAGGTTCAAGTTTTACGAGCAGGCGAACAAGGCTTTCTGCATTGTTTCGACGAATGAGTCTCGCCTGTATGGGAACCTTTTGCTCAAGAAGGGCGTTGTGGAGGCATGATCTGTATCAAACCCTCGACGGCGGGCGGGAAGACTTTCTGCTCACGGTCGATGGTGGACTCTCAATACGGGAACAGTGACCCAAGCTCAACAATCACGTGCGAGGCTTCAAGAGGGATGCGACAGAATCATGAGGTCGTTCACAGCCGTTGCAGCCCGGCGAGCCCGTCAATGACTGAGCAGGCGCTGGTCCAACGTGGTTTTGCTGGATTGGACTGAGATGCACGGCGAGAACCGAGCATGGAGCTGGCGTCTCGGACCAAGCGCTCGAGTCCCTGCGTGTCGAAGAACTCGTTGCGCAGGGCATGGGTCAAATTAGAGAGAGATCTTCCTGAGAGGCAGGTTCGACAAGATGAATGCGGGTCGTGAAGTCGACTTGCAATGGCCTGCCGCTTTCTGATTGCTCAGGTGGATCCGAAATACAAGGCCAGCTTCCTTCTCCGTCCCATAATTTTCTGGATGTCAGTCCACAGCAGCGGCCCACAATCTTTGCTCACTTGAAATTAGGCAGTGTCTATGCCGGTTGACAACATTATCGTCGACTCTCAAACTGCATGCACCTGTGCAAGCATCCAGGCAGGGCCAGGTCGTCAAGTGCATCCTTACTGGCGCAACACCAGCATCACGCTTTCTGAGGTTCTCGTCCAGCGACGTACTTCTGAGTCGACTACCACACAAAAATTACCATACCACCTTCTACAGACAATACTTTTCTCGGGCTCGACAGTTACTTGGCGCTGAGACCGGTAGATGTTCAACTCGGCCGAAGGCGTTGACGACCCCTGGTTGCGTGTGCTCCCACCTTCTACATTGGGCGACATTGACCATCCTCAAACTCATTCGGCCACCGAATATGCATCCTCCCACGCTCAGCTCTCTCAGGAACCATACTTTGCACAATGTGAATGGCCATCTGCAAAATGAGAATGGGATCTTTCAACTACTTAGGTAATTTCCCCACATCTGAACATCGATTTTGTGAGTACGATACCTAGGCGGCTATGCAGTGCTTCCAGTCGAATGATCACATTTCAGATCGGCGTGCTCGGAACATTTGCAGCAATGGGCTTCCTCTCTGGCCCAACCGAGATGCCCACCTTCAAGTACGTCCTTCTCGAAGTATGCCATTCGATGCAACACTTCGGAGGCCCCTTTGCAGTAACCCGTGGGATATCGTGTTTTCCCCTTGGTGGTTGCGCCTTGAGTGGATGCACACCTCCCTCTGACCTTGATTCAACGCGCTGAATGCAGCCATCTCAGCTCTCTTTGCCCTGTCTTCCCCTCCAGGGGCATCGTCGGCCACTACCCAGTTATACCCGACCGGCTGAGCGATCCGGCACTCGCCCGGCTGCATCATATAACTACGAACCGTTCCCACGATTGTGTCATGCAAATACATCTTGCCCACACAGGCTGTCAACTGCACCGGCTCTCTCCGGGTCTACAGGTCTCAATCGATAGGTGTGGCATCCTCACCGGACATCTGCATCATGTACACTCCTTTCAGCATCTTTAAGGGTCTTCCCCTGCTGGCCGTCATGGCGATGGCAGCAGCAAGCTACCCGGCCATTCCTTCAGATCTCACAACACCATCACAGCAGCGACTAGCGATTAGCGGATTGAACTGTGAGTCGAGGGCTGTCCGTCAGGTGTGTTAGGAAATGCTAATCTCGGATCAACAGCGGTTTCTGTGGGATGGAACACGTACCAACAGCTGGCGACACCCTGTGTCGAATATGGCACAACGTTCACCAATTTATCACAGAAAGCATGCTCAACAGTATCGGTCACATACAACACCTCACGGACTTGGTCGAATACCGTCATTCTCCCATCTTTGATACCAGCCACAACCTACTTCTACAAGATCGAGTCTACCAACTCCACGACCTCAACCTTCCTCAGCCCACGGATACCCGGCGACAAGACGCCCTTCACAACAAGTGTCGTAATCGATCTTGGTGTCTACGGCGCCGACGGTTTCACAGTGGATGTTGACGGCGATGCATCCCGTAAGCTGGGCATCCCCCAAGTCAACCCATCGCTCAACCACACCACCATCGGCCGTTTGGAAGAGACCGCCGCCGACTACGAATGGGTGCTGCACCCGGGCGACTTTGGCTACGCAGACGACTGGTACCTTGTCCCCTCCAACGCCGCCGACGGCGTCAACGCCTACGAGGCCATCCTGGAAGAATTCTACGGCCAGCTCGCCCCCGTTGCCGGCTCCAAGTTGTACATGGCCTCGCCGGGCAACCACGAGGCGGATTGCGAGGAGCTCGGCACCGTCACGATCGAAAGGGTGTGCCCCGACGGGCAAAAGAACTTCACCGACTTCAACGTGCGCTTCGGGCAGAACATGCCGACGTCCTTCACGTCGACGTCCTCGGTCGCCAAGGCGAAAGTCAGCGCCAACAAGGCCGCGGAGCTTGCCAAGCCGCCCTTCTGGTACAGCTTCGAATATGGCATGGTGCATGTCACTATGTTGGACACGGAGACGGACTTCCCGGACGCGCCCGACGAGCCGTACGGGTCGTCGGGCCTGGACGGCGGGCCGTTCGGGTACGACGGCCAGCAGATCGAGTTCCTGGCCGCGGACCTGGCGAGCGTGGACCGCACGGTGACGCCGTGGCTGATTGTCGCGGGCCACAGGCCGTTCTACTCGACGGGGATCGCCAACACGTGCGGCGCGTGCCAGGAGGCGTTCGAGGGCATGATGTACCAGTATGGCGTGGACCTGGGCGTGTTCGGGCACGTGCACAACTCGCAGCGGTTTGCGCCGGTGTACAATGGCACCGTGGACCCGAATGGGATGGACGATCCCAAGGCGCCCATGTATATCATTGCGGGCGGCGCGGGCAACATCGAGGGCACGAGCAGTATTGGGCCGAACACGACGGCGAATCGATTTGCGTATGCGGATGACTTTTCGTATGCTACGCTGACGTTCCAGGATGAGAACAACCTCGAGATCAACTTTATTGACTCGTGGTCGGGTGCTGTGCTCGATACGTCGGTGTTGTACAAATCGCACACTGAGCAGTTTGTTGTGCAGTGAGGAACGGGGATGATGGGGTGGATGGATGGCATTTAAAAGCTTCATGTAAATACTGGACTAGACTTTGTATATATGCAAAAGTACTTGCTACATGCACATTCTCATCTGAAGTGACCAGATCACGAAGATACCGTGCCACGGCTTGGGTCACCTGGGCGCGGCTGCCCCCTGCCCGAGCTCACACCAAACCTCAATGACTAACAGCTCCTCACCAAGACAGTATGTGGAACTGTTACTGTCTTTGACGTCATGTCTTGGATATCTGTCGTGACAAACGCAATGACAGCTTGACAACTATCCTCCGCACACAGACATATCGATCCCTTCTCTGAATTAGTTACTCCAGCCAAACCCTCTGCTTACTTCCCTGAGTAGGTAAAGCCTAAGCCATCATGCCATCAGTCCTCATCGTCGGGGCCACACGCGGCCTCGGTGCTTCACTCACCAAGCAATACGCCTCACAGAACTCCAACACCGTCTTCGCCACGGCCAGGTCCAAGGCATCGGCAAGTGAACAGGAGAACGTCACATGGGTCCACGATATCGATTTGACGCAGTCTGATGTGGGTGATAAGCTAGTCAGCCAGCTGAAGGGCAAGAAGCTGGATACTGTGGTAAGTCATCTGATCTCTGCATGCTCTACCAGTTCGATATAATCAACGAGCGTGGCTGACAAACCAAAACACAAGATCATCACCGCCGGCCGCTTCACAACAGAGGACTTCTCCAAGGACGGCGGTCCCAACTGGGATGAGCAGCAAACTATGTACACCACCAGCGCCATCGCCCCGGTATTCATAGTCCACCGCCTCTTCCACGCCGGCCTGCTCACCAAGGACTCGAAGGTGGTCCTCGTGTCCTCCGAGTCGGGCAGCATCGGTCTCCGTCACGACTCTGAGGGAGGCGGAAACTACGCGCACCATGCTAGCAAGGCCGCGCTCAACATGGCGGGCAAGCTGCTGAGTCTCGACCTGAAGGACGCCGGCGTGGTCGTCAGTATTGTGCATCCGGGTTTCATGAGGACAGAGATGACGAAGGGTGTGGGGTTTGATAAGTTCTGGGATGATGGTGGTGGTAAGCCTCGCGTCCGTGTTGAGTGCCCTGGAATAGAACGGTCGCTGACTGGGTGATGTTGCAGCTGTGACTCCCGACGAAGCTGCCCAGAGTCTGGTGGAGTGGGCTGAGAAGCTGGACATGTCCAAGTCTGGGGAGTATTGGGCGCCGAGAGGACCGCGTGAGTTTGAATTTGATACTGCCGAACCCCAAGGTAGAGCGTCCACTGACTTCTCACAGGTGACATCGGCACTGCTGAAGCTACAATTGGCAAAGGACTACCGACGCCTCTGCAACTCCCTTGGTAGGCTAGGGGTGACGTTTCTGCATACAATTTTGGTATTTGAGGCTACAGCATTAATCTAAGGGATGGCTGACCAACTCAGAGGCATGGAAGGATCAGTAATTATTGGGATGCAGTATCTACAGCCCTGCTCATTATCTCACTTCTAACTTGAACTCCGCGCTGCCTGCCCTGTCTGGCTTAGCGTGCCGCCGGTCCTCACTGTGCCCTTCCTGCGCCGGCGCCATTCGAGCGCCTAGCTCCGAGGCACTGTGTCCCTCCGTCCTTGGCTCGAGACCTTCCAGCATAGTACCGGGGTCCTGAATTCCCTGAGTGCGGCCATGCTTGGCGGTGATTGGGATGGACAACTGTCCAAGCTTCCAGTGCCGCGGCGAGTTTCGTAAAGACGGAGTATTGCAAAAGACACCCTGACCGGTTGAAGCTCCAAAGAACTTCATCCAGAATCTTCGGAATATGGGCATCGTCGGAGCGAGGCTGGTTGTGACGGTCGCCACGAAGATCTCGCGTAGAGCCCAGATGCCGTCTGCGTTGTTACTCGGTGACTGTTGGGGCCATTCGTCAGAATCTCTGGTCCGCGGGAAAGGAGGAAGCGGAACGCCATAAAACATGGCACTGGGTTACGAAAGGCTTTGAAAATACTCACAGCATGGATAAGGATCACTCTAACAACAGCGATGAGTGTGATCAGAATCGTGCATCCAAACAGAGACAGCAACCCCAACCTCTGCTTCGGTGTGAGAGACGCGCGCATGAGCACTGGCACTGGGATCGAGAGGAGATAGAGATCGGTCAGGATGTTGCACGAAAAGTACGACCAGACGAGGAGTGGTGAGTCCGAGGCGTGGCATAATTCACCCGGGTCTGGATAGATCTGCCACATCCGGTACAGCGGACGACAACTACGGCATTGCAGGTCAGAGTTGAGCACTGGGAGCGAGAGAGAGGCTGGTGACGATGCTCCGGGAAGAGCGAGCTTACCTCAGGAAAGTGATGAGGACGAGTGCCAGCCACGCTCCAGGAATGAGAACTGTACCGAGCAGAATCCGACCTCGCTGACCCTGGAGGTCTAGCTAGACACGGCGGCTCAAGTAATTAGTGTTGGGTCATTCTCACAGGCGCGCAGATAAAAACTTACAGATAAACGGTTCACGAAGAATGTGAGCAGCGCACCCTTGAAACACCACAAAGCAGATCCGTACGAGACCCAGCTCAACAACTGCAACTTAGACCCAACCACTCTCATGACATATTCCTGGGAGGCTGTGTCGGCTCCAAGAGCCGCACGCCGCGCGTCTGAGATGGCGTCGTTGGCAATGCCAGCATATGGGATCGTCATGAAGTATGTCGTGGTGATGTTGACGGTGCTACAAATCTATTCGTTCACCCGTCAGTATAGCCGTTGCACGTACGTACTTGTTGCGGCATTGCGAGAGACCCCGATTGAAGTCCATGGACAGTCTACTCAGCAATATCTCCTTGTATCCACGCAGAGGAGACACACTCACCAGACCGATCCAGACCAAAAAGTCATCCCACCCCAGCCCCTGAATAGTCGACAAGCTAATCCGAGCCCATGTGCGCAGAATGATGAAGATGAGTTCGATGCCCAGCAGCACGAACCACTCCGCCGCTTGCTTCAGCGTCGCGGCCCCGGACTCGGCCGCAACGGCATCCAGCGTGGCATTGCCGGTGAAGGAGACCATCGCATGTCCCGACGGAAAACGCGCAAAGGCATCAAGGTCAGAACCTTTTTCAGCCGATGGGCGCAAACTGGGTCCGCAGAGGTGTACGGAGTAGAGATGGGATTGCCATGTGTCTCTCTCCCTATCATTCCCTATCGGAGAATAATTTGCATTGGCGATGGTTCATCGTGACCGCGGATCCCGAGGTCCACCTGGTTCAGCCCTGACAGGTGGCAGTGGCAGGTGCTGCCAATGGTCATTCTTCTCAGGTTCATCTCAGTACTGTACTGTACTGTACGGGTGCGGTTACGGTGTCCAGCCACAGCCAATGTCGGTGTACGGAATAAAAGAAACTGTGATCCGTACCAGGCTGTGGCCTGCCAGCCATCGCGTGGACAGCTAGCTATCAAGGGGAGCGTGACTCAACCTAGATGGCAACCGTCGCAACACCATTCTTTACTGAGGCGGACCCGGAAGGGGAGGGATCATGGAGTTTGATGAGCCTGCCTCGCAAGCCTTGCAAGCCTCGCTCTGCTGTGAAGACTCGAGTCATGCGAAAGTGGAGCAGCAGATGTGACATCTGCCATGGCTGTGCCGTTGCCGCAGGACGGACTTGAGGAGCAGGAGCGTTCTCCCCAGCGCCGGTCAGAGTTGGTGGCTTGTTCGCATGAATCTGAACTGCCCAGGTGAATCTACCCAGGCATTCCCACCTCGGCGGCGAGAAAGCCGGTCGCTTATTGTGAGGAAGCATTAGAGTTAAGATTCTTTGCGTGTTCGAAGGTTGTTTCCAGCTCGCGACAAGCCTATATTTGGGCTGTGCGCGTACCATCGAGAACTGGCTTCCAGAATTTCCAGGAAAGTCAATAGCCGGGAATTGTTCGTGACTCGTTTAAGCCTTATCGTGGATTGGACCCCCTATAGCTTTAGGGCATGCTATAAGTATAGGCTTCGAATGCCCTGGAATGCCTAGAATGCCCTGAAATGCTTAAAATGCCCTGAAATGCCTAAAATGCCCTGAAAGTCACTCCGTGTAACACCTTAAAGTTTAGCTGCCGGCTTGGGATACAAAGTACAATGATTTACGGATGGAGTTCATACACTCATATAGAGTTTAATTGAAGGGTGTTTGTCAGTCATAACTCTATCGAATATCGAGGATAATGGGTCTCCTTCTCCGGCTCCGACTGGTCCGGCGGGCAAGCGAGGCATAGGAATAGCATTCATCTGAGCGCCTCTCGCGACCGCCCGCGGCTGCAGAGCAATCTCCCTAGAGCCGCTGCGGCCAGTGACTGGTGGCTACTACCTAGGTAGTTGCACAGCGCTCAGGGCCGCTGCACGGCTTTGTTCAAAGGCGAGGTGGTAACTCTATCTGTCGCGCGTATTGAGGCACTCTTCCTGCCATGACAAGCGGTGCCCGAGCATACTCACGGCCCACGGATGCGGCTCTTATTCGTCCTCACGGCGATGAAACAGGCAACACAAGCCTTGACTCTCCCTCACCAATGTGGACTGTATGCGTTGCTGGCCGCAAGACGGTTCCAGTGGCCTGAGCATCGCCCGATCCCAAGTTGAAGGCCCAATTGGGAAACGAGCCACCACTCACAAGGAGACGGATGGCTGTTCCCCTCTTGAACCGGTGCGCGACGGGCGACAAGTCCAGGCCAACTTTGGCTGCCCGCCCTGGCTGATGAGGTCGTGTGGGATCAAGGCGCCTGTACACTTCGCACAAATTCCGCGACACGCCTTTGCGGTCCACCTCGCTGAGCCGGACGAAGAGGTCGACGTGCGGGTTGTCGCTGCTGTGGAGGAGCTCGATGCGCGGCACCCCGGCGACTTCGATGTCTTGCTCGACCAGCAGGTCGAAGCTCAGGACATCCGCCCGCTTGGCGAGCGCTGTGTCATCGACGGAGCCTCCGTGGAAGAGACGGCCACCGCCGATAGTCGGTGTAGGGGCGTGAGGGGCGAACGTGAACTGGGCCTCGTCTGTTCTGACCGGACGGGTTGCCGACAGCCGACGGCGCGATTCGAGGAACAGCTCTAATGGTTGCGACGCCGGCGGCCAGCTGGCCATCCACCGCCACTCGTTCGCGCCGGTGACGTGCATTCGCACTGGCTGCTGTCGAGGGTCTCCTGGTTTCCTTCCCAGGTGCTTGTCCAGCCAGTTGAGAATCTCCCCGTTCACGCCGTCGCCAACGGCCACTTCCGCATGGTTCCAGGGGCCGACAGTCAGCCCCACGGTACAGCCGTTGGCCTTGAGCTCTCGATATTGGAGGAATGTCTGCTCGGTGAAGACATCGTGCCATCCACCGAGCAGCAGGATGGGTATGCCTTCTCGTTTGAACGCTTTGTGTTGCTTCATCGGTGTCCAGATGCCTGTTGGGTCGTTCTGGATGTCATCCTCCACCATAAAGCGGTGAAGCCACTCGCGATGCGGCGAATCCTCCCCCAAAGACGCCGTCGCACCCTCCACCAGCGGCAGCCTCTTCTTCGTGCCAAGGTCCCCGTCCGGGCTCGTCGTCAGCATCTGGTACACATACTTCCACCACGGCAGGCCCTCCTGCGCCGCCACGATCTGCGCCCAGTCCACCAGCGACAGCCACAGCGACCCCGTGCCCCACAGCAGGTGCGAGAAGTCGTGCGGCGACACCATCACCACCGCCGCCGCCATGTCGTCCAGCGGCTCGTCCGCCGCCGCCAGCAGCGCCCACTGCGTGTACCCCAGGTAGCTCATGCCCAGCGTTGCGAAGCGGCCCGTGTACCACGGCTGCCGGCGCATCCACCGCACCACGCGCGGGCCGTCCGCGCGGTCGTCGCGCGCGGGGAAGAAGCACGCGCCGCCCGCCCCCGAGGAGCCGAAGGTCCCGCGCACCGAGGACACGAGGACGGTGTACCCGCGCGCCGCCCACAGGCGGGCGCAGGAGAGCGACAGGGGCGCGCCGCGCCCGTAGGGGGTCAGCACGAGGATCGTGCCGGCTGCTGCTGCTGCTGGGGTGCTGCCACGAGCAACGGGCTGGTAGAGAGTCGCGGCGAGATGGATTTGCTCTTCGTTTTCGAGCGGGATTGTGACTTCTTGTGTGGTGTAGCTGTTGCGTTCTGGGCCGAGACCGGTGGCCCATGCTGCTAGTTTGTCGACGAAGGCGTCGACGTAGCCGCGTCGGATAGGCTGTTGTGCCATGGTGATGGGCCTTTGTGCTTTGTAAAGAGGAGCGTTGACGATGTGAGAGACAATGGCAAAAATTTGAAGGCGGAGGTTTGAGATTCCAGCGTAAGACCACCCGCGCAGAACGGGAGACAGTCGCTGCCTTTTATGCAGCCATAAGCAGGTAAGCAAGAGTGTCATCACACCCCCTCGCCGGCGACTCTCGCCTGCACAATCAGTGCTTCCAGTGGCATGTGGGTCGCCAGGAACGGCACCTGCATGTGGCGGGGAAACGATGAAGCCATCGGAGGTTGAGATCGGCCCGCGAGTCGCCACGTCTGACAATGGAAGTAAGACGTGATCAGAAGAACAGGCCAGGGCAATCTTAGTCATGCAGGAAAGAAGTATGCCCGAGCAGGTCATGTATACCTTCTAGGTAGTCATGTTTTGCCTGTGCAATTTCAGATCTAAACGCGTACTACAGCATGCAAGCAGAGGCCTTGGCCAGCACCGCGGGTATCAATATGCTCTAAGAAGACAGAAATTCCCTCTAACCAACGCCCTTTCAACATCGAGATCAAGATGAGGACATCGCCTCCTTCTTACTCTCCCTAGAGAAGAAGTAAATATCACTGCCTTTGTCCTTCTCCTCCACAAACATGCACGCCTTCCTGTTCTTCCAGAAAGCCCACAGATACGGCGTCTCGAAATCGCTCTGATAGTGCACGCCCATGACCTTCCGGATCGCCTGCGTCGCCTCGATGGCGTGGTAGAAAGGGATACGCGACGCGTGGTGGTGCAGGACGTGCGTCTCAATGGCGCCGTGGAACAGCACCCGGCCGATGAAGCCGAAGTCGCGGTCAACTGTCGATGCAGCGCCCCGCAGGAACGTCCATGTTCGGGTTGGGTAGTAGGGGATGGAGAAGTCCGTGTGCTGGAGGAAGGTGATGGTCACTGTGAGATGTCAGTTGCTGACTGGCTTCAATTCCCCGAAGCATAGTAAGGGGAAAGACTCACAAATCCAGTGATTCGTCCACAAATACGGAAACCCGTACAGTAGCATCACGTTCCACGCCCCAAAAACTTGCACGCAAGCATAGATAACTGACAGCGCCGCAGCGATGCCCAGATCCGAGACGATGATGTCCCGAGTATTCCCCGGCTTGAAGTTCGGCCCATCCCCACCAGTGTAAAAATGCGAGCGCTTCCACCACGAAATGGCCGCCATCCGCGGCAGCGCAAAGTTGTTGATGAGCAAGTAGATCGGCCACGCAATGAGCTGGTGGCCCAGCAGCTCCAGCATGACCGCGATCGGCATGTCCTCGACCACCTCCAGCGCCTTCATGAACCAGTCCCGCCCCCTGCGCTTGGCCACCCAGTCGGCTTTCACGTCCGGCACGAACGCAATGTCCTTCTCGATGTTGTTGGTCGTCTTGTGGTGCGTCGAGTGCGTGAAGCGCCACGAGTGGAACGGCACCAGCAGGAACGAGTGCATCAGCATGCCCATGCTGTTGTTGACCCACTTCTTGGGGCTCAGCGCCCCGTGGCCGCACTCGTGCGCCAGCTCCCAGAGCCCCGTGAAGAAGCAACCCTGGAGGAAGGAGTACGCGGCCCAGAGCGCCTTGCGCAGGTAGCTGTTTTCGACGCCCGGGATGAACGTCGCCGCGAGGTACATCAGCGTGAAGACCTGGGCGAAGTCCCGTAGCATGTAGCCGAAGGATAGCAGCGAGTTGCGCTCGAAACAGTGTTTTGGGATGGCATCGTGGATGTCCTTCATGGTGTACTGTGGCGGCTCGAAAAAGGGCGCCGACTTTGGCGCATCGTTGGCTGCAGATGCAGCAGTATCGATGTTGTTGCCTGCATCAGGCGCGACGGCCAGCAAACGAAGCTTGGTGGTTGTTGTCTTGGCCGTCTCAGCGTGCAGCGCCGTGGTGACGGTGGCAGTTTGTGCCATGACGGAATGTTTGACTGTCGGGCGGGATGCAGAGGGAAGCTGCATCAGCAACCCATGGGAAAGGAAACCAACTCATCTTATACGAAAAAGCGTACAGATAAAGTGGATTCTAAACCTGCTTGACTGCTTGCATCTTGTTCGTCTCACACGTGTTTGTCGATGACACTTTGGGACGAGCTTAGAGCCTGGGCAAGCTGGCAAGCAAGCAAGCTAGAGCGGTCAGGGCAAATTCTAAAAGGGGCGACTCGAGCCTTCGAAACATTAGGGGTCCACGGCTGCGGCCGCGCGGGCTGTTTTCTGTTTTTTTTTTATGGAGCTTACTTGCTGTGCCAGGCGACTCAAGACGTACGCAACAGGGTCCCTACGAAGAGTGAGCACCGCTTTTGTGGGCCGAAAGCGAGATTCATCACCCACAACATTGCGTGTGCGGTCTGCCATGACAACCGTGAGGTCTGTTCTAATGTTAGCGTAAGGTGGCTTCATCAGGAGCTCGTGAGAACGAGATTGTTGAGGAATAACCTTGTGTTTTTCACCCTTTTGATACTCTCAGATGCAAGTGCAGGCCTGCCACCTTGGAATGGTTGAGGTTTGCTCCGCACTTGGCAATCTCTACATGCCCATAGTGGAGCCCCCAAGTACGTAGCATTTCGACCAACTTGCAGTGCGTTCATCTTCCAAAGGTACTTTTGTGAGCGATTCTGAAAATGCCATGCAAGCTTGGAGACAATGGCAAGGTGATAAATAAGGGGTAGCAAATACGAGAGGACAATGTTGTCAGAATAGGTATTACGTACTCCGTACTCAGCTCTGTACGGCAGACCGACATAGCAAGGCAGGCGCTTTATACCCAGGACTCGTTTCGTTCAGGACATCATCGCAGTCATATCCAACGTCTAGGATCAATCTACCGCTGTTAGTAGAATATGGCCAGGCTACCAAATATTTCAAGGCTCCGCTGCCAGCCAAGTAACAGGTACGCTAGCTGATATCAGAACTCCTCTGTCGCGGTGTAAGCGTCTGCTTCAGCTTTCCCGCCACCCGCAGCCGAGACTTCGTCGTCGGGCCACAGAAAGGAACAGATGCACGCAATAGCAGCTGGACAGCCTCGGACCAAGACACGCGTCCGGTTTTGACTCGGATGTCCCGGTGCTACCATCCCACATGTTCCGGCCGCCCGTCTCGGATGCACTCTATTCTGGGGAACGAGTTGACACCAGCTGAGATCAAGTGGCCTCGTTCCATCCTGGGATCTAAGCAAGCCGCAAAGGTACGAAGGCGGCGGGACCGACGCGATGAGGAATCCGGTGACTCGTTACGGACCATTGATTTCGTCAGCTTCGCACGACCCATGGTGCCGGGACTAGAGATGGTCACACACAGCGTGCGTGCGTGCGTGCGTGCGTGGATCCGAGACATCAGCTCACCGACCTGACCCTGTTGCCATGCTTCCGCTAGCCCTCCAGACGACCCTTCTCGTCACCCCCTTTGGACCCGTCGTTTTCCGCCCAAACATTTCGAGCGAGCTCTCCACACCCTCACACCCTCCCACCCCATCGCGCAACCAACTCCTCCTTCCGTACATTCCTTCCCCTAGCCAATCCCGCCGCCTCGCGCTCCACACCCTCCAGCCGCGCAACAACATTGTGCGCCTCCTGCGCTAGCACGCCGATCGACGCCTCAATGCCCGGGTCGACGAGCAGGATCTCGGCGAAGGGACTCTCGGCGAGCACCGAGTCGCGGACGAGCTGGAGCGCTGTCCGCGCGTCGGCGAGGTGCGAGGTCGCGGTGCGCTCGAAGGCGATCTGGGTCGCGCGGGTGATGTCGGCGGATTTGGCGGCGCGGTCGGCGAGGGCGTGCGAGAGGTGCTGGGTTGTTGCTTGGGCTGGGGCGGTTGCTGTTGGGAGGCTTATGGCGAGGGTGTCGAGGAGGTGGGCCAGGGGAGCGTCGTGGAGCGCGCTGCCTGAGGAGCGGCGGCGGAGATTGCCCGGGTTCGTGTTTCGCGATGGTGCGGGCGTCATCGTCGGGTCCAAGATCATGGACTGCGGCCTCCGGCGCTGGTTGCGAGAAGGGATGGGAGCCAATAGCTCATGCTTTGCAGTATCGATAATGGCGGCTGTTGCCGCCTCGTGGGCCTTGAACGTAGCAATGCGGCTGAAAGCACGGTCGGCTCGGTCGAGGAGATAGTCAAAACAATTGAGAATCTAGGAAGAGTCAGGGGTCATCCAGCTTAGGAGCATGCGAGAGGTACTAACATAACCCAAGGCCTCAGCAGATTGATTCACACTGTTTGCATTCTTGGAGGACAGCGAACGCAGGGAAGGCTCCAGCCACTGTTGCTCCACGGACATTTGTGAGACGGGAAGTATCTCCGAATACAGCTCCTCGAGCTCCTCTTGTTGTGCTGTGATATCCTCCTTGGCGGCGATGTTGCTGTTCTTCGATCTAGCAAATTCTTCCAGGGTCTCTAGATAGACTCGGTCAAGCTTGGTACGGATACACTCCACAGTGTACTTGATAAGTCTGGCACAGATGTCTCGCAGCTTGGCCACGCTCTCGGTCTCCTCTGGATCCTCCGAGTCGAGTTCCCAGCCCAACTTCTGCAAACTAGACAGAAGCTTGTCATCTGAGTGGAGCATGCTATTGACGATCTTGTGAACGTCGTCTCCCGTGTTTTTGCTCTGAGCTTGCAGCTCTGCAAGCCGGTAATCCAAGCTCTGGGACAAGAGTTCGACGGCGGTGTTGAGCGCCTTGCGGTCGGACTCCCATTTGTGCTGTCTTCTCACTTCGAGGTCAGTGCGAGCATCTCCGATTTTCCCAGTAGTGGATAGCAAGCGTGACAGAGCGTCTTTTTGCTGGCGAAGAGTCTCTGTTTGTTTGGTGATGGCCTCGGTGGAACGCTGCAGCTCTGCAATGGCATCCTGTATTTCCTGGTCACTGAAAGCCTGGACAGCAGACAAGTTTGTCGACTCTGCGATTTCCTCGGCCTTTCCACTGCGCTCTAAAGACCGGTATCTTCTGAATATCAGCACGGGCCACCACTGAGTGGGCGATCGGGCAACATACGCGTTCAGCTCGTCCTTGGTGAGCAATGTGTCCGTGGTCAGGTATGACTTGGCCCATTCAGACAACAGCCTTCCCTGCTCGCCATTCTCAAACGTGGCCCGTATAGCTGAAGATTCGACAGGCACATCGTATTTGCGGATCACATCGATCAGCTCTTCTTGGCCCATGGTGCTAAAGTGACCGGGTTATTTCCTGGTCGACTTCGGCGTTGAGCGATAGGCGATCCAGGGGGCTGAGGTCGGGTTTAGCAGGAAGGGGCGGACAATGCTCTCTCGTCATCGGATATTGGAAAGGCTGCGTCAGCTGTGAAACGAAGCCTCTGTCACAATGAGAGCGATTCGGGCATGTTGCTGAGCCGCGAAAAAAGAACACCGCGTCGCTGTCACCACAACTTTGAACACCATGGACGCTGAAGTCAAAATAAAGTTAGGTAAGGCTCATGGAGGCTGCCCAGTCACAGCGGTTGAGGAGCTAGTTCGCCCCACATGCGGCAGATCCCGCCCCTTGGGGATACCCCTGTCGATCAAAGCTGGGGACCCAGGACATTGCGTGTTAACCCGCTTCAGCTGTCTCCTGTCATCAACACGACGGCACCCATTGAGCCTCACACAGCCCATTGCGATGGTGAGGTGTGGTCACTGATCCACCTGCTCCTTTATTTCGACGACAATCGCCGTATTAGATCACAATTTCCTCAGACCGCTGTGCAACAAGACGACAACATGACGATCACGACGCGTGAATGACACTCTTTGTTCTTGAATTCGCCGTGGCGCAATTTTGAGTCTTCAAAGGGGACAGATGGGCGTTCACTTTGGACTTAAGCCACGTATTCCGCCCTAAAGTGCCTGAGTTGCTGCTGAAACAGACATACAGTACTCAGCAATGGCAGAGCCTAATCCCCTGGGTCTCTGTCGATTGCCTGACCGCATATCCCATGTCGACAATCGACTGTGACCCAATTATCAACTACCAAAGTTGGCGATGATAGCTGACCATGTGTTATGTAGCCGGCCTCGGTTGTCAATATTGTGGGCGCCCGAGCCATGTGTGCCCAACGTTGTGCTCGTACTTCGCGATTCTAAGGGCCGTGGACAATCACTCGGATCTCCAGGACTCTCTGGAGGGACCGAAGCTCTTCCTTGCAGCCTCCGACCATTCTTCTGCCTTTCCACGTGCTGGTGTAATGTTCTGGAATGCGAAATCCAGCCGCCCAGCCCATCGTTACGACAGTGATGCTACTAGTCGCCGACCTCGTGTTCACCTCCCCGGGATCGACACCTGAAAAGATGCCACCGCCTCCAGGTCAGGCGCCTGGCTGGCAGACTGGAATACAGTCATGTGGTCTGGTGTCGCAGTCTCTGAAATACATACCACAGCCATGGCTGGACAAGTTTGAGCCAAGGAACCACGCCGGGTCGTCCACAGCGGCTCACCCGTCATGGCGGACCTTATGCAGGGGAATACGCAGTGGTGATTCGGCTTCGGGCTCGGATTGGACAGCGATGTAGACTCGAACGCCACAAGAAGCTTCTATCGAGCTTCCATCAAGGAAGAGTGGCCGGCTCGCCACGAACGTCGTCGCCATGGCGTCCACACCGACGGTATGGCACGCGCAACTTCCAGTGGCACCCACAGCCACACCAGTGTTACTAGTATCAAGCCAGCTTCGAGTGAGCTTCTAGCATGGAAGACTGCATGGGACCAACTACGCCACCTCGCTTGTGAAGGAATGGAAATGGGCCGACCAGCGCTGCTGTGGACGTCGCACAGCATGGCTTCAGCATCACCCAGCGGGACTAGGTACGCATCTTTGGCAGATAGCAACCATCAGAAGGTCAGCACCTATGCACTGATGGGTCCGTTTTGGAATTGGTAGTCGAAGCTAATGTTGCCATCCCAGTGACGTCTCCGATCAACGCAGGGCCATTGCTAAGATATCAGCGGCTGGGGAGCACGACTTTCTGCACGTTTGCTCTTTGCCTAGCAATGTCTGTTTCACTTCAAGAAACGCCTTTGAGCTTCAGCGTGGATGACTGCAATTCAGTCCACGCGATGCCTCCTATGGGCCATTAGTGGCTGCTTGTCTCTCTTCGACGCCGGCTTGAAACAGCTCTCGTGGGCGGCTGCCACCAGTCACACCACCGCAATGCTGGAATTCTTCTCCGATGTCAGTCTCACTCATCTCACTCAGGGCCATAGTGTCCAGTGGGCTGAAAGGAATTAGTTCCGTCAAACTGAGTCAAATCCACTGCGGAAAATTCAGAGATTCGGATTTCATTCGTTCAGCACAGCGACCAGTGACTTCCACACACTCTCGCAAGGATCTCTTGTGCGACTCGACAGACCTCTCACCGAAGCCAAAACATTTTTCCGTCCTGACCACTTTCCACACATTACCAAGCAGTACAAAGGTCACGTTCTTTCGTTGCCTGGCCCAGTGCCCAGATTTCCGTTTGGATGACTGACCATGACCAAGAAAATCTGGGTGAGCACGTCGCCAGCCAAGGACAGACAGCCTCTAATCCGGTACGGGTAGCTGCAGGTCCCTTTCCAAAAAATGGAACTGGCGTACTCCTACAGCTTGCCCCAGCTGCTGCAGTGTCCCACACGAAAGATCTTCAAGTACCGGATTGTGGGCGCACTGGATGATGCGAGCCACCGTCTGCCGTCTGTGTGCTTGACTTTATTTTCGTCTGCGCAACCTGCGTCCCTCCCCGGTCACTCTCCACATCACCCCTGATATGGTCTTCAGCCCAACGCACTTGTCATGCAAGCAGGTTCAAAACGGCGGAACGGCTCATGGTCAGTGCCGATCATGACAAAAGAAAGGACCTCCCTTCGGCTCCTCGGGTGTTTGCTATATACGGCGCTGTCCGAATTGAAACACCGCATAGCATCCGAGCCTGACATCTAACCCGGAAGAACCGGTATAGCAATGACTAACTGCACATGCCCTAGGATATGTGGCTTGCCAACTGCCGCCGGGCATCCTCCCGAAAAAATACTAGCCCCGGCCTCTCCCTCCCGTCGGAGCATGAGGCGCGTCTCGCCAACACTTTCGCCCAAGCAAACGGGCATCGCGCGGATGAACGAGCCCAGAACAGCAATATTCCCTTTGCTGTCTAATTCTGAAGCAAAAATTTGCAGACTCGTCCACACTGACATGGTGCCAGCTATGACTAAACAAGTGCATCACTAAAACTGATGTCGGAGCGAGGCCTGCCACCCGTGATGAGCAAGTTGGCGAGGTCGTTTGGGGGCACACAAACTTGTCCTGTCTGCCCCTGGACTAATTCCGCAGATCAAGAGGTAGCGAGCCGCAATTCCCGTCTTGCCATGCCCGGAATACCGGTGTTTCTCCGTTCGGTTCTCTAGAGGCTAGTGGAATCTGTTTGACTTTGTGGTATGCACAGACCACCACGATATGATGTTCCCCTCCTCCACCAGCTCATAATCTTCGGCCCGCGTTATCAGCCGACCTGTCAGGCTTGCCTATGCTTTTGGCCGTGGTCCGACCCGGCAGCCAGCATCTTCTCACCGACACCCCCAATCTTCATCCAAAGAGCCTATGCATGCAACAGGCCGAGGGGCCTGCTCACGATAGCTATCCACTTCCTCCCCGACTCTTTGAATGGAAACGTCTGCATGTCTTGGTGTGTGCGCTGAGACATTCGGGAACAGTGATGGACACAGAGACCCTTCCTTCGGCAGAGTGGCGTTCGTGTCGAGCTCAACCCCCTATCTCCACTACCACGCTTTCTTTTCTCACTATCATCGGCTCTCGCTTCACAAAACCCCACCGGGAGAGGGATAGAGCCCAACGTTGAGCAACACGTCACAAGCGGCGGGCAGCGCATGCGTCCGTTTGCTATCCGCCGGTGTCGACCCGGATCGACCAGCCTGGGAGCCCAAACCCAGCACGGTACTTCCGCCGCCACACCTACAGTACGCCAAACGGACATCGCAGAATAAGGTGCTTGCTTCTTACCCCTGGCGCGTTGCTGAAGAGGCGAAGAAATGGGCTGGCAGTCCGAATCTAGTAGATCAGCCCTGCGCGCGCGTGGCTTGCTGGCTGTTCGTTGCGACCCTGCCACCACCACATCTTGCCATTGTTCCATCCATTTAGTGTACCAGGCTGGTGGTATACGGATGGCAGTGGCACAGAGAGATATTTCCCAAAAGGGGGAGGCAGGTAGGTAGGCTGTGGAGCTCCCCAGCGAATTGCACAAACGGCGACGACTGGCAACACCAGACTCGAGACCAGGGGCAGGTACGTAGGCAGGCTCCCCCGGGTAGACCACGGCTGCATGCAATGGTGTTGTTGGTCCAAACGGAAACTATGACAGGACGTCGTGTTCACGCTTGGGTCTTTCTGTGTCATGGCATCACTGCAGCCCACTACGAGCGTCGTTAGCCTCTGCTGCATATGGGTATGGGCCCGTTTGTTGTGTGCTCCTCTCTGTACCTCCTCCTCCTCCTTCTCGGCTCCGTCATTGGACCTAGTGTTTCCTTTATAAGTCTTTCTTGTCCCGCAAGACCACTCTCTCGGGTTGTTGCCGCTTTCCTCGCTTCTTGCTGCTGTGCCTGACACATCTGTCAAAAAGTTTGCACCTCTTTATTACCTTGTTGTGTGTCTCACCTGGCATGATTGCTCGTCGTTGTGGGTTGCTGCCAAATACCAACGATTGCTTCGGTGCCTTCTCGTTGCCTGTGCTGTTCTTCTGTTAGCCTGCAGATCATTACCGACAATACCACACTATCGAATTCGCTCCTAACAAACCTGTTGGTTCGTCTTCTGTTGGGAACGCATGGGGCGGATAGAGGTGGACAGAAGAAACACTGAAGGGTGAGAGGGCGCGACGAGCATTGGAATTCAGGGCGTGCCAGCTCCGACGACACCTTCACGGCCATCATGATCACTTGCAAGCTCAACACCGCCAGCGGGAGCTCGTCGCCCGTACGTCGTCGATGCTGGGAAATGAGAGGGAGGCACTGGGACAACCCGTCCCCGACGACACGACATTATGGCCATGTCTTTCTCGCTATTCTCTTTTTCTTCGTCGCACAGCTGCTCAAATGTGCGTGGGACCAGCCCTTCTGGACGTACGGCATCGATTTTCCAGGGCAGATTGTAGCTATGGTGTTTGTGTGGTTGTTCTTGTGGGCGGTTCAGCTGGCTTTCTACCGGCCGGGGGAGGGTTTGGAGAGGTTCTACCATCGGTATCTCAGGGCTCCCGTGAGTTTGGTTTCCATATCGGGGATTCTGACGAGTTTCATGCTGACGATGACTCTCTGTCACAGACTGAAGTGCTGAACAAACACATGTCCATCGGCTTCACCATTCCCTTCCTCAACCTCATCAGCCAATCTTTCGCCGGCGGCGATCAAGTCGGTCTACTCACAACAGCCTTCGGTACGTAGTCACCGTCCCATCTTGTTTCCCCATCACACAGATCCCAAAATCTCTGTACTCCGGTAATCCAAAACGACTAACATCGCACACGTGACACGCACACAGTGGTAACCGGCTTCCTCAACGCAATCGTCGTGTACGCAGTCGCCTACCACGTGCAACTCCGTCTCACCAGACTCAGAACCCTCTGGCCTCGGGGGCAACACAGAAGTGGTGACCGTCCCGGTTCTAATGTCTTGGATGTCGCGCAGCTGCCGTCGCAACAGCATGACCACCACCCCACCACCAGCGCCGTCACGCAACCCGAGTCCGCGGTCGTGTTCCACCGTCACCCGGATACGGGCTCCCCACCCTCGACCTCTATCCGCGAGGGAGATGGCTTCTGCCGGGGCAACACGACGATGACGATGACGAGCGAGCACTTCTCGTGTCTGGATCGTTTTCGTAAGCACCTCAGCGATGTCTCGACGCTGTGCACGCTGTCTGGCTACGCAAGCGACACGTGTGGCGGGCCGAATATCGCGTATGGCGAGGCACGAGCGGGCGATGCGGGACGGCCGGAGGATGCGTTGCGCAGGCTGGAGAGTGGAAGCGGCGCGACGACGCCTGAGCCGGAGCCGACGACGAGACTGCAGCGAGTAATGAGGGCTGCTCTGGCCCGAGCACAGCAGCACGTCTTCCTCACCCTGTCCATCGTGCTCTTCCTATTCGTCGGCCTTCCGCTTTCCGCCGTGCGCCACAGTGACCTGTTCCTCGACATCGGGTTCCTTTTCACCGTCTGGCTGACCTTCACCTCCGCCCAGACCCGCGTCAAGCAGCAAATCTTCCGTTCCCCACTGCACAAGAAATCCCTCACCGCAACCGCCACCCTCCTCAACCCCGTCCTCTGGACCTCCCTCTTCCTCCTCTGCTACGGCCTCGCCAAATCCCACATCCACGGCCTTACCACTGCCACCATCGTCAAGCGCTTCAAGACCGGCACCACCGTGTCAGACCTCATCGCGCACCATCTCCCGTCCACCTCCCCAACTCCTTCCCCCCTTTCCTCTTCCAAACCCCTCTTCGGCGCAGGCGACATCGCCACCTCGATCCTCAACGCAGGCATCGTCTCCTGGGGCCTCAAACTCTTCGAGTACCGGCGCCAGATTCTCTCCCGCGGCGGCCTCACCGTGCTGCTCACCACCGCCATCCTCGCCTTCGCCAACATCCTCGCCTGGCCCCTCCTCGCGCACGCCCTCGGTGTCCGGCCGGGATCGTACGCGCTGAGCTTCGCGGCACGGAGCGTCACCATCGCGCTGGGCGGGCCGGCGATGGGGAGCCTCGGCGGGGATGCGGGCGTGAATGCTGTCGGGGTGGTGGTGAACGGCATTGTGTTCCAGCTTGTTGCGGGCTGCTTCGTCGGTAGTGAGGGGTTCGTGTGCACGGTGGGGAGGTGGCGCCGTGTTTTGGGAGAGCGCGGACGTGCGGTCAAGGGGAGGCTGCTGAGTATAAGCGAGGGCTGGTCGGGCGATGAGGAGAAGGCTCAGCGGCCGCTTGCGCAGCCGCAGCAGCATCAGCGGAGTCAAGCGCGGTATAGCTCGGACGGTACACAACTTGATGGCGGGCGGCGGCAACATTCGCCGGTGATGGGTGCCGCTGCCTCGGCGCAGAGCAGCAGCGGCGGTAGCAGTGATTGCGCCCACACCCACCAGCCCGTCGACGACGTGGCGACAGTGGCAGCCGGGGTAACGATCGGCATCAACGCGGCCGCGATGGGTACGGCGCACCTGTACGAGCAGAACAGCCAGGCGGCGCCGTACTCTGCGCTGGCGATGACCATGTTTGGGGTATTCACGGTGCTGTTCACGGTGCAGAGTCCGATGGTGGTTTGGCTCCAGGGGATGGTGGCATAATCGGATGCGTTCCTTCTTGATTCAAGGGATGGGCGATGAGCAGGTCTCTCTGTATGATTAGCATGGTGTTTTCTTCTTGTGGAAGGCATGGATCACGGATGCGATGATGTTATGGACGAAAGGGATGAGCACGGCATGCACGCATGTGCGAAGAAGACGAGTGTTACGAGGACCGGAACTGGCCATTTTAGATACCCTGCATACAGGATAGAGTTCGCCTTGGGAACAAGGCTGGGCTGGGAGTGTTTTTCTTGGTTATGGGTGGCGTGGCATTGTCAGTCCTGGATGTTTTAGCATCCCACAAAAGTCAGCCGTCAGATTAGTGTGTAGCATCTACGAGGAAAGTGATACAAGGATAGGTATTGAAAAAGCTACTCCGTATATTTTCTGCGGATCTTGAGTTACACGTACTTGTATTGTACATCGATCATGCGGGGGCAATGGCACAGAACATATCATATTGGCAGAACACGCACAGTCCCCGACTTTCCGGAAGGGACTGATAGTCGACCATGGGCCCGTAGACTTTAAGTTTGCGATGAGTATTCACGGCGATGGATGATGTCTCATGCTTACTATCGTTGAGGTCCTTGCACTGATTATGGAGATCTGAATTTTTATTCGAAAAGTATATGTCAGTCTGGCATATCACTTTGGTCCCTCAAGCGGCTTGGCTTTATGCTCATTTTCACCAAAAGTGTTGACTTGAATGAAGTCTGTTCACTTAATCATACGCATGGCTGCCAGACAGCTTGACCCCAATCCTCATGCCACGTATAGTCCTACTCCAATCTGTACATCGTCAGTATACTACGCGGGCACAGAAACGATGACTAGGACCGCGATTAGTAATCTTACCGCTGAATCAAGTGCAGTCCACTCGCCGTGTCCACCACCCCGGAAATCTCACCCGGCTCCAGCGCAAAGGCCGCCTCCTCGAACGCCTGCTGCATGTCGCCGTGGCCAAAGACGCCGAGGTCACCGCGCTTCCGGGCACTGCTGCAGTCCGACTCGGTCATGGCCAGCTCACCCAGGGTGATTTCGCCGCTCTTGATGCGTTCCTGGTGGCCCTCGATGATCTTGCGGGCCTCGTCCTTGGTGCGAGTAATCTCTGCCTATAGTGTGTGGCGTAGGTCTGTGTCAGCGAGGATGTTCCGCGTCTTCGGAGGGATCTCCAGCCACTGTGTCTCGTGTCACTTCGTCACTGCCTGTTTCTGCCTCGCCACTTGATGCACCCAGCCTCGGTCCACGGGCTGTAGCCGACACGTGGTGGTCCGTATGCCTTCCCTTATGACCAAGCGGTGTCCTCTTTTCCGATTTCTATGTATTTAGTGCACGTACCTCTTTCCAGCTCGAAGGTCGCCTCGACTCGTTGTGCTTCACCAGCAGGTGAGCTGCGCGGATCTTACCCTCATTCGCAGTGGCGCCTGAGGTGCCAGCGGTGGCGGGACTGTGGTGCTTAGCCATGTAGACCTTCAGCTTGTCGGTGTCGGTGCCGGAGGGCGGCTCCCAGCGGCTGCTCTTCTCGGTGGAGTTGAAGTAGTAGGGGAGGTTCTTGGACTGGGAGTGGCGCACTTCCCAGTTTGGGGGGAGGCCGGTTTCCTGATGAGGGGAAGCATTTCGTTAGCTGATATGACCTACAGCGACTGGGCACCGAGTAGAGGCATATTTGTGGTCTTGTGCCCTTCGGAAGAGCAAGTGAAGTAGCCGCCGTTTATTGTGGAAGCTAGCAAGCAATAAGTAAACAAGCGGGGTAAACTTACCTGAGTATCTGACATCTTGGCTCAGTTTGCGAAGCAGTGCCGTAGGAGGGATGATCACTTTCTTTTGGATGCGAATAGAAGTAGTTTGAGAGCAGAAACGGCCAAAGAAGAACAAAATGTGGTGATGTGGCAAGGAAGAAATCCGGGTTGAAGTGATCTTCTGCAAAGTTGATGAAGGTTGTCCAAGTGACGTGCAGGGAGTGGGCAGGTGGGGGTTTCCCCAGCTTGGAGATCCAATAGCAGACGCGGGGATGACCCTTGTCACCGGAAGTTTGTGGTCCCCTCCTTCAGATCCTCCTTCCACCAGTACATGCCTACTGTAGTACCTAGGTAGGTAGTTACGGATATTTTCAGATAATTCACGTAAATTTGACAGTCAACAAGCAGCGCTACCTAACTTCGTAGATGGACTTGATAATGGAGTACTGCGTACTATGCTCTGGGCACACCCAGCTCGACCATCCTTAAGCCTGCATATTTGCTTTCAAGTCCCTCAGGTACTTACTTATATACAGATCATACTGTATGTAGGGCTGTGCTACGTAGGTACTACTATGGAACGCTTGAATAAACGGTCCAAAGCTTTAGGTGTTTCTCCCGCGTGGGTAACTGCATTAGACCATCCAGAAAGACCAATCGACTTGAGGGTCCCAAGGCCACACGTTCCACCTGCATCTCTAGTGTTGAAGATCAATTACCCAAATCGCCGAGGCTACCATCACGAGACCCTTTCCGCACGGTTTCAGATCTGCAAATAAAGTTCCTGAGGTAAGCAACATATGCACTATATGTAGGGGTCCCGAGCGTCGTGAATACAAAAGGTAGCACGGCATGTCGATAGCTTCGATCTGTACAAGTGCGACAGGTAACATGTTTGTCGTCTATTCGGACAAAGAAACGAAGGCTGATTTTAGAAGTGGATCGCTAGGACGATTTACCAGGAGTTGTCGACGCCCAGTATGCCCGGTTGAGCCTTGGAGAGTTTCCCAAGCCACTACCTAGGTACCTATCTCAGATACCGAAGTATTGGCCTGCTCAAGTGCCGCATTGAACACTGGCTGAATGTGTTCCATTGCGTGGATTTCCACCTGGGCATAAGAGTGTCTACAAATGTACCTAGGTAGGTAGAGTATTAATCTCAGCAATTATGTAAGTTCTGAACGCATGGCCCTGTGAGGGATTACGTATCTTGAACCCAGGCTGGTCCACGCTTCTTCCTAGGTCGCCTCAGTTTCCAAGGACTTCAATGTTCTCTCTAGAATTTGCTAATTAGGTACAGTGAGCTCATCGATGCGAGTACCTAGGTAGTGCGAGGTCTCGTCAGTCAAAAGTTAGCAGCCTGCTGCCTGACACTTGAATGCTCGCCGGCCCGGGTTCGCAGCTGCCTAGGAACTTTTCAAAGCAGGATACCTATGTAAGATGGTATGTTCACCTAGGTAATTCCTGGCCTGGCGCACATCTATAAGAGCATCACAGTGACCAGAATGTCGCACTTGAGGCTCTACGGCCCTGCCTACGTAGGTGCCCTTGAGCCCACTGCCCACACGTGACACACCTGGACATGCTCCCTCCTCAAAGCGGCAGAGTTACGGTGTCTGGGTTCAAAGGGGCATGTCAGTTCTCACTTTGCGTCACCCAAGATTTCTACCTGACTCTGGTCACACAACCACCCTAGACCCCAGTACTTGAAAGTCGAGATATGCAGTCTTTCAGCAACAATTGGAAGTATCTCATGTTCACTTTTTCAAACAACACTGTATCAGCATGACGACTCTGCCAACAAACATTGGAACCCCGAGCAGATCGAGCAGCATGTCGCTGTCCTCAGAAAGTGCCTCCCCGAGTAGACCATCACAGCCATCAACTACTGTCTGGGAACATGAAAGCTTTGTGGATTTTCAGCCCAAGGTCCTGGAATTTGCGAAATCCCTTGTTTGGCCACATGGTAATCATAAAGATGGGATCATCATTGAACGCCTGCGAGGCGGGGGCTACAACCGTATCATCGGCACGACGTTGATGCGAAGTGCACTTCTAGATGGAGTTGGTCCAGACAACCAGGACACAAACACACGGTCTTCCGAGACGGCTGTCTAGTCTATCTTGCGGATCCCACGCAAGGAGTGGACGAAGGTCGATGACGACGTTGCTGCCCTTCTCTTCGTCAATTGGCTCCTAAATGAAAAGTTCGAAATGCCCAAGATCCCGGCTCCAAGAGTCATCATATTCGACTGGACGACCAGTAACTGTCTCGAATCGCATTTCATGGTCCAAACACGCCTCCGCAGACGGCCTCTACTGAACGTGTATCCCTACCTTTCGCATGAGCAGAAACGCAAAGTGGCCGACGAACACGGTCAGATTGTCCGCCATGTGCTCGCTGTGTCAAGCACTCGAGCAGGGAAGCTCGTGCTTCCGGATGACGATAGAACTCTGGGCGCGGAGCTTCACGTTGCTGCCTGGGAGGATCCGGATCTGGGCCGCTATTTGCCGGAGGGACCGCGGACAACACGGACGTCCACGCCCTATCGATCCGGCCTTGTTGCTGAGTCCGTTCTGGATGTACTCAAGCGTATGTTTCAGAAGCTGAAAGACGAGGCTTTACCGAAGGATGGCTGTGCTGCTAATCTATTCGAGAAGTTCTGCACCATGGCCACCGCAATGGACGAAAGTGGCTACTTCAAGAATTTCGACGGACACTTCGCGCTCTCACACCTCGATTTTGAGCCTCGCAACATCTTAGCCGACCCACCTGCAGCTCTCGACGGTCCCATCATCACCGGCATCCTCGACTGGGACAGTGCCATTCTGGGGCCGGCATTCATGACCTGTGCTCCGCTGATGTGGACGTGGCACTGGACAGGGGACGAGGAAGGAGACGAGCGGATGGCGAACGACGAGCCACAGACCCTTGAGCAAAGAGAGCTCAAGGCAGACTTTGAGGCATCAGCCGGCAATGAGTACATACAATGCGCCTGTTATCCAGTCTATCGAATAGCTCGGCGTCTTGTGCGACTTGCTATCTTCGACGAACACGATAAAGAGGACATGGACCAGACTGATGTATTACTGGAAGAGTGGCAACATCTCATCCGGGAAAATGCCACAACGAAATCAGTAACTCCGGATGTCGATGCGCTTCTGAAGCCCACAGGCTGCACCATCGTCAGTCGTGACGTGACAGGAATTAGTGTACACAAACCAGATCTTGAGTCAACCAGCTCCGAGCTTTCCCAGGCGGAAGATCAGTGTTCGCCAATCGTCGATACCGCTTTCCCCTAGGTGACATCCGAGGAGCCAGAAATCGAATGCACAGAGACCAGTGTGCATGATTTAAATCTTGAGGTCGCCAGCACTGCGCTGTCTCGCGTCGGTCCTTGGTGCCGCTTCTCCCAAAGTGATACGTGGGGAACTGGAAATTGACGCGCCAAGTAAGACTCAGGTCCTCCACGAGGTTGAGTCTTTTGAGAACAGGGTGGAACGCTCGCTCATCGATACTGCCGACTGTGCCTCATTGGAGTGACCTCATTGGAATGCCTACCTGGTTCTTATACGTTTAATCTATTTGGACGTCCCACAGGGGCAAAGGGTGGGGGAATGGCGAATGGGAAGCCGGAGAGGCAAATATCAGAATCACTCGGTGCGTAATAAGGCTCATGGACAGGAAAGGCGACTGAGGTAGACCTAAAAATCTCCAGACGCAGTGGATTCCCGTGGCATCAATGATATCCTCTTCTCTTTTCCCAGCACATAGCGAGGGGGATATCCAAAGCAATAGTCGGAGTCAGTTGAAGACGATCGTGACAGACTGCCTACTGTGTTGTGGCCACCAGGCAGGATACTATGATGTTGGTGACGTCGTAAGAATGCTGACGATATGCGGACCTCTGCAATTACCAACGGCGCCAAACCAGCTGAAAAATCGTGCCATGAGAAGACTTCGTACGGTGTGACTTTCCTTTGGTGAGGCTGGATGTGACGTTGGACTTTCGGCCCCGCTTTTACGTTTGCGCTCGTCCTCTGATTGGCGCACCGACATGCAGGGATCCAGATGTCACTTGCACTTAGCGCCCGCATCACCCCAAAACACTTCACCCAGCTCATTGACAATTTGACTCCCCACGCCACTATAACAACCTCCATAAAACCGTGCCAACTTGGCCACAAGCAAACCACTGCGACGCGACCGACACTTTCACCACGCCTCAGTCAATTCGCGACCCATCATTTGGACTCGGCCCGCTCCCAACAATCCCAAAACGCAACGACTACAATCGTTGCCCACTTGCACCACTACGACCCGCCACCACCAACACCAAGACACCGCCAAAATGTCTTCCCCTCAAGATGTCGGCACTGCCGCTCCAGCCACCAAGAAGCCTAATAGCATGCCCGTATCCATCTTGTTCTGCCCGGAATGTTCCAACATGCTCTACCCCAAGGAGGACAAGGACGCGCGCCGCCTGATGTACCAGTGCCGCACCTGCCAGCACACCGAGGAGGCCACCTCCAACTGCGTCTACCGCAACATCCTCAAGAACGTGGCTGGCGACACCGCCGGTGTCACCCAGGACATCACCCACGATCCTACGGTTGGTGACCACCACTCTAACACCACGAACCCTCCTGTGTCGCCTTCTGCTGCTGCCCCCTCTGCTCTGCTTATCTGTGGTTGCTGTGGCCAAGTCATCATGTGCTCTGATTGTGAAGTCAACCCCGCCGTCGCCCCGACCCCCGTCTCTGTTTCGACCGATCCGACCAACCGGATCGACTCTCCAGTCCGTGGGACGCCTCCCAAGATGTTCCAGGCCGAGCTGTTCGGCGGCATGACGGCATGGACCAACAGCGGAGAAAACAACGAGCAAGACACCTGGAACAGCATCCTGGAAGAGGTGGCGGAGCTGAATATCGACCCCATGGAGATGGACTACGACGACGACTACGACATGGAGGACTGGGAGCCCGAGATGGAAGACACTATTCTTGTCTACGGCCCTCCCAACAGACCTCTCTCAGCATAGGTCTCGCCCTCGCCTACCCAACTCCCGTCGAGCACCTCATGAATTAATGACTTTGTATTCCCACCTTCGACTTACCAACAGGCGAATCGAGCAAGCATTTTGTGTCACAATCAGAGCACATATGACACACAGCAGACCTGCCATTCTTTCCACCGAGGGGCGACAAATCGCGATGGGCTCAGGGCGGGCTATTGTCCAGAGGATAATGTTTGCATGATTCCTACGTTCAAGAACCTGCCGCTGACGTGTCGTCTTGCTTTTTTAGCTTCCCCGCTCGTCGGACAAGAAGTGCCCTGCGTGCTCGCACACTGAGGCCGTCTTCTTCCAGTCCCAGCAGCGAACCCGTGATACCGGCATGGTAAGTTTGACTTCCCGGACTTTGTCCAACCTTGTTTCGCACACGATCACTTACGAGGCCTACAGAAACTCTACTACGTCTGTTGCAACTGCGGTGAGATCTACCAATAGTATGGTGAGGTCTGCGGTGGCAAGAAGGTGGAAATAGAGAGATACTGGGGTTTGGTTCGGCCATCGGGCAACAGCGCCATCGACAATCGTCCCAACAATGACCGCAATAACATCGTCAAAACGGGAGGTTTCATGGGCAATGCTGTCGTCCTTCCTCCCGCGAACAAGAAGAACGACAGCAACCGGGCATTCGAGGCATAGGTTCCAGGGGACTTGAAAGGGGGGGGGGGGGTTGCGACGTGCGTTGTCCCTCAAAATACGTGAGCAACGTTGCTGATGGTGGCCGACGCTCGATGCATCGACTTTACTGGAACGGGATATTTGCATTTCAGCGTGGAGTTACGGTGGACATGAAAAAGGTACATAACTCCATATGCACAGAAGTTTCGTGTAAATAATCGCAGAATATATGGATCTCCTGATACTTCTCTCGTGAGAAGCTGTGCGTAAAAATCGCTCGTACTTACAGTATGCATCATTTACAGGGTTTTAAGATCCCACATTGACGTTGCGCACATGTGCCTTCTTCGTGAGGTTTGGTGTGTAGATGTGGTATCCTATCGCCGTGAATCCAATGTCTCTCGTAGCGCTCAATTCCAACAAAATATAACTCTTGAGCTCGCCCTCTAATATTCGTGATATTCCGGTCATGCTCGCTGTAATGCAACCTTCTTCTCCTGCTTGGTGGTATTTGTAAGTCTTTCAACAGACGACGTGACTCTCGATATCTTCCAACTGCGTAAGCCTATAACATCGCCCGCTCTTGTGCACATTTTCCTCAATTCTACCAACAGGCTGCCATCGACACCAGCAGCCTCCCTCGACTCTTCGCCCTGTCTTCGCGCCCATCATTTCCCCCCGATCCTAAGCATGCATAGGCGCCATACTCAAGATCTTACTCCACTTCTTGCGCCGCAACTCCGCGCCCACCACCCCGTTGATGCGACTCCCAATCGGCTCGCCGCCCTTGTTGATCAGCACACAGGCGTTGTCGTCGAAGCGGATCGCGCTGCCGTCCTCGCGCTGGCGCTGGTACCGCGTCCGGACGACCACGGCGTGGCGGATGTCGCCGCGCTTGACCTTCGCCGCGTTGGCCGCGGCGCCGCCGCCCGCGGCCATGCCGGCCTCGGAGGCCGAGCGCTGCTCCTGCACGACGCACACGATGCGGTCGCCGATGGCGGCGTGCTTCTTCTGCCCGATGACCATGGCGCATTCGACGATGGCGGCGCCCGAGTTGTCGATGCAGTTGAGCATTGTCTGTTGGGTTGGGAAGGCGAGGAGGGTTAGTTGGGGGAGTTGTTGATGTGGAGGAAGTGATGAGGGTGGGGTTGTAGAACGGGGGTGGAGCGGACCTTTAGTTGAATCATGGTGCACTACTCTTTGTGATAAACCCCCCGCAACCGCTCTCAGTGTGTTTGTGGGAGGGTTGGGTTGTTTCGAGATGCGCCGCCTGGTCGTGAGGGTGGTGATGCTCGCCAACGTATGGAAAGTGATGCGGTTCTTTGGCAGGCAAAGAACATTTGACGTCGGGCAGAGAGGTGGCCGAGGTCCCGATCCCTGTCTGCGGCTAGCAGGGATGGCAGCTCTGTGATCTCAATCCAGGGGGAGAGAGACGCAGAGTTGCCGACAGTGACGAAGTGAAATGAAGCCGAGACAAGACTCCATCCGTTGCCCTGCCACTGCATTTTGATGGGGCCATGTGCAGGAGAGGCGAGTTGTGTCCCAATGTCGCCAATTCCAGGTTCTGGTAGTGTTGATGCTGGTTTCGTCTTCTTTTCATTCCTCACTCTTCCTTTGAATTGAAGATGCACCTTACGGCCTCGGGACTCGAATTAGGGTGAAACTGGAAAAGCGTCCGTCTCCCCTTGAAATCGACCATCAGAATCACACGCTCCTCCTCCACCATCACTCGTCTCTTTGTTCCTGTTCCATCACGCCATCAACAAAACGCTCAATTCGACCAGTTTCTCTTCGTCTTCTACAATCAGGCCAATACACGTGCAAATATCCTTGCCTGTGGCCCCTTGCAGGACTAGGAAACTCATGACGACAGTATCCTGAGAGTGAGGATACTTGATATAACCGGATATAACCTCGGAAACAACCTGGATAAACATCTCTTCAGCTGTCGCCTATCGCCAGAGAGTCTTACCGTTCCAGTGTGTCTGCGTGTGCGTGTGTTGGCGAGTGACGAGTCTCGTCAGCTCATCAGGAAGTTACTAGGCAAGGGAAGGAAGGAATACCTTGGCTTTGCATGCACAGGAGCCAAATGCAAGTTGCGCCGCATTGTAGCACCCCGGAAACATCAATCAAGGAAGGCCAACTTACCTACTTTAACGCCCCCCCCCCCCCAATCTACACCTCTTGGGCAAGAAGGGTCTCATTTCTCACCCTCACCCTCACCCTCACTTCACTTTCAGCTGCAAGTCCAGCTGCAGTCAGCCTGCCTGCCTCCCTTTCAGCAAGCGCGCATTCTTGTGGCTGGCTGCGCTGGGACGGGATCTTTGGAACAGACCTTCACTAGAGAATAGCGCCTTTGTTGGCAAACCAACCTTCCGCCCAAAACTGCAAGGCCCATGTTTAATTGATCCGGCCTCCCGTCTGTCTCGTCCTGTTCGCGACTCGCACCGACCCTCTTTCCTCTTCTGGCAGAAAACGAGACTCGTTCCGACCTCTTCGAATTCGAATACGACACATACGACAGTTTGATCGCCGGAAACCTGCCTTGCGACAAACGACGAGAGGAACACGACGCCAGCAAAGCCTCTGATTTCACTTGCGAACATGGCTCCTCCTACAAAAGCCGCCATCATCGCAAGTGCCAGCGCCAGCAGCAGCAACAATAAAAAACAGCCACTGACTCTGGCGCAATTGTCCTCGTACGATGACATGCTCACGGACGCCCTCGTGGACCGGGTATGCACAGTCCTCTCGTACGGAACTGGCTGGGCGCATTCGTGGCTAACATGTCTTGTACTGCACAGGCATTCTACTGGACTACCATTCCCAAAAACCGACCTTCCTACCACCCATCTCGCGGCGTCAAGGAAGAGGAAATCACAAATATCATCCAGACCCACCTGATTGTCGACCCCGACATTGACCTCGCCGAACAGAAGCTGCTCGCGACTGATGGCCTCCGCCGATTCTACAATGTGCTCAAGACGCCAAAGCAGAAGCTCGACTTCAAGCAACACCTACGCCGGTACACTCAGATCTACCTGCCCGACTGCCCCTTCGAAGTCAGCAGCACCAACCGATACACCGTTACCACACACGAAGCCAGCGTTGTTGCACGTCGCTACATCAAGCGCAACGAGAGCATCAAGTACCTGTCCGGCATCCGCGTCATTATCACCCCAGAAGAGGAGGCAGATCTGGCGGACCGCAAGAAGGACTTCAGCATCGTCGTAAGCAGCAGGAACAAACTGACCAGCTTGTTCATGGGCCCGGCCCGCTTCGCGAATCACGACTGCGGCGCCAACGCCAAGCTCATGATTACTGGTCAGGCTGGCATTGACATTGTGGCCATTCGGAGCATCGATGTGGGAGAGGAGATCACCGTTACATACGGCGAGAACTACTTTGGCGAGGACAATTGCGAATGTCTCTGCCAGAGCTGCGAGGACAATCAGGTCAATGGTTGGAAGCAGCCAGAGGGCTTTGTGCCTGTCAAGAAGAGCATAGAGAGCGATCCTTTAGCAGCGCAGGGCTACAACACTCGGGGCAGCCGGAGGTTCGGAAGGGGAGAATCAGCGTCTAGGACGCCTTCAGTTGCACCAGACCTCCGCCCGAAAGTTCTCAAGACAAAGACGAGCCGACTTCTCCGCGACGGCGACCGAGCCTCGACCACCGAATCTGGCTCTCAAGGCCCAGGCAGTGCCTTAAAACGCAAGCGGGACCCGGAGAATCTAGCAACTCCTCCGGTTACGCCTGTTAAGAAGCAGCGAACCACACAGTATGCCATTGGCCCCGCGCCTTTACGCACTGAGCGTAGCTTCAGCTCGGAAGATGAGTTGGGTGGTACCTCGAGCTCCGATTCCTCGGGTGGCGAAGCGGTGCTCACTGATGCTACGACCCCAGAAGACACCACAGACCCAGCAGACGACCCGTCGAAGCCCACACCGATATCACAGGCAATCGAGGTTTTGAAGCAAGAAGAAGATGCGGATGAGTCTTCTGGTGCCGGCTTGCAAAAAGTCGCGCCCTTTCTGGGGTCTGCCGACCTTTCCAATCTGCCTGCGCCACTGCTCGAGACGCCGCGTGCTGTGGATAGGGTCCATGGCATGTCAATTCGTGATATTCTGAACACCCCTTCCGAAGCCGCCACGACTCCTCACAAGAGAACTCCTGGTGATCGATTTGCAGCTGCTTTTGGTGCTCAAGTCGCTACAGACGTCTCTCGATCTGGAGAATCACGAGTCGAGTCTCCGGATCCTCTCTCGACCATTGACGCGCACCCGGTTTCCTCGCCTCCCGACTCTGGCAGACGTGGCGACGGACGTAAGCGAAAGAGCAACGTGAACGAGTCACCGCTCAAAGAGGCAGATCCGATGCCGCTGGCAGATGCCGAGACAGAGGAAAGTAGCCAGCTCGTTGTCACAGTTAGACCGGCGAATCACAGACAGCCTGGCGACTACGAATTGACGCCACGCCTACTCTCGGAGCCAGACATGGCCTGGGTTCGCTGCATGATCTGCTCAACGGCATTCGTCCAGCAAAATGCCTATTGCACACGATCGTCCTGCCCCCGGTGCGAACGCCATTCGAAGCTGTACGGCTACGTCTGGCCCAAGACTCAACGTGAAGGCCCTCGGGACAAGGAAGAACGAATTCTCGACCACAGAACTATTCATCGCTTCCTTGCCCTTGACGACGAATTGTTGATCAGAGGTCGTGCTCCCCTCAAGAAGGCTGGGACGTCGACACCAGCGCAGGACGATCCCACTAGGCCGCCGATGACGAAGAGGGCACGCAGAAAGCTGCTCATGGACGATGATGCAGAGTGGACTCGTGAGAGCAGTGCTTCGAGCACAGGTCCCGACGTTAGGCGCAGTGGCCGGCGACGCACAGCAAGTTCCAAGCTTGAGTCATAGCATGCATCTTCCAGGGCGGGCAGAGTCAACCTGTGCAACAGTGACTGATTTACAATGATGGACGGACAGACAAGCAGACTTTCGTAGCTAGGTGTTTTGGGTCGTGGCATCTGCCTTTTTCCCAGAAGCGCGCGAAGTGGACCAGTCGTCGCACCTTTCCATGAGAAACGATACATGAGCGTCTCTATGCAATGGTCCAACGCTGAGATGGTGCCCAACGAGGGGACTCTGAGATCTGGGAATACGGTGGAAGTAATATCACTTGTGCCGAGACAGCATCCTGTTGCTGGTGTCTGTCTGGGGGCGTTTTACCGATATAGCATAGCTTTGGCGTTGAACTTACGAGGGAGCAGTATGCTCTGGTGATAGCTTACACCTTAATAAAGAGCAATTGGCATCCACCCATCAAATTTCCAATTTCCACAAAATGGTGATCCTTTTCGTTTTTCGCGGTGATGTTCTATTATTATACCGACAAGGGACCAAGCTTCACCCAAAACCGCCACCAGCGAGCCGAGCCGCAGTGTGACGCACTTGTTCTTAGTGCGATATTGAGTATCGTAATTCAACTTCAACAACTCGCAGTCCAGACTCATATCCTCACCCAGTATCGTGGAAAAGGCAGTCATCCTCTATCATGCAGCCGTTCGATGACATCACCTCGCCAGAACTCGGACTCGAAGACGACGTCCTCTCCGCCACCCCCACAGCATGGCATCAAGCCGGACGGGCCGGTTATCCCACGCCGAAATGGATGCGCTCGCCCACCTCGTCTTCGTCACCAGCGTCTCTCTTCACCTCAGCACTGCACAAAGCATACGACACCCTCGTCCCCTTAGTGTCTGACTTCAGCGGCACAATCGTCCTCCCCTTCCTCCGCCCCCGCCTCACCTTCCGCTACATCCTCTTCTCCTCCTTGGCCCTCTACGCCACCTACCGCTTCCTCACCTCGCGGCCCCTCCTAGCATCCAACCTACCCGCGTACGGTAAATTCGCGGGGCCCTATGATGTCGGCGCGGTAGATCTCGAGGTCCCGCTCGATCAGCCGCAGAGAATCAACAACGTCACGTTCACAGACTCCGGCAACCTTGCCTTTGAGGTCGAGACAGTCCTCTTCACGCTATTCTATCCCACACAAAAGGGTGGCGCCATCCATAACAACGACAAACTCTACTGGATCCCGAAACCCATCTCCGCCACCGCAGAAGGCTACGCCCGCTTCCTAGGCGTAAACAACATCCTCGTCCGCCCCCTACTCACCTTCGTGCTATGGCTCATCGCCGGCTCCATCACTGTTCCCGCGAACGTAGGCGCGCCGCTCATCCCGGACGCATCAACAAAGCCTCTCCCCGTGATAGTCTTCTCCCACGGTATGCTGTCCTCTCGCACAGACTACACCGCCTATCTCGGCGCGCTCGCCAGCCGCGGGATCGTGGTGGCTGCGATCGAGCACCGCGATGGGTCGAGTCCGGGCGGGTACGTCCTCTCGCCGCACGGAAGAAAGACATGGAGGTACTACTTCGGCCTCAACGACCTCGACGCAACCTCGTACACCGGCGACGGCGATGGCGACGGCGATGGCGACGAGAGCTTCGACACGCCTGCCCTCAAGCGCGCGCAACTCGCCTTCCGCGGCGCTGAAATCGCCGCCACGGCCGCTGTGCTTGAACGCCTCAACAACGGCAGCAACGCCGGCAGCCCCGAGCCTCTCCGCGCCCCACGATCCTTCAACGCGGATCTGTTCGCCGACCGCCTCGACACCGAGCGCATGACTCTCGCGGGCCACTCGTACGGCGGCACGGGGGTGCTCGATGCTTTGCAGTCGTCATCGTCATCATCATCTGCCACGTTTGCAGGTGCGGTGGTGCTCGACCCGGGCAAGAGCTCGGGTCCGCTGGCGGGGGATGTGCGCTTGCCGCTTGTGGTGTGCCAGAGCGCAGCTTGGTCGCGGACTGGAGGGAGGGGGTCTGGCACGGCGGGGTTGTTCTATGGAAGGCCGCATTTTGAAGTTGTCAGGGACATTGTGGAGGATCTAAATGCGCGGTGTGATGAGGACAGCGCCAACGGGAAGGAGGACGGGAAGGAGCAGGAGGAGGAGGAGGAGGAGGGAGCGGGGGAGAAGACGTGTCTCCCCGGAGCAGAGGGCTGGTTTCTAACGTCCCTGGGGACGTCGCACCCGAGCATCACGGACGCGCCGCTGCTCGAGCCGCTGCTGCTGGCGTGGACGACGGGGAGCACAATGGATGCGAAGGAGGGCGTCGCGCAGTACGTGAATGTCACGGCGGACTTTGTAGCGTATCAGCATGGCGGGGAGCGGAGGGGCGTACTGGGATTGTCCGGTTCGGAGGGGGAGGGGGTCGTGAGGCGAGAGTATGAGCCTGAGGATAACAGGGGAATGCCGGAGGCGTGGAGGCGGTATTGGCAGCTCCATGTTGCGCCGGAGTGAGGTCGGAACGGAGCAGAAGGGCCAGTATGGGCATTTCGGGCTGAGAGGGCAATCGGAAGAAGCTGCGTACGATCCTCGCGGTCCTTGCCTGGTCGCCATGTTCGCGCATTCGTGTGGTCTACTCATACGGCCGTGGTATCTCCTCCGAGAGGCAACTACGTCTCAGAGAGCCAGCGTTTGAGCCTTGGTCATGGCGTTGACCGCGAAGTTGGTGATCTATGCTGTCGTCTTGTGAAAGAACGGCCACAGTCACTATCATCAATTCCGCAGTCAACACCAGGACCAAAGCTCTCGCGCTGGTTCCCTTAGAAGCAGCTGGAGGATTCCGGACTCATCAAGGACGTCGACTAGACCGCGCCTTGATCTTCAATGCAAGCTACCGCACCATTCCAGAAGGTCCAGATCCCGCCCCCAGAGACTCTACCGCCCTAACCGTCGTCGCATTACGAATAAACCATAAGCTGCACATCGCGAAATGATGTCAAGCTGAAACGGTGGCAAAGCCCACTCACACCGATACACGTCTGGTACATCATTACTGCCATCATGGTCGCAGTGGCGACAGCTACCAGTTACATACACCAGACACATTGGCAGACGGCCGGTTTCCGGGCGTCGTTCAGCGGGCTCGAGGGGCAGGCAAGGCCTTTTGTCAAAGCACGAGACGCATGCATGATGCCGCTCGGGGATGGTTTGATAGGAGTCATTGGGGTTTCGGGACTCGGATTGCCCCTTGGAGGAGGCATCTCGGATGTTATTCATGATGTCTTGTTGGACCACTAAGTGATGTTGCAAATGTACCTAATGTGCCAGCCAGGGTCTTCGGTCTGGCCGCCGTTGATGCTGATGATGAGCGCGCGGGATGGACAGGTGACCTCCTCAAATGAGGTTCGACTCCATGGCTGGCTGGCTATTGAGGCAAGATGCGCTCGAAAGAACGTCTCAGTGGGTTGGGGTTTCTGCTGTTCCCATGGTCAAGGAAGTTGGGACTGTTGGCAATTGCTCTTGAGATGCAATTGTGCGGACTCAGCTCTGATATCAAGCTCATTCCAGGATTCATCATGCAAGTTACACAAAACAGCTTCTCACTAATCTCGCACACAAAATTGTACAGCCTTACAGCCTGAGTTTGTTCTCAGTCTGAAGGCCTTCGACTCAACAACCACATCGGGAAGGTCACCACCATGGCGGGGGCCATATGCAGCTCAAACATCTGCCGAAGAACATGTCCCGAACTCAAGAATGCAATGCTGACTAGAGATGCATCGAGCCTGATGCAGAAGGTCAAGATAGACCTACCAAGATGAGAGGAGAGCCGCATGAGAGGAACAGCGCCACGTTGCTATTGCTGGGCCTCGACTTTCAGCCACTCTACTCCAGCGCACACAAAAGCATCTGTAACATATAAAATGTGATGGGCGAATCTGACCCAACAGTGTTTGATTCTGTCACCATGTCGGCGAATTTCACGCCGTCTTCAATGGCAACATTATAGAAGCGATGACAACATCAGCAGTGGCGCCTAACTCCCCGAATTACCAAGGTAGAGCGCCACCAGTCACTCTCCACCTCAAGCACTCACGTGCTCAGTAGCTTCATAGCACCAAGCAAGGAGGGCAAGAAGAATATTGGCAATATGTGTCGATCACTGACAAGTATCTATAGCAGTCTGCATGTGGCCATTCACCCGTCCGAGGCTGGGCAAGGACATGTGAAGGCCTAGCGGTACGAGATGCGGATGCCCTTCTCTGCAACCTTCACTTGGACAATATGTCGTGCATATGCAGGTCAGACCCTCTTGATTGGAATTGGAAACCCCGAAGGGCACAAGACCTAAATAGTCGGTGAGCTTTTTGATTAGATCTTTTATGCTCGACTGGCCTCGCGACTACCAAGAACATTTCGTGCGACGCGGGCTGCATGACCTTGCAGCCTCCTTACAGTTGGGCCCTTTCTTCTCGCTGATCCGCTTCCCAAAAAGTACCCACCATCGCAGCAGTGGGAGTGCCCGTGCCTGCCAGCCCGCCAGAGAGAGTATACCGTATGTCGAGCGGCCCCTCTTTCCCCTTCGGCGTGCTCAACTTGATGGGCCCGACTTCCTGCTACCCCAAAGCTGGCCCTGCAGGCGCGCCACCCTCCCTCCGGCGATAGGGTGGGGCCTTTAAATTTCATGCCGCAACTTCGAAAAGACGTGCTATGCAACGGCGTGAGGTTGCAGCCGACTTCAGGACCGGAAGCCGGAATGACGGATCTATTTCAAGGGCCTTGTTGGGATCTGTATATAACGGCTTCCATCTGCCCACCTCGATCTGAGAATGGAGGCTAGACTGTCTTGATGAGCCCCGGGCAATATTGAGCATCCTATTGTTAAAAAACCAACCCCCTCTTTGTACCACTATCCTTCCACAGAGTTAGGAGCTTCTCTCTCCCAAAGCAGAGATGTCCTCGAAGGAGATATCCGAGAAGGAAGGGCTGGACGGTGCGGATCCGGAGGTTGCCAATGTTCGGAGCGACACGAGCGAGAGTTTGAACAACAAGGAGATAGGTGATGTCCATACGGAAGTCGCAGACTGGACTGCAGCGGAGGAGAAGGCTCTGGTACGGAGGTGAGTGACAAGACCCGGATGTCCAGGTATGCCCGGCGCAGACTGACAGGTACACTTAGGCTTGACTGGATCATACTGCCCCCTCTGGTCCTGGCATTCTTCGCGTTGCAGCTCGACAGAGGTAACATGTAAGGCTTTGGAACACGCGGATGATGTGCATGTGGAGCTCGTTCTGACATTGTCGTTAGCGGAGCTGCCTATACGGATGGGTTCACTCTGGCAGTTGGGATAGGACAAGATGAATACAATACCGGCAACACTTTGATGTCGGTTGGTATCGTGCTTCTCGAAGTATGTTTGACGCCCTGTGTTCTCACACCAGGACCCATGTTGACCAGCGCAGCTTCCGAGCAACTTGATTCTCTACAAGATCGGGCCTACCATCTGGATCGGCTCTCAAGTCTTTGCATGGTAAGTCCGCTGGCACAATTGAAATCCAACTATCAGAATGTGTGTACTGATCTGTGGTTCAGGGGTTTGGTTGCTACCTTCCAGGCTTTCCAGAAAGGACTCGGACCGTTCTTTGCCACGCGTTTCCTTCTTGGGTTCGTGGACACCGGCCTGGCGTATGCTACGAAGTTATGCTGACAACCCATTGCTCAGACTTTGCGAGTCTGGTTTCATTCCCGCTGGTCTCTTCACAATCTCACGATGGTACAAGAAGGGAGAAATCGCGAAACGCTTTGCTGTGTTCTTCTTTGGTAACAATTTGGCAACTGCTTTATCTGGGCTTCTTGCGTCTGGCATGTAAGCATCTGCAAACCCTCCATGGTATCATCACGGTCGTGGTCGCCTCTTACTGACTATTCCACGGATAGACTGCGTCTTGAAGGTGCTCATGGATTGTACGGCTGGCAGTGGATCTTCATTGTGTGTACTTTAAGAGGGACGAAAGAACCCGAGTCTGACCGCTGTTGACTGACACTGCACTAGATTGAAGGCATATACACCCTCTTCGCGGCCATCTATTTTATGGTCGTCTTCCCAAAGGCACCGAACAACCCCGTCTCGCTCACGAGGATCCGCTGGTTCAACGAGAGAGAGTCTCACATCCTGACGAAGCGAGTCCTGTTCGACGACCCGGCGAGACTGACGGCACGGAAGCATGTGCGGTGGAAGGACATTTCAAACATGGTAATGAGCACTCTTATTCCAACACTTGCGTCTTACATGTCGCTGATACGGGTATTTCTCAGCTGCTCAACTGGAGACTCTTCTCGCACATTGTCATCCCGCTCTGTGCCCTCGCTCCGTCATGGACTTTTGGCGCCTATGCCCCGTTCCTAGTCATGCAGATGGGCTACAGCAAATTGAAGGCGAACGCGCTCTGCTCGGCCGCGGGATTCATGCTGTTGCCGATCAATTTGTTCTGGGGATTCACGGCGTAAGTGATTTTCGAGTATGGCCTGTGACCGCTGAACATCTTCTGACCAAAACCAGAGACAAAGCTCGCAAGAGAGGACTCATGGTCTCCCTCGGATTGGCACTCTACCTCTCATTTGCTGTGAGCAGCCGCCCCTTGTCCTGGCTGGATGCCTCCCGAGTGTCTCCTGAGATCAGCTCCCCTAACCTCTCCCTCGCAGATTGCCAACCGTGAAGTGATCCAAGTCGACGACAAGACGCTGAGGCTTCCTCTCCTATTACTCCTAGTCGGATTCTCTACATGCTGGCGTGAGTATCCAGACCCCCCCTCCGGGCTCCCTCCGGGCCCTCCCCGGCAACTTCCGAGGGGCCACTCCAGACTGACTTCATGTCCCTCATGCCTAGACCCTGTCAACTGCGCCTGGGTCTCGCTGAACGCCAAGACGCCCGAGGAAAGAAGCATTTCCATGGCGGCGGTGACCATGTGCGCCAACCTGGCCGGGATCATCGGCAACAACCTCTTCCGCGCGGAGGACGGCCCGTGGTTCCCTCACGGCTGGGGCGCCATCTGCGGATGCGTGGGAACGGCGCTCGGCATGTCGTTCGTCACGAACGCGCAGTACTACTTCTTGAACAAGCGCTTGCGGAGGAAGGAGGGGGCGGAGTTGTGGCACACGTGATGGAGATTGGGAAGTGAGGAGGAGGCATTCTGGCTGGTCAGCTTGAAAACTTGGGGCGAATCAGCGGGGAGGTTCGGAGAGACGGTCCAGAAACTGGACTTTTGACTCCTGAAAAGATGAAAACATGAAGAAGACATTGTATCAGATAATTCACACCAACCACAGTACATAATACGACACTGGTGATGTAGCCAACAACCTCAAGTTCGCCTGACGATTGCAAGTTTGCAACGATGCGTGTGTCCGGGGCAAGGGGGCCCCAGTCTCGCCTCATGATCTCAGACCCTGTAGCGCCGATTGATACTGGTCTTTGCTGCCAGACGGTCTGCTTTAGTGAAGTAAGCTGGGGCTGCAGGGATGCCAGCTTCGACTGACGACGACATGACGCCGGAGTCCGGAGACCACCACCATTGGATATTCTCAGTTCTCGACCTCTTTATACTCACAACTACAGAGTACATCTCCCAAACACAAAACTTCTTATCATGCTCTTTCTATCACGAAGTACTACAGCGACGCTGCAAGCGGGAGCAGCATCGATACGCCTCTTCCCAAGGACCAGCCGCGTTATTCCCGCGTTCTTCTCGACAACCCAGCAGAAGCGCGGTGACAACAACACTACTCCTGCCGAAGCAACTTCCCACACTCCCACCCAGAAAATTCCTCCAAATTCACCCTTAAGTGTCTCAGAAACAGCTGCTCGGCCCCCAAAGAAGAAGACAATGGCAGAGCTGGACGAGGAGCTGAGGCTCAAGATGGAAGGCATGGCGGGCGATGGAGGCGCATCGGGTGTGGAGTACGAGAACGGGAAGGCGGAGGGCTTGAAGCGAGGCGTGAAGGACAATATGTTCAGAGTCATCTGAGGCAGCCTTCATTCGGCACCCGTATGCTGAAATCGAGGTTTTTTCAAGCCAGCCAGGAGTCGCTCTGCCCCACCCATCCTTCCTCCTTCAGCCCGACCCGTGGACAGAGGGCGTCACCGAGAGGTCACATGTCGTTGTGGCAGACTGCTTTTTCACATCATTCAGTGGAGACAGTTTAGTCTTGATAGTTCGATGACCGGGAAGACGTTCCTACGAGACCATCAGAGTCGGCTCGTATCCTAGGCATCACCATGTCTTGGGTAGTTTCACTACCGTATTCGCCGCTTCAACACCACTGCGTATACCAACCATCACCTCCTCGCAGAGCTTTTGTGAAAGCAATGCCAATGCAAACCGAATTGACTGTGTTTGTCATCGCCTTTGGACCGAATGAAATCGAACTGGGCGGATCATACCACGCGCTTGTCGGTGGCTTTTCCTTTGTCCTTGTCCCGGGCTGTCCGCCTCTACGGACAAGGCAGCCAGCACCGGAAAGAGTGATAGCTAACGGAAGTTTTTGCAAACAATGCTAGAAATAACAATAGTTCGTACCTGAAATATTCTGTATCTTTCAGTGGCTTTCGTCTCACGTGCCTTGAAAAGGGTATACCCATCTACATGTAGCACGTCCTGGCCAGTCGACTCAAAGGTAAGCTGTCTCACCCTCATCCCCTGCCAGGAACGAAAACAACTATAAGCAAATCATGAGTTCACCACAACCGGTCAGCTGGTCGAGGAGGGTGCTTGCAGAGATCAGGATCCTTTGCACTGGCTTGTTTGTCACAGCTACCATGGCCAGGTTGATCACACTGCTCGGCTTCGACAATCGATCAGCTTTACCCACACCGATGGCGTTGAACTACGACATTGTGGGTTTCGTCGCATTTGTGGTAAGTGACACCACGAAACATCTGCAGAGTCGATTCTCGATGCTGATTTGATGTCGACAGGCTTGCCTTCGCATGGCATTTGTCGTAATTACCTCGGCCCCGTCCTGGGCCACGCGCGTTGATGCAAGCTTTGAGAAGCTCGACCGCAGATTACAGCGCCTGGACGGCTCGCTACTGGGCAAACCTTCTGATGTGGCACTACAACTTGGTGCGAACGCTCGGTCAGTTGATGCCCAACAACCTTCAACAAGAAGCTCGCCGGCGGCGACAGGAACTCCCCTGCAATGCTTGCCGCCGAAGCCGAGGCGCTCAAGATCGACGCGCATGACCGTACCCACTGATCTCGACGATTCCGACTGATGTCACGAAAGCGAAGAGCTGTTTGGGCTTTTTATTTTTGAGTTTGGGGCTGACAGGGTTAGGGACGATCCGGGGCTCAGATAGACATCCGCCCGGCGAGCCACATGAAACCACCCGCAGACCTGGTCAGACAGACACAAGAGGCTAGAAGGTTGCAGTGCACAAGTCGGAGATTTAGGGCAGTTAGTCAACCATGCCTTGCATATTTGACGGCGAAGGAAGGTTCTGTCGAGGTTCTCACCTGTGCTCATAATAAATAAGGCCCCTGGCAGTACTCCGTGGGCCAAGTACGGAGTACCTGCTCCGCCACGGGCACAAAGTTTTACATGGTTGCTCAGGTGGTCAACTTTTGCTACCGGCGCCTTAGTATATCTGCTGCGTAATAACGTCCTGATTCAAATTACGCTCTCCGGTTTCTCTCTCTCGGTCGTGTACTGTCCCGTCGCCCAACCTACGGCCGGGGTATCAGTCTGGCATTCGCCAATGGCTCGTCCAAAACATCCGAATCTGCAGTCCAAGTTCCTCTTCCAGCTTCCAATGCGACATGGGGCTTGCCCAGTGCTGTGCGCCTTATTATCAATGCGGCAAGGACAGCCTTTCCGTCCTCCCCTTTTATTAGATGTGTGTCTGTGCACAGGGCCACTTGCATTCTTTCATTCTTGCTGCTCAGGTGTGACATGTGATGTACCGAGAAAGCCTACTAGTACTGTGCGAAGTACTCTGTACTCCGTACGAATACCAACTCGGTTTTGAGCTTCACTGCGCCTGTATCGTCAACCAAAAGGTTCCTCAAGGAAGATGCCATCCCGCGAATCGCGGCATCCGTGTCGCTCTGGGATTGAGGGATCCTCTCCCAGATCAGCAAACTTTGCGCTTCGCACACAAAACACTCGCCAGCCACAACGTCGAGCTTACAGAAAAGAACACAGTAGCAATGATGCCCCGCTACCTCTGCACGTCACCTTCCTTGCGCACGCACGTCTTAAACATGGTCTAGAAAGTGTTCATCCATTGTCAACAGACAGGGTCGTTCAGACGTTTGATCCGCACCTCATTCATTATCCTAGCGACACGACAACTTCACAGGATGCAAGTAGATAGATCATACATTCTCTTCTACCACTAACCTTCATTTCGGTGCCTGAAAAACACCATGCTCTGTATTCTGGGGCCCGAATTAGGCCTCGGCGAGTGCAAGCCCGCCAAGCGTGGCCTCAGCATCAGCAAGTCAAGAAATCCAGCTGCAGTCGGCCCCCAGAGACCAGAGCAGCCTGCTCATCGAACGTTGAGCGCCATCGTTTCTTCCAGTTATGGCTCCGTCAAATCTTCAGTGAGGCGAGCAGCTAGTGTCAGAGTTACGAAGCGGGAGAGACAGATCACGAGAGCAGAGGACATCTTCAAGAGTGCTCCAAGCAAGTAGGTGCCTGAACCGTGGTTCCAACCCAGACTTCTACGTCTAAATGCTATCACCAGCCCACACAATCAGTCCGATACAGCAGGCCTGGGTGCTCTGCAAGGCGGCTCTCCGGCTCAGGACTCGATTATAAACCGTGGCCGGTCAACCACACCGATGAGTGCTTTGAGCCTCGACAAGCCCCTTCCTGCTCTGCCTGATATTCCGACTTGGGTCTCCAGCGACTTTTCTGTGCTTGAGTTCGAGGGATACCTCGATTTACTCGCTTACTCCCAGCGTGGACTTCCGGCCGAGCCCGAGAAGACAGCAGCAGAGCCAGACCGGAAGCCTTCCTCCAGAAGTGCGTCTCCAGGCTACAATGCCATCATTCCAGCACCGAAAGAGGACGAATGGATGTCTACCAGATCTGACAGCCAAGAGAGTTCGGCAAACATGACATCGGCATCAACATCTGGCGATGAACCCCGCCGGCTCAAAAGCCGGCCTCCTACGCTTGGCCGGTCCAATTCTAACGGTGGCAAGACAGTGACGCCCATGTCCTCGCTCGAGTCGGAGCTGCAGCCGCGCGACGCCAAACGATCGATGCCTGGCCCGGGGATGACGTCGCCCAGGATCGAAGAGGTCAGCGAGCCCGGCACGGCGTCCCCAACCTTGACACCCAAGCGGCAGAGTACCTCCACGCCGCAAGTCTGCTACTACTGCGGCCGCGATCCCTCGGGGAAAGACGCCAAGCGGAGAAGCGGCAGCCCAATGACAGTCTTGGAGATTTCCAGGCTGCTAGGCCAGAGCGAGAAGGGGCCAGGAGACGGCACGGGCTCCCCGAGCTCTGCAAAGGAGGCTCCAGGGCGACGCCGCGACATGGACCCGGAGGTTGGCCAATCCAACGCTTTGGAGGAAGCGGACGACGCGGACGACGCGGACGAAGCATTGGAGGTGAGAGAGATTCTTCCGCAGACGCCAGAACGTGAAGCGGCCTTTGACTATGCCGATTCCTTCGACCGACCGTCCAATCCCGACCCGTATGCCTCCACTTTCGACTCGCCAGACGAGCAACTACAGAAAAGGAAGCAGGCCGAGATCGAAATTGAAATCGAGGACGAGGTTCGGGCCACCGAGGACCTCGAGAATACTAATCCTACTCACGTGTCTGTCAAGCGCTCTTTCTTTGCACGGGTCTCCGGCCAAGGACAGTCCGTGCTCCAAGACTCACCATCGGATTCACAAGCGAAGAGCGAGGCCAGCGAAGATGGACGAGAGCTTGGCGCCGAGATCCCACATACCACGAGCTTCTGGAAAAATCCAGACGGCGTGATACTTGTATATCAAGGCATCGACGTGGAAGGCGAGGAGCTGTACTATGGCTCGGAGATCAACTTTCTGGGCTCGTTTCGAGACGACGACGAGGGAAGCTCGTACCTGGGGAGCACTCGGGACAGCACGCACGACTTAGTAGGCACGGGCGGTGGACTCGCCATGATCCCGGAGGCGGTTGGTAGCTCGGATGAGCTGTGGGACGACGAGGCTTTCGAGGCTTGACGAGGCTCGACGAGGCTTGACGAGGCTGTCACTTCGTCGGTGCCAGTCTAGATTTATCACTGCGAAGTTCTTCATCCGTTGGCAGTCACAGTGCAGTCAACAGCTTCAGCCCACACTCATGGGGCATCTAGCTCTTCTCCCTAGGCCCTTGTTGGCATCCTTCCTCGATATCAACATCAGTGTCCCGTCCTATTATCGTGGTCACTATCGTCAGTCTTCGTGTATAACAATTTACAGCCGAGTTTCCATAACCCACTGCACAAAATTGTCAGCTATTCTCATCGCACGGCACTCGACAATGCGAGAGGCTTTGGCGGATGGTAGATTGTCAGATTCAAAGTTGTCCAAACCGAGTATGGCGTTATCACCTGCAGATGTCCCCGGATCACTTGAGCAACCTATCATATCCACCTCGGTGGGTGTGAGTGGGTCGGAGGATCCTGTTGGCGATTTCTACCCCTCTCCTATCAAAATCGTCGTGTTGCTGTCTTTGTCCTGACTTCTCACAGATGTGAAATCGTGCGGTACTTTGGCTGCCAATCTGATCAGCACAACCTCGGAAGACACGCGCCATGGGACCCCACAAGTCACCTCCGGCCACGTCGCCGCCGGCTTCTATTGCCTCCTCACATGGTAGCTTTGCAATTGACCGCCAGGCTACGTGAGTGTGATATTCCCAGATTTTTAGAGGTTGGCGCTCCGTTGAAACCGGTGGCTGATACTTCGTGGCAGCGGCGAGACTATCCCCGACGCCCTTTCTGTGGAGGAATATGGCAGGCTTTACAACGCTTACCGGGAAGGAAGTATGTAGTCTCCACAATCTGAGCAGTGCGCCCATTCTTGCTGTCCCTGATCTGACTTTGGTTCTCTGTAAACAGAGTACCTTCTTCCCAATGATGGAGTAAGTATTTATATCCCCCCCCCAGGCGCCACTCGCCGACCGCATACGTGCATGCTGACAACGAAAAGGAAGAACAAGACAGACTCGGTACGCATTCCAAAGTGGATCTTCCCGTTCAAGCACCAAGGGTCAACTCGACAGGGCGTTGTTGTCGCCTGGCTGTCCACTCTGTCAGGCCTGTGTGCCTGGCTTGTATATTGACCTAGCTAACGGTGCTGGTCCCATTTCGAAGACCTTCAGCACAAACAATGGCTTGTGATGCTGGATGACAAGCTGTATATAGCCCCCATCGGAGAACCCGCCACTGCCCTCGACATTGGAACAGGTACGGGCATCTGGGCCAAACAGTTTGCTAGACAGCACCCAACTACGAAAGTGTAGGTGCTATCTACGGCCTCGAGCTGACGATAATGATACGACATGTGGAACTGAGCTGACTCTAGTCCATCATCAGCATTGGCACCGATCTAAGCCTAATTCAGACCAACGTCCGCGTCCCTCCCAACTGCACCTTTGTGCGTGAGGATAGCGAAGAGCTCTGGGTCTTTGACATGCCCTTTGAGTACATCCACTGGCGACTGATGTTGACATGCTTCAATGACTTCCGAGGAATGATCAGCAAAGTATTCGATAATCTGACACCCGGCGGATGTAAGTTGTCGTGGTTTCATCTTGTGATCTATCACGCCCGCTCCTCCATCCCGGAATAAACAGACTAACTCAACTTTGCTTCCCCAGATGCCGAATTCCAGGAGACAAGCTTTGAACTAGTACCTGCAGATGAGGCAGCAGCCAAGCGTTTGCACGGGTCAGCGTTTGAAGAGCTCTGTTCCCTCTGCGTCAAGGCTGGCACCAACATGGGCCGGGATTTTGACAGTCCCCGGAAGGTCAGACAGGCCATGATAGATGCTGGCTTCGAGGATGTCGTCGAGAAACAGATCCTTGCGCCGGTCAACACTTGGCCTCTAGAGCCCCGGGACAAGATGCTTGGAGGCTGGGTCTCCCTCAACGGGCAAAAGGCCGCGGAGAGCTTCGGCAAATTAATGATCGTTGGGGGCCTTCCCGCGGCTGAGGCGCCTGATATGATTGCACGCGTCAAATACGACATGTTGGATGCAGATATGCGAGTCTACTGCGCTAGTAAGTGCTTACATCTCAATCAAATGGTTCTATGCTTCTGGGGTCAAGAAAGTAATGGATCATGCCTGCAGATTATGTGGTCTACGGGAGAAAACCAGCTGCTCATGTATAGGAAGCAATGGCACAACGGCTACTCAGGTAATTACTGGCAAAGGTTGGAGCTCACTAGGTAGCTATCTAGGCGGTCAAGTCCAATGGATACTCTCTGCAATGCCAGAATCCCACATTCTTTGACATATCTTAAACCTCCTCTATCACATTGAAGGGCAGTGGGCTGAGGTGCTAAGTCGCGAGCGGTGTCGTGCACCGGCCAGGACAGACTCTATGAGGCCCTTTGCAGGCTGGGTCGTGGGGTAAGTGAAAGTGAAGTGCCCAGGTGGATACATGGGCATCAGTGGAATTTACAATGATCCTCGCACTTTGGAACCGACCTCGAGAGTCTATCCGGCATCCAGACTTTTTGCGTGAGCTTAAATGTTCTTCTCTCTCGTCGGGATATTCCTCTCCAGCGAGTACAGTCCCTAGCGTGATTAATACCTGCGGTGGCGGCGTATGGAAGCTACTTATGAAACAAGCGTAGCAGAGCGTACCTAGCTAATAATAATGGTGATTCGAGGCTCGGTCGGAGTCCAGACGACGACACCGGTCCCGTGGCCAAACAATCTCTCCGCGCTTACCCCAGCTGCTGACCTTTCTACCATGGAAGGCTACTTATCTAGCTTCTGGGAGACTTTGAACAACAAAGCATCGTTCTTCTCCAAGTCCTAATTAGTCTGACGTTTAGGCAGCCAGACTCGATCCACTGATATAAGAAACACGAACACTCGAGGCCACCTCTTTTCCCGTACCATCCACCTCGCCGAGAATCCCCCAGCTTACACACACCCAAAGGCCAGACCTCGCCCCATCCCCAATATGCCCCCATACCAAATAACAGTCTGCACCATCGCCGACGCCCCCTCCGTAGCGCGCAACAACGTCTCCGCCTTCTGGCAAGACCCCAACTGGCGGTACATCTGGCAGAGCATGCCCAACGCCACCCTCCCCGCGGTCATCCAGCAAAGCACCATCCGGACCCCCAACAACCTCCTCCGGGACCGCGACCTCCTGCGGCACTTCAAGGCCGTCGACTCGGCGACGGGCGCCTTCATGGGGTACATCCGGTGGAAGCTGCCGGTGCGATACCATAAGGACGACGCGGAGGGGCACCCGACCTGGCCGGAGGGGCAGACGCCTGATGTTGGTGCCGGCGAGAGGAGGGAGATTCAGAGGCGGGCGGAGCAGGCGTGGTGGTACGCCGGGGGCGAGGGGGATCGGCTGGATAAGCCGTTGGTTGTGATTCGGGACAGGATTTTGGGCACCAAGGACTACCTGGGTACGTGTGTCTGCGAGCATTCCCGGACACGACGGCGGCTGTGACAGCTAATCTGACTTCCACTAGTACTGGATTACTTTGCCGTCCATCCTGAGTGTCAGGGCAAGGGAGCTGGGCTTGCTCTGTTGAAGCACGGCATGCAGAAGGCGCAGGAGCTAGGGCTCGACATTTTCGTCATGGCTTTCGTTGGGGGCTTTGCTATCTATAAGCGCATGGGCTTCACGATACTTGAACAGCTGGTTCAGGATGCAACGCCATTCGGAGGGAATGATAACTATGCTGTGCAATTCATGGAATACTCTGTCAACGGTAAGGGCTCGGTGTAGGGCACATAGCAGCTGGAGCTTGAAGCCAAGTGTAGGTTTGGGCCCTGCAGTTAACAGACCACCAAACACCATTCTTGTTCTTCGATCCTAGGGATTAGGACTTGTATTCTCAAGAATGCAGTATAGACATGATATCGCGGTGTCGTAGGTCCCCTTTATAGAAGAGCCTTCAGCGCTATATAGGTGCAATTTACAAACTCAGTCTCCACTGGACAGACTCTCTCCAAATTTGGACAAGAAGGTCTTCTGTATTGACAGCCAAACCGCAGGAAAGTCTCACTGCCAAGTCGTTCCCTGCATAGCAACCACTCGCTTCCCGATGCATCCTTTGTAGCTACTCGTCCGGCTTTGTGGACCAGAGGCCCCGTGGAGGCGCAGGCAGACGGAGCCTCCGATCTGTAAGATCCAGCCGGTACATGATGTTGTTGTAGTTGTAGTACGGTGTTGGCCACTGGTTCCCAGAGAAGGTGTTGACCAGGGTGCCAGAGAAGTAAACGAATCGTCCATCGCCACGCATCAGTTCGTAGTGCTGGACTGGGTTGTACAGGTCGTTGTGATTCTGCTTGTAGTCATCGCGGGCCATGTGATGGGTGGTGACCTTTCGGGCATGCTTCCAGGGGCCTTCCGGGGCGTTCGCCGTCGAGAACCAGATCTCCCCTGCCATTGTATCGCCCATCTTTTGCTGGATGATGTTGACCCAGAGTTTGAGATATGGATTCCATGCGATGGCCATCTGCGCTGCCATGATATGGTGACCCGTTTCGACATCCAGCAACTCATATGGCGATTCTCCCGGCTTGAGGATTCTATCCCGCACGAGATCCTCCACGTTGTCGAAGCTGATTGGCTTGGCGCCCTTCTCCCATCTCCAGTTCAACGCGCCATCAGCCTTTCGACGGGAAGCTCGGCCGTCTCGGTCCAAACAGGTGAAACTCTCGTACTGTGACGGATCGCTGGCACTTTCGAAGTCGGCTCTCACCCGCACATTCTTGCCGTAGTACGCATAACGCACTCCCTGATCGTAGACATAGATGGTATGTTCGCCCGGCGCTGGTGTGTTGGCGCGCGGATTTCTGAAGACAGTCAGCCTTTCGTCGAAGGTCTTAGTTTCGTCGTTCCATCCGACCAGGCCCTGTTCCACAAATTCCATGCTGTGGCTTGCGACGCTGTACTTTGCGATCAGCCGCTCCCGGCCCTCGCGGTCCTTAACGACAGTCAAGCCATCCACCCAGACAGGGCCTTGTTGTTTAAGGGGCAGCTTGACCATTGCGCGCGTAAAGCTGGTAGGCTTGCCGTCAGTGGTGTAATAATCGAAATCGAATCCCCACTCTGGGTCTAGCTCCTCAGCCAAGTCTGTGGTGGCACCCGTCATGGCGAAGTTGCCCAGCGAGAAGGCCATCTGATCGGTATCTTGCCACATCCAGAGCAGCTTCCCCTGAAACTTGGCGCACTGGATCGTGTCACTCCCAGCGACATCTGCGTTCAGCACCGGATTCTTGATGGGTGCAGACTCGCCTAGTAGCATGGAGTCTTTGTAGATACCATATCCGGTCATCCGATACAGTCTCTCAGCGATTTGTTCCCTCTTAAGGCTAATCTCGACATAGCCTCCCGGAGTAGGGTTGATTTGGATGCCCGCAGCACCAAGGAACCCGGTTGGAGAGACATAACCATAGCTGCTGACAGTCACCCAGAGCGGCTTGCCCGTCATGAGGCCGGGCTCGTGAAAGGCGACATACCCGGCGCTGTCTGTCATATAGATGGCCTTGAAAGTCGTCCTGAGGAACACGAGTGGGATGCCTCGGCCAGTGTGCTCATCGACGACTCTGATCGCGAAAAAGTACTCCGAGGCAGACGGCCTGGGCTTGGGCCTTGGCGACGTCGCCGCTCCCGCTCCCGCTCCCGGCGCCGATGCCGATGCCGGTGCCGGTGCCGTGGCTTCTCCGGAACGGCCTGGCAGTGCTGCCATGAGCGAGTCTTTGGCCTTCGATGTAAAGCGGTCGAAGGTATCACCAAGTGACTTTTGAGACATGTTGGTTGACTCGAGCTCGACTTCGACGGTCTGAGAAGTGAAGGAGGGAAGGAGGAGACTGGAGCCTGACGCCAGCGCCATCAGGGCGCCGACAGTAATAAGGTTGCACAAGTGCAGGTGCATGGGTTTCCCTTAGCACGCCTTGGTGTTACCGTATACGGATACCGACCTAGGCAATATTTCCAAACCCGGAATCAAGGTTGCATGTGAATGTGTGGAGATCTTAGGACTGGGATCATCCCCGGCTGGACGTCATCCGGCTCGTCTGGTGGATTTTGATATTGGAGATGGCGACAAAGTACACAGTAGGATGGTAGGTACGGATGCTCCTATAGAAAATTGCTGTTGGTGAACAGGTTGTAGGTATGAATGAAAACAGACATTGGTAAACATGGCACACGGTTCCACTCATAGCATTCAACTAAAATCGGACCCCGAGCCAACGAGCAGGAGCGAATCTGAAAATTGTGGGAATAGATAGGTACTTAGTACACAGACTTCATTTCCAGCGCGCCTTCCTGCATTACATCGTACCTAGGTAAATGTTGCCCTCGTTACCTCATGCAAGAGGGCACCTAGAGCCGTGGACTGGAGGACCACCCCGCTGCCAGGGGTGGGCATGTACGAGAGAAGACCATGCACACAGCAGCAGCACACATGCTGCAAACAGACCAAATACAGTGCTATAAAGTATTTGATATTCACAGGGAGTCAATATCGAGAAAGCCTGAGATTCAAATATTCGACAATAGTGCTATGTATGCCTGCAAGAGCCGCGGAGACAAGTCGACTGTCCCTGATGGAAGACACTCTAGCCATTTATTATGTACACGGCCGACGAGCCCACTGAAATCTCAAAATTCACCGAGTTCCCGTAATCTCGGCGCTGAAGACACACAGTTTGACCGTTGATGACCCATTGTATCATGCGCCTTCGCAGATCCTAGCACGTAAGACGGGCAGAATACCTACGTAAGACATGCATTACTCCCCTTGCTGCTGCTAGTGTAAGGAGACAATCCTACTCAATCTGAAGCATTATAAAGACCTGGGGACGTATGTCTTATATTCGCACACACCTTTGCACTGCGAGCGTCACTTGTGGAGGGGTGAGATGCCCAACTTCCTCGACCACCGCGACTTTATCAGACAATAGAGACAACAGATTGTGAGGCAGTGTATAGTAACATCACTTTCCAGTCCTATTTTTGCTAGTTCAAGCTTCTTAACTTGGCCAGATTTTCAGAATGGGTTCCACTCACGCCAGCTCAGACATGTTGCCCGTCGCCAATCCCACATCTTCCTATTGGAGGAGTGAGCTACACCACCTGGACTCCTTCCGCTCCACGCCAGAGCTCCCAGAAACTGTCGAAATCGCAGTCATCGGCGCAGGGATCGCGGGAGTCTCAACGGTGTACGTCGCATCCTGCCCGCTCGCTCACATCCCAGAGGAAACTGGCTAACAAGCCCGGCACTGTAGCTACCACCTCTCCAACGGCCCCAACCCGCCGCCCTCCATCCTGCTCCTCGAGGCACGCCAAACCTGCTCCGGCGCCACGGGCCGCAATGGCGGCCACGTCAAAGCCAAGACCGCGACCCTCCTCGCCACCACCGCCGCCTTTGGCGGCGGTGGCGGCCCCGCAGTCGCGGACGAGTTCGCGCGGTTCGTGCAGCGCCACATCGCCGCGCTGAAGGACGTTGTGGAGCGCGAGCGCATCTCGTGCGAGTTCGAGCTGCGGCGCAGCTACGACACATTCCGGACGGAGGACGACGCCCGGAGGGTGGAGACCGCGTTTCGCGAGTGTCTGGAGAGGGGGGATGCGTGGACCGCGGACCGCGACTGGATCGGCGCGGAGTTCGCGGAGCGGCTGACGAGCGTGAGGGGCGCGAAGGGCGCGTTCAGCTCGCCTGCGTGCTCGCTGTGGCCGTACAAGTTCGTCACGGGCTTGCTGGAGCGAGCGATGGCGAAGCACGCCGCGGGGGTCAATGTGCAGACGGAGACGCCCGTGCTGTCGACGGAGGAGGGCGGCGATGGCACGACCATTGTGCGCACGGACCGCGGGGATGTGCGGGCTAAAAAGGTCGTCTTTGCCACGAATGCGTACACCGCGGCGCTGCTGCCAGCGTATCGCGGGGTGATCACGCCGTATGTGGGCAGCGCGGCGCACTTGGCTGCGCCGGAGGGAGCGGAGCCGGTGTATCCCCATCTCAGTCATACGTACAACCTGGAGTTTGGCACGGATCCGGTGCTGGAGACGGTGGATTATTTGAACCCGCGGCCGGATGGGGGCATTGTGGTCGGGGGTGGGAAGTTCTTGTACGAGGAGAACCGGAAGCTGTGGTGGGATGTGGTCGATGATTCGAAACTGCTTGATCCCGTTATCAAGGCTGGGTATTTTGATGGGTATATGCAGAGGAACTTTAAGGGGTGGGAGGATAGTGGTACAGTGACAGAGAAGATCTGGACAGGTAGTGAGTGGTCATTTTTCTTTCTCCAGTCATCGCAAAGATGCTAATACCTGTAAAGTCCAGGGTGCCACGCCTGACGGGATGCCTCACGTTGGAAAGGTTCCTGGGACAAAGTCTCAGTACATTCTGGCCGGTTTTAATGGTGGTGGTAACGCACTTACTTTTCTAAGTGCCAAAGCCATAGCAGTCATGATCTTGGAAGGCGTATCGCTGGGCGACACCGGAGTGGGTGTTCCACACTTCTTTGAGGCGACAGAGCAACGTCTAGGGCGTCACTTTCCCCCGCATATAGCTATGGAGCTGGGCATGCGCCGTTAATCTTGCTGTCTGTCAAATTCTGCCAAAAATAAAATAAAAAAATCGATATACAGAGGGGTATGGAGCGCGGTAATAAGGGTATAAAACACAAAGCACACCGCCAGTTGAACCACGCCGGCCCGAACAACATAGCCCTCGCCCTCACCTTCTATTCCGAGACTTTCACCACGATCTTGCCCTTAGCGCGACCAGTCTTCAGCTTCTTGTATGCCTGTGGTGCATTCTCAAACGTGAAGACCTCATCTAGTACAGGTTTCAGGGCCCCGGACTTGATCAGTCCCCCAAGAGCCTCCAACGTGTCATGGCTCTGCACCGTTAGGAGGAACTTGAACTGTCTCTTTCCCCCTCCAAGGAATCCAGGCAGGAGAGATCGTTTCGCCAAAGCCTTCGTCGCAGCCAAGCTCATACCACCGCCGACCTGGATGAAGTGCCCGTCGTCCTTCAGGAACGCGTTCGCAGCCACATAAAGATCCTGCTCGCCCGCAGACGCGACCCCAACGTTGTCCACCACCAGCTGGAACACCTTCCCCTTGGCCTTCAACACCTCGCTGACGTTCTGCGTCTTGTAGTCAATGACGTCGTCGGCCCCCAAGCTCCGGCACAGCTCCACGTTCCCACCCGAACAGCTCGTCGTGACATGGCAGCCCAACGCCTTCGCAATCGGAATCCCAAAGGTTCCCAGCCCGCCACTCCCCGCGTTGATGAACACCTGGGTCCCCTCCGCCTTCTCCGGCACGTACGGCTTGATCGACTGCCACGCCGTCAGTCCACACGTGCCGACGGCCGCCATCTCCGCCATTTTTGCCTCGAACCCCTCCGGCACGCGCGCCAGGCCCTCCCCGTCGGGCAGGACGATGTACTCGGCCAGCGTGCCGTACTTGTTGGGGTTGACGCGGCCGAAAACCAGCTGGCCGGGTTGGTAGGTGGCCTGCATCGCGGCGCCGGCGGCGACGACGCGCCCTGAGAAGTCCATGCCCGGGTTGGCGGGGAGGGTGACTATGGCGCGGTTGAGCATGCCTAGTTCGGCGAGTTTGTAGTCGGCCGGGTTGACGGACATGTAGAGGACCTTGATGAGGACCGAGGTGGGTTTGAGGGTGGACTCGGCTGGGGCTGGGGCTGTCTCGTTGCGGGTGAGGGCTGTGTCTAGAGGGGCGGCGCTGTTGTAAGCCCAGGAGCGCATTGTTGTTGGCCATTTGCCTTGTGCTGTAGTTGACGCCATTCTTGGAGAGGTGTGATGCTTCGCTTGGTATCAAAATCGTATTCAAGATTCTGAGTTTGAAAGGAAGGAGAGAAGGTGGTGAAAAGTGGCAGCCAAGGTTGGTGAGGTCATTGCCAATGTCTCGACTCTTTTCTCGGCACGGCGATGAGGCCCATTGTGTCGGCCCGGAAGTCCGGGATGGCCGGAAATGCCGATGTAGGAAGAACGCAGATGGAGGTGGCCGCACAAAACTCTTCAGAAATTTAAAGGGCGAGTAAGTATACACAGAATAAGTGGGATTTGCTTTGTATTTATTCGAACTAGTAGCACAACATTCCAAAAAAAAATGTAAGATGAGATTGTATAGAAGCAAGTACCGTAGTGGATGGCACAGAGTATAACTTCTCGAACAGACTGCAGCTGCTCGGCACAAAAGGGTACGAAGATGCTGATGAGGCTTTGACAGGCGAGATTCGAAGAATTCAAGTCCGACTCCATGCTCAAACTTCCATGTCTTGTTTCTGTCTCGCGAACACAGATCTACACTAGTCCTCATCGTAGAAAACCATAGCACGAACCTCAATGCTAATCCGCGGCTCGCCCTTGCTCTCGTCCAAGCTGGGATCCTTGAACGCCGCATGGGGACACCTCCGCGGCATGTCCTTGCGGCTCGTGGAGTCCACCTGGATGAAGAGCAAGACGTCGTCGGGCTGCTGCGCGCTCTTGTAGTACCACCGGTGCGGCTTCTTCGGGTCCGCCGCGGGCCGACACTCGAGCGCCTCGGCTTTGTGGTCGGGGAACACGAGCGGCACCGCGACGATGTCGTTGTCGGGTACCGTCATGGCGTCTGTCACGCCGAAGGGGTCGCGCGTGATGGGCCTCACTGGTCTCCAGAGCTGTGGGGAGCGAAGAATTGAACGTGTCAGTCATCCATCGTCGCCCAGATGGGGTGAGAGAAAACGATAGAAAATGTAGCAAACTCACGTTGATGATCTGGTAGCGCGGCTTTGCCAGCAGCTCTTCGGCCGCATCACCCAGCCACCTTTCCGCGACGCCTTTGGCCGCCTTCACAGACTGGTCCACGTGTACGCCGTACAGTGGCCCGGAGGGACCCCGAGGAGGCTCGCCATCCTTGGGCCCCTCTCGGATGATGTGGGTCAAGATGTGGACGCTTGAAGGTTTGGGGCTAGTATTTGCGTGAGCTGACGTCCAGATTCTGAAGCCACGCACAATTTATGATATTTGGGACACTTACTATCTGGTGCTTGCCAGCACTTCTCGTAGAAGCTTTTCCATCTCCACATAATGCCCTTGCGTGGTCTCATCAAGCTCCTCTTTGACGCTGAATCGGCTCTTGAGCCCGCCCAGTTCGCCGATGAACTTGCTTGTGTGCTTCACATATTGGAAGCCGTTGACATCGAGCTTGTACTTGTCCTCATCTCCGGTCACGTCTGTGACTGTCACCGGATTGTCCACTTTGGGCGTCAGCTTCAGTGGACCTGGGCTAGTTATCACAATGTCAGAACTAATTTCCTGTATTTCCTAGCTGAGTGGAAGACTGTGCTTCACCTACCCGCCAATTATTCTAGGGGACAATGGAACGCCAGGGTCATCAAAGTAGCGAATCGTAGTATCGACATGTTTAGGAGTTTTCTTGTCGACCTTGGAAGCGGTCTGGGTTGCTGTGGCTGACATGGCTACTGGCTGCTTGAAGCTTGTGCCGATACAACTAAAAAACGATGTTATAGAGGCTTCGATAAACAATATCAATAAGGCAAGCTGCTTCACTGTGTCTTGTGACAAGGAGCAATATACTGCATATACACACGTGTGAATTTGTACTCGGGTATGGGAGTAATACTGGGTAGTCACACCACCACTGGACCCTCAGCCTGTCTATGGAGCCGGCGTCTTGGCTCGACGAACGAGGGTGGGTAGCTGAGTTACGGGATTGCATTGATCATCAATGTTGAGACTCATGTCTGGTATGAGTCGTCAGTTGAGGCGCTACTCGGTTCTAGGGAGGTTATCATGTTTGATGTTGACAAGTGCCATTATCTTCCTGGCCTACTCACTTGACAGGGCGTGGAGGCACGTAGGGTGCAAGGTGCTCCTAAGCTCCACACCTACGGAGGGCCTTCACAATGATCGTTGGGGCCCACTTTCTCGACTGACTCGTCTCATGTCACCTCGGCGCCAAACACTGTCTCCACCTGCAGATAGCGTAATCGACGATCGATTTGGCCACCGTACCCCAGCTACGCGACTCGGCCTGCACAGTCCACAAAGATTTGTACCGAGTCTACAGAGTACTACCAACATCCCGTACCCCATTTCACTGACAACTTCAACCTTATCTCTCCCTTAGAGACCTGGGGTAATCCGGGGTTTGAGCTCCACTTTCATCTCAGTCTTGTGCCATGTCGTAAACATCTTCTGCCTGTCAAGCCAGCCTACACTGTCCGGGTGGAGGGTCATGTCGAAGTTCCAAATCACACGCGCCAAAATAGTCCTCAATTCTGTTAGGGACAGGCTGTGATTTCTGTTAGCCAAGATCGTAGATCAAAAGGGTAATTGCCACATGTCGAAAGGACAGAGGCATGGGAAGAACCACGTACTTTTTGCCGATGCAGTTGCGAGGACCGAACGAGAAAGGTTGCGTAGCCGCTTTCTTATCCTCCGCGAAAGCCTCATCCCCAAGCCATCTCTCCGGACGGAACGACTCGGCCTCCTTGAAGTTCAACTTCGATCGTCCGGTCGACATGTGGTGTACTCCCACAGCAATACTCTCGGGCACCCATTTGCCACAGATGATCCTGCCGCCAGCCGGAACGGTACGAGGGAAGGTCCCCGGCCCAGAAGGCGCAAGGCGCAAAGTCTCATCGATGACGGCTTTCAAGTAGGTGAGATCCGCCGTGCTCTGGATGGTGATCTCGCTCTCGTGCTTGAAGCGGCCACATACCTCAGCCGAGACCTTTTCCCAGGTTGACGGGTTGCTGAGCAGAAAGTACGTCGCCGCCGTCAAGCCAGTCGCTGTCGTCTCGCTGCCTGCGACGATGAGGACCTGGGCTGTGGTGTACATCTCCTCGACTGTCATTCCCTTCTCATCCTCGCCTTTGAGGATGTAAGACACTGCCTGAAGTCAGCTCATGACTCTTCAAAGACATGTGGTTCGCTGTGACACTTACTGAAGTCTGGCCTATCGTTCGGCTGCTGAAGCCTACGGTCAACACGCTCACAGCCGAACTCATACTGCTCTCGGCGCGTTTTGAGCAACTTCTTCGGTATTACCAGGAGAAGGACCAAGTAATACACTATCGACCAGAACCTGCGAGCAGCGCGGATGTATGTGCCAGCCTGAAAAATGTCAAATGCGGCATGAAGCCACCAGTGCCATTCCTGGTCTCTGAGACAGTAGAAGGGCTCTCCGAAAGCAAGATCGGCAATAAGATCGAACATCAGGAAGTGATACCAGGACATGATATCGACAGAGGTCTTGCCGCCACTGGTCACTTCGCCGTGCATTTTGTGAATCATGAGGCTGGTATACCTCTCGATCACTGGCTCTTGCTGCCTCAGCGCCTTGTCCGAGAAGGCTGGGTTTTGCAGCCGGCGCATGCGGCGGTGGCCCTCGTCGTCGGCGGTGAGAATGTTGTCCACGCCGCCCTCGTTCTTGTTCCACCACTTGGCGTCTTTGGGGAAGTCTCCCATGCCATCTTTGGTAGGAAAGCCTGAAACGAAGGGTCAGTCATCTGTAGACATAGACCAAAAAGACCGAAGAGAGGCACAGAAGAAGTCAGCAACGTACCGTAAATAGCGGGCCAAGCTTCCTGGCCATTGGCGTAGGACAGTTCGTCAGGGGCGATGCGTACGACATAGCCGTATGTATCGTGCCATTCTTTGATCTTCCAATGGCTCAGTCCTCGGACGTCGTAGAAGACGTGGTATAGGCGGGTGGCCCCAGCGAGGAGTGGGCCGGGGTAATTGCGCAGGGGATGGAAGAAGACATTGTAGACAATCTTCGCGATCAAGTAGCATGCCTAAAATTAGAATTGATGTTAGCTGAAGATTGACAGCCGTTGGAATGCATGCAGTACACGCACAAGAGCGATACCTGACCACCAAACCCCGGTCAGAAACATCCTGTCTTGTACTTTGAAAGTGTACTTTGTTTTGCACTCCGGTATCGCGCCAGAGCGTTGTCTTTGTCTGTCGATTCTCCAGAAGAGTAACAGTATGGCTACCCAGGAATGCACAAATCAGCCCAAGCTTGAGGGGGGCCCGGTTTGGGACACTTGGAGAGCTGATCAGATCGCTCGGAAGGAAGTCGGGGTGGGGATATGGATATGCGAACTCTGGGATCGCCGATTATTCTCGACACGAAGTCGGAAGGTTGACTCGAATGTCAGCGGTCAACGTATCGCTTCGAGAAGCCGACCTGATGAAATCTACTCAATACCTCGCATTACAACTTGACATCTCGAGTCAAGCTGATGATTGTGATAAATCAGGGACGGCTCATAGGCAAGTGGCAAGGTTGTCATAACTGGTTTCTGACATCCTGCAATCGAAAATGCAATCAATATCATATCTAGAAAGTGGGTTTGTCCGAAGTACGATTCAGAGCAGCCGCCGGATATCAGCGACACCAAGACCGAGACACTGCTGTCCCATGGGCTTGTGTGGTCTATCAGGTGATCTCATGAGTCTTCATGTAATCCATTGGACTTCCAAGCATCTAGTAACTCCTAGTTGTGACTCGTGAGAGTCCACCGTTTTGACTGACTTCGAGTAGGAAGAACCTTCTTGTGTTGCAAGAACTTACTCGAACATCCCGACACATGTACAGGTGTAGAAGTACTTGTACTTGGTACCTGCACGTGCTTGACACGTGCGCCAATTCTGCCATGAACCCAAGATCGACTGGGCAGCTATGCTTATTTTCCCCCAAATTAATAATAGATTTGCTCATGAGTTTCGTGCGTGCTTCTAAGTTGGGGGCGGGAACTTAATTCGGAGCTAGTATTATATCCTGCAGCAAGCAAGTTCATCCCAGGGTACTGTGGCACCAGCGAATTTACAGATCTCAAAACATGTATACTTAAGGTCATCTGAACGGAAGAGCTGTATGTTATACAACCCTGATAGATTATGAAATGCCGTGGTTTACTTACGTAGCGTACTTTGTACTCCTCTCCATAGTTGCCAGGGACCTATGCCATTTCATACCCACCCTAAATATTCCCTAGCGGAGGCCTCATCCGTTTCAAAAGACGCCAAGTTGAGTGTGATAAGAAGATTGTCCTACTCCGTACATCGGTTGCCAGTATGGCCAGAGTGGATCGATGCCTCCCGGTCCGAGGGTCGACAATCACATGGGCAATGGAGACGGAGACATTTGTACGGTCCAAAGCTAGGATCCCAGGATATCTTGGTGTCGATTATCCGGCGTACTACATCCCCTGTTCAAAATCCCTGCCACGCCGCCAGCCACATAGATAATTTCGAATTTATCTCTCGCCTTCGCGCCCTTACATTTAACGCCCTCTATTACTATTTTATATATATATATGAATATACCAATAATTATGTCACTATACTATACTCTTTTAAGCCACATCTATACTATATTTATTCATAAATCTCGTAAATTTCGCAATAATATAGCCTCCGGCTTTGATATCCTATAATATAGCATACTAGATCTAAACCAACTACGCTGCCACCGATTCTATACATCTACCTTATATAAAAAAAATCGTAATCCATAAAAACACCGCCTATTATAATATAATCTATATATATTAATATAAACTTTATTAATATTAATATATAAGAAATTCTTAATATATTATAAAGCTTTTAGAACCTTGGTTTGATATAGCTAATTCCCGCCTAAGCCGAGCCGCTAGCTAATTAAAAGCTATCGCTAAGGTTTAGCGTATATATAAACTACCCGATTTCAATATTAATCGCACTCCTATATCTAACTTTTAATATTATTCCTCGCTAACTCGCGTTTTCTATATTATAACTAAAAATAATCTTACTTTATTAATACTATTATAATTTAATTATTATGAATTACTTCGATTTATAAGATCTTTTAAACTACTTTATCGTATATATCCCAAATAATAAAAATCCGGATTTTTTTAACCGCTTTTATATAGATATAGCGTTAATGGAATATAGTGCGCCGGATAATACGGATCTATTAGGTCTAAAAACTATTATACGAAACTTCGATCTTAATAATATTACCTTAAATAAATAAATCCTCTTTTTTATTCAATAAAATCTAATATTTAATAATTAACGATATATTTTCTAATTTTTTATCCAAAACTAAATAGATTATAAATTATAATACAATCGTTGAATTTAGGCCGGCTTAAATAATTTTAGCACGTATAATATACAATATTTTCGAATTATCTAATGATCACGTATAAATACGCTGCCGACTTTTCCTTTTTTATAAAATAATCTATTTTATTGGAAAATAATATAATCTATATTAATTATTTATTAAAAATATCTAAGTTTTTATAAAAAATCTTCGTTAAAAAGGAAGTAATGATTAGATATAATTATATAAATGTTTAAATTGCCGGCCACGCGGCGATGGTTATATTAAACGCTAAAAGCTTACTACCGGCTATATCGCTAATATATACCGATTAAAATCTTTATATAATACGCCAACGTAGCCAATAGGCTATTTTGTTAAGCTTTATATAAATAAATTCTATATAATCATTAATAATATATATATATATATATATTAATACCCCAGATTAGATTAATTTTTAAAAGCGCAATCTAGCTTTAAAGAAAGTGCTAGCTAATGAAATTATTAATAGTTATAAGCCCGTTAAGGGTTTTAATAACATCACTAACATTAATATATATATATTATTTATATTATATCAAAACTAATAGCAATTAGCGGCGGTTAACTATTTCGGCAAAATATAATTAACGCCGGCAAACATTAATAAGCCGTTTACCTTAATTTTCGTATTATTGGCAAAAGTTAGGTGCCGGACGTCTAAATATATAAAGTGAAGGTATAGCTTAAAGCTCTAGATCGCGATTTAAAGCATTATATATAATAGATTTTGGCTATACGCGAATTAGATAGCAACAACTCCCGTAAGATTATATAGGCAAACGCTAAAAACCTAGAAACTCTAATTCGCCGTAGATATTTCATTATAATAAATGCTATTCACAAAATTAATTAAATTGGCTAGCTTTTATATACCATCATAATAAGAAACGAATAGATCAACTTCTTGCCTGCCGGCCATTTCATAATAAAATTTGGCGATAATGACGTTATTACGGCGGCTTTATATATTTTCAAATAATAGGCGGCTAATATCTATCGCTCTATATATAATTTACATTATTTCTTAACTAACGATTTTGCCGTTAAATAACAAGCCTTAAAATACGCGTTTCCAGGCTTAATCGCAAACGAATATAAATTTCGGTATTTATTATATAAAGTTCATTTAAAACGAACTCTTCGCCGTAAATTATCAGGTCCCAAAAACGTTAAAATATTACAGCATATATTAATTATATTCAAATTTCGTATATCAAAGTATAATTATAGGAAATTTATCGCGATACCGATTGCCGCTTATCCCTCGGAAATCGAGAAATAATATATAAAGAAAAACTAGATATTAATGAAATATCTATAAGCTGAATACGCTCGAAAGTTATCTACTCTATTACTTTAAATATATATTGATATACGGTTATTTTATATAAGCTTGGCATTAATTAATAATACTATTAAATCGTTAATTCCAATAATATAAAAATATAGCATTCTGCTTTTAAATATAATAATAAAATTATCATATAGCAATTCTCTCTATTTAATCTCGTTAAATATATCGTCTTAATCGACTTTCGCTATTTTATAAAAATAAAAAAAAAGCCAAAGACTTTCGTAAAAAGGTGCAAAAAGAAGCAATTCTCTTTCTTAAATTAAAATTTTTCCCTACATCTATATAAAAATTAATAACTAAAAAAAATTCAAACAGCGTATCGCGCTAACGCTAATAGCAACGATCTTAAACTAAATGAACTAACTTTCATAAAACCAATAAGAAATATATTTCGCAATATTTTTTATTTATACCACTTTAATAAAAAATAGCGATTTTCTTATCAATATATCTTTCAATATTATATCGATTTCTCTTCTATTATTAAATAATATTTCAAAAATTAAACAAAAGCTTAAAAAGATCATAATTTCGAAATATATAAAGATTATAAATCCTACTATATAAAGCCGCGCGTAACAATTAAGCTGACCGCCTTTATTACCAAATGTCTAAAGGCCAAAAAAGCTATCAATTCCATTCAAAATTCATATTGAAATCTAAAAGCGGCGGTTATAGCTAGGTACGGACCGGTAGAAATTCAAAACTTCATTAATTAATAGATCAAAAAAATCCAAAAATTCGCTAGCATTTATACGGTATTTGATTTTACATCCTAACATACGAAATACCTTCTAAAATAATTTAGATATCAAAAGTTTAATATCGCGATCTATATAGTATTTAACCTTTATATATTAAATATATTAAAACTTTCCAATTATTATAATATGCTTTTATAACTATCGCAAAATATAATTTTTAAATATAAAAATTTGATTTTTGAATAAATATAAATATAAATAAAAAAAACCTAAAATAGCTTTTAATATAATTATATATTACTAACGTAATTCTAGGTAATAGATTTATTAGCAATAATCGTAAATATATATATAAGATCTAGATAAAAGTTTTTAAGCGCTAGTATATCTATCCGTAAAGCTTTAATTCCGAAGATCTAAAATATAATTATTAGCACCTAAAGCTATTTAATTATACGATAATAATTCTATTTAGATAAATCTTTAAATTGATATAATATAATATTTCTAAAATAAACGCGGAATTAATTAAATAAATAGAAATTTTACGATAAAAATCGGGTTAAATCGCGGCATAGAATATGCCGTATATAGATAATAAATATAAAAATGGCTATACCAATATATTATCATTACAAAAATCGCTTTAACGTTCAGATTAAAGCAAGCGTATATATAAATATTCATTTCAATATATTAAATATATACTTTTATATGTTAGATTATCGTAATTTGCAAATATAGCGCTAGCATTTGTATAAGAATTTTAGGTATATATATAGCAATTAAAAGGCTGCTTTGCATATATAAAGTGTATATCAATACTAATTATTTTAATGCGCCACAAAGCCCACTACGATATATATAAAATATAGCCGCTATTAATCTAAATTAAATATATTATTTTTAAACAACCTATATTTATAGATTTTTTATTACTATTATAAATATTGAGCGTTATAATAATAATTGATAATAAGCGCAATAGCATATAGGCGTATAGGGCTAGATTTTATATATTTGCTAGATTTTATATATTTAAAAAAATCTCAAAAGAAATCTTTTTAAAAATAAACGATAATAAATTTAAGAATTTTTTAAATAGAAATTTAATTATAATTATTATAGGTATACGTATAATATATAGCTACTTCGTTTTTTAAATCCCGTAATTGATTATTTTTATTAATAAGCATATAATTATAATAAAAACATTTCTCAAAAAAAAATATCGCAACGATATTTGAAATTGGTTTTTATATAGTAAAATTAAAGTTTAGGTTTTAAAGCATTCTCAGACCTTCGTGCATCAATATTCATATTAATTTAAATAATATTTTAGATCGCTATTAAGCCCCAAAATTAATTAATAATATATAAGCGGTATAACCGCTGGCGCTATACCATCAACTTTGCAATATCAATATAATGATATATATACACGCCGCGAAAAGAAAATATATTTACGCGAAGTCGCGCGTAATCCAAATAATTACCCAATTTGGCTAGAGGGCACGACTCGCACCTACCTTTCAAGTGGCGGGCCGAGGACTGAACAGGGGATGTAGTACGCCGGATAATCGAGACCGATATCTTCGACCATGACCGAGTAGAAAGGCGTCCCAAAAAGAATGCTGCATCGCGGATAGGTCAACATCATCAGCGATACATGAGTAGTGATGTCCCCCTGAACAAGTGTGCAATATTATGGGGCCGACGACGGTGGGGTTACTGAGATCCTTGCGCACATTATCCGCCCCAGGGATTTTCCGCAACCCAGCACGGCACTTGCGAGCAGATTATGGAGAGAGTGGGCCGTCGCAAAGACTCGGTGGGTTCAACAGGTATAATACACAGAGGCAGTTGTAAACAATTCTGATGAACGGTGATATCAAAGTCCCTAATCTGCTGCGATCTGTTCCCGGAAGGCCTTGCTTCGTATTTACAGTACCAGTACTGAGTCTACACCAAGTTCAGTGAAGGAGCTCCTTTTGATCACAAAGAATCGCCATGACTTCTACTATACTAGTTCAACCTCCATTGGAGTATGTCACAACTCACATCCGAGAGAAGAACGTAATCCGGATATCAGAACAACAAGTCTCAAGCGTCAGCGCCAGTTCCAGCAGCACTCGCAGCTGTGATGAGAAGGATGAGAGCGAGACTTTTACACAACACGCACAAACACTCGGTACTTTAACGGAGGATAAGACGCCCTGGGACACAGTCAACGCTGTCGTGAGCTTCCGCAACTCAGACCACCAGTTCTGGTGGGACACAACAGGCCGCCTCTTCGCCAAACTCATCGAAGGCGCTGGCTACACCGCCGCCGAGCAGTATCGTGAGCTCTTCTTCTACGCCCTCTGGGTAGCACCAGAACTCGGTCCCTCGCCCGACGAGTTCGGCCAAGTGAGGCGCTGGCGCAGCACAGGAACCCCAGACTCGACTCCCATCGACTTCAGCTGGGAATGGGGCCTCGACGGAACGGGCGTTGTGCGGTACAGCTTCGAGCCCATCGGCGAGAATGCTGGCACTCCCTTGGATCCCCTGAATCAGTATGCCACGGAGGACTGGATCCAGCGCTTGCGTCAGCACGGCTTGGTGCCCAGCCTTGACTTGGAGTACTACCGACACTTTACGAACACCATTTTGCTGGCGCCGGAAATTGTGCGGAAGAAGACTGCGGAGGGCTTCATCGAGGAGACGACGCCAAAGGCTGGCACGGTGGTCGCTCTCGACATTGAGAAAGCGGGTCCGGTCATGAAGATTTACATCTACCCTGGACTGAAAGCAGCGGAGCTGGGAATCTCCAACCTCGACGTCGTGGCTCAGTCCATCCGCAGCCTCCCAACCGAGCAGTATCAAGCCATCCAGGCCCACGCCGAGCCGCTGCTGGACTACTTGTACGAGGGAACGCAGAAATGGGGCTTCGAAACGGGCATCCTGTCTATCGACCTGGTCGACCCCAAGCAAGCGCGCATCAAGGTCTACATCCGAGCACCACACACGACGGTGGAGTACCTCATGGACGCGCTCACGATGGGAGGCCGCATCAACATCGAGGAGAGCTGTGGAGCGGAGGCTATCAGCGATCTGACGGACTTGTGGCAGGCATTCTTGGGAGATGCCCCTGATCGACTCCCTGCTGATGTCCCTGGCCGTGCCAGTCCTGGGTTTTATTACACCATCGCAGCTGGAAAGCCAGTCTCGCCCAAGATGTACTTGTCACCGTTCACGTTCTGCAAGAACGACACTGATGTGCTGAGCCGACTGCACACGTTCTTCGCTACCAGGACGCAGGCGAATAAGCCTCTCATGGTGCAGCAGATGCACAACTACGAGAAGGCCATGATCGACGCTTTGTAAGTTTGGTCTGCACTGTTGTGAAGATGACGAGTTCCGGATCTTTACTAACAACACCTTCCACAGTGGCACAAAGACTCTGGACAAACGATGTGGTGCTTCGTACTACATCGGGGCAGCACTGCACAAGAACCAGCTCAGGGTGGTCACGTATCTCACCTCACAGACCTTCGACTGTGAGCAGGACAGGATCAGAGGAGACTGATTTTGTTACCAAGGTCGGTCTGTGGGATCGGAGTCTGGTAGATGCAGATTTTGTTCTGGTTTCATGGGATGAGTTCGGTGCCGCGGGTTGGAAATACCAACAGGGTTATGTCTTTTTTATGAACATAGAGTTACGAAGAGAATATAGATCATATGACTTGCTTTTTCTCTATATCAATGTTCTCATGTGTTATTCTCATGCGTTAACCACTGCTTGGCCCAGTGCTTGGCTGCAGGAGAATCATGTCCTCTATCAAGTCACAAGCCTTCTGCGCGCCACCCAAGCTGTTCAACTGCTTCCCAATGCTGACCGCATTATTCCTGTACTTCTCGTCCTCCAGCACCTCCTTCACAGCCGCCCTGATCTGCTCACTGGAAGGCGTGTCCGTACCCAGATCAATGCCCGCCCCCACACTGACCATCCTCGCCGCGGTGTCCTTCTTATCCTCGCTCGTCCCGGCACAAATCATCGGCACGCTATGCGCCAGAGACTGCGTGACACTCCCATACCCGCCGTTCGTGATCAGGACCCGACACCGCGGCAGCAGCAAGTCATACGGCACCCACTCCGCCAGGCGCACTCGCGTCAGATCCAGGCCCTTCGTCTCCAGCCCTTCCCGGATGCTGGCCGCAAACTTCGACGGCACCACCAGCAACAGCGCCTCGTCGTCGCACAGCGCCTCAATCGCAGGAATCAGCAGCGTCGTTGGGTCCACCGCGAACGTGCCCTGCGTGATCCCGACAACGCACGGATGCGCAGCGACGTCGGCGTCCCACCAGTCCGGCGCCGCCGGCGCCGTTGATGATGCCGAGGGGACGACCAGCGGGCCCACAAAGTGCGTGTTGGCCATCTTCTTGCCGTACTCGAGCGCCGGGCACGACGCTTGGATGTGCAGCCGCGGGCTGTAGTGCAGCGGCTCGTCGTCCGTCAGCGGGCGCAGGCCCAGCTCCGCGCGCTGCCTGTTCAGGCACGGCAGGAGCAGCGCGGGCGTGCTGAGAATCAGGCCCAAAGCGGTGCGGGCAGCCTCGCCGGTCGTCCACATCGGCACAACGCCGAGCGTAGCCCACGCAGGCACCTCGCCGAGCTCGTGGAGCGCCGCTGCGCCATGGGGCAGCGCGTCGTGCAACAGGCAGTCGACCGGCCCGCCAATGCGCGCGAGCGCGGCCCGCAGGTCCGCGACCTGGGCGGTGAGGCGGCCGCCAAAGAGGAACTCGACCGTCTCGTCCATGGTGGTGGGCTGAGGCTCGTCAGGGTCCTGGAGGCGACTGTCGACGGCGGCGACCTCCTTGGTGGGGAGAAATGCGGCGCCCGAGGCGCGGACGCGGGCTTCTTGGTCCGGGTGGGTGAGCCAGATTACGTTGTGGCCACGGTCGATGAGGGCTTTCGCCACAGCGGCCATGGGGAGGACATGGCCGGTGGCGTAGAAGGTGTGGATCAGGATGGTGAGGGGCTTTGCCATTTTTTTGCGTAGTTTGGTGGCAACATGGCGCCGGCTGTAACGTCTGGCGGGAAGCATTTAGGTATGCTTGCTCAACGTCGTGTAGTCCTTCCTTCTCGAGGCCCCTATACCAGCCTAACCTATAGTTTCTACACAACATAGAAGCTTAATGTCGACCCATTGACCCTGTGAGGTGTTTGTTGAGGCTCCTTCCACCCGACTCTTGCTGGCCGATTCCACGTTCACGACCCCGGTGCCATGAGTCGCAGCATGGTTTCTTCTGGGCTTCCATGGACTGGGCATCTTCAAGGAATGCCTTCTAAGAAATTCCACCGAAAAGATAAGGAATGATGGGGGCCCCGATGTGGAACGAACGACTCATGTATTTGATAACATAGGACTCCGTAGCAGACAGGCTGATGATCAATATCATCGTGTCGTCGTGGCCGAAGAAGGAGTCTCCATGGATGTTGGACTTCGAATTATACTCGCGGCTACTCATGTCGGGCAGTGAGTTACGGTTCTCTTGCAGCCTCACCAAATAAGATATCGGCGGAGGGACGATTCTCCGGCAAATGTGATCGACAAAAGACTGTGTAAGTTCAAATGCGCGGCTGACTCGACGAGTGTGTTTTGATAGCAGGCAGCGGAGCCCAGGGGGCGGTGTCGTTAGCCGGCAGAGACTAGTGAATTTAGGTATATTTGCGTTAGCCACACTGCCCCCTGGATCAGCACCTCATTCCGTGCCCCTTATAAAACCACTAAGGTGAACAGCAGACAACAAGATTGAATTTGACGAGGGATAAAGACCAGCCAAACATTTTAATACCCCAAGATTGAGGGTATTAATTACAGTCTGTCTATGGTCTCAAGTCATGCATTTCGGCGTACATGCCAGGCACACTGACGGGCACATAATGAGATCTTGTGCTCCGTAGACATCTTTCAGGCTGGGGAAAAAAAAAAAAAAAAAAAGAGAGGGGGGGGGGAAGTCTGTGAAAGGCCTTTTTGATTCTTCTAAGAAAAACTTTGAAACTCCAAACAGCTCAGTGATCAAGGCGAGCAAAATTCAAAAGCGCCACCAGGACAACTAAGCATAATCAATAAACTTCTCGAGCTCCCTCACATTCGTCCACCCCAAGTAACCAGGCACGCATTGCGTAAACTCTACTCCAAAGCGGGCTTGCATTCGTCTTACAGGCTGGCTCTTCAGGTCACTATCTTCAAATCTTCACTGGCGACGTTGGCCGAGCCACCCGCCTATCTAGTAAATATACGTAGCATTTCAGCCGAGTTTGATCTGAAATTGTTGGGCCTGGACGACAGTTTCTCCGGAGGTTTACTCGGGCCTTCGATCCAGGGGCTCCTCCCAGGCTGATCGTCGCCATTAGCTGGCTCCGAAGTCTGACTGGTCTCCTGTGAAACGTAGACTCCCAACGGCGTGAATCCCGTTACCGAGCTTCCCGCTGCTTGAGTTGCTTCTTCGGTGTATTCTTGGGGTCCCTGCGTATTGTTGGCGGCTGACGAAGGCGTAACGAGATTCTTGAGCGAAAAGAGGCCGGCGGGGAAGTCTGACGGAATGTGTGGAAAGACGTGTTGCAAGAGTTGTGCTATGCAAAAGCTCAGAGAAGAAGTCAGGATGCGAGGGCGTTGTCAATTAATGTAGACAGCTCTGATGGACAAAGATTGTTTCTTTGGGAGGTCGAAAGGCAGCAGTACTGATATGACCATCGACCACCTGGGCAGCTTTCCCAGGAGCAGTGCCATGAGCGAATGCTGCATTGGGCCCTCTCCATTAACCTAAGCCTAAACAGGGGCCGCTTGGTCACGCTCTGCGTTGCCTTGGATCGATGGCCATTGTCTTCCTTCCCAACCCTCGTCGTAGTCCCAGCCGTCGCTGTAAAGGTGGGACTTCACCCCCAGCCCACATAATCTGAAGACCTGTTGACGATTGGATGTCGAGGCATTTCCACCGATGCCGCCGTGTTGATATATGCTTCGGCAGTGTCGGTATATGGTTCCGCCCTGTCGGCTTTGTGTGACCTTGATCAACATCTGCGCTACCTGTGTTGTAGGAGCCGGTCCGTGACCAAGGACCAACCACACTCCCAACGTAACTGTTGGCGCAGAACGTTGTCGCAGCCAACAGCCTCCGTAAGCTTATACGGCCAGTGCCAGCTTCCGTGGCCATCACTGCATACGATCCGATAACGCGTTCGCATAGACTGTGCTGTGGTATAGCTCCTCCCGGCCTTATGGTGTTCATTCGCGCTCCCCGTCGGACCATCGACCATCAAGCCACGCACTTCAACGACAAGCTACCTGCTCCTGCGTTTCCTGGTGAGGACCATTTTCCACGACTGGTGCAAGTCTGAAGCACCTCCTGAGATGGCAAAAGAAGTAGATTGGTATCATTATCTTGAAAGCGTTAAAATATAAAACCAACGCCAGCAGGCATCTAATGCAGATGCATCTAGTTTGCAATATCTCCGGCCCTGCAATGCGGAGGTTCTATATACCGAGCCCATTTATGCGAAAGTCCATTTTGTCTGTGTATGCGCAGCTTTGTACTCCTAGTACACAGACGACTGCTGCAAAGGACGCCTCCGCCGCATTCCTGTAGTGGGCACAGGCTTCTCCAACCTCCATGCCCACAGCAGCAGATCTTCGAGTGGCAGAAAGTTCATCAAAATCCGATTGCACAGGAAGGCCATCACCACGACGAGCGAGGCGACCATGGCATCCATGAAGTAGTGGTTCGCGGTCGCCACGATAGTCAGCAGCACCCAACAGGGATACCACACGCCCACACAGAAGAAGGCAACGCGCGCGCCGACGGATCGCTCGCTGGTGCTGCCGTTGTCCTCGGGCTGGGCCAGCAAGTTGGACCCGGTCTCAGAGTCCGCGCCGCTCTCCTCGTCAGGTAGTGGGAGCCATGTAGCACTCTGAGTGCGTGTCTTGCCATATCGCCGGTAGATCTCCCTAACTCCGCTCAGCGCCGCACTTTCATATACGAAAACACATCCGATGCAGAATGCATAACCGAAGTGCATGCTGGGCATGGCAGCCAGGCGATTCACAAAGTTTCCGCTCTGCCAGATCGAGTTGGCATCCTCGCCATTGACGGTATCGATGAAGCCATACTCCGGGGGCAGCAGGCGTGGCGGCATGCACGGGTAGAAGATGAAGACCATAAAGGCAAATAGGTTGCACAAGGTCATGGTGCGGCGCGCAATCGCGAATCGGGAGAACGTGGGGGACACGTAATAGTAGAAGGCGATGAACCTAGAATGAAGCCACGGTCAGCGGTGGAATCCCGTGCGAACGTGTGCAAACCCGGTCCTCTCTCTAAAGCCGCGAGGCGAGGCGAATTACGTTCAAAGTCGACACGATTCTGGTTGAATAGACCGGGAGCAAGAGGGAAAACAGTAACTCACCCCACAGTGCCCGGGATGTGAATAAGGGCATACGATCGATTCAAAATGGTCAGAAACAGGCCACGGAAATCACCAGCCTTTGCGCCGGTGAGAAACCACTGCTGCACATTCCACTCGGTCCAACGCTCGGTGCCTTGCAGATTGCCCCTGCCAAACAAGTAGGTCTCGAACTCCAAAATGGACAAAGCGTGCGTTTGGGCAATGTCCCACATCTGCTTGCTGCCGCCGTAGTAGACCGCAGCCATGAAGGCGGTAAAACGATAGAAGAAGAATTGTAGCGCCCAGTAGAACATCTCTACCAAGAAGGGAAACTTTTGTAGCAGACGCGAGTGAGGATGGCGCGCAAAGCGCGAGGAGTTTGGCGTGCGTACGGTCCATATTCCAAATACTCGGCGGGTCTTTGACTGATGCTCTGAGTTGAGCGTACGGCGAGCGATGGAGTCGCTTTCAAGAGAGGATCTCGGTGACAGCGAGTTCGGGGATCCTGATAACGGGGAGTAGACTGTGTTTCTGTTGCTGCCGAACAAGGAGTAGTCTTTGGCTCGGGTAAAGTACATGGAGGTGAAGAGGATAGATACAATCAGCTGAAGACAAGAGAGGAGTGTTAGCATGTTGTGGGAAGCGTATCTTAGGCGGTGGGGAAAGGCCAGGTTGTCAGGAGCAGGACAGAATACGTACGACAGGCTCGACCCAATCTGGCATGCGAAAGACGTGGGGATGCCAATCATCGTCGGGGCCACCAGGGTTGGCCATGGTGGAGTCGTGATGTTGTCCGCGGGCAGAAGGCTCTTTGGGTACCTAGTACCTTCGAGAAGAACTCAATCCAGGTCGTTCGCTGTGGAAGGGCGCACGACTAGACACTGCTGAGTCGAGAAGGAGGTAGGAGTCGGAGGTTGGAAGCGGGTGACTGACTCCAGAGACTCAACGGTGCCACATAGGATCACAATCTTTGCCGCGAACCCGACAATTTGCGTATCTGGTCTTCTCTTGACTCTCCGGACAACCCAGTATCACGGATTGTCAGGCGCGCTGCTAGTCGAGATCGAGGAGGGCGAGGGGTCACACGACACGGTCTCGTTTTGCACGAAGAGAATTGTGCGTTGCAATGAGGGTCTGCACTGGCCGGTGGCTGACTTTTCGGCAGGCTGGTCGAGTGTCGAAAGCGAGGAGAATAAGTAGAGGCCACGAGGCGACGCCTAGGGTCGGCGACGGAGGATGAGGAGGAAATTACAGCCTCGAAAAGGGTGAGATTGATGCAGGAGGCGGAGTTGGATGCTTATGTTGGTTCGCTGAAAAGGAAGTAGCGTTCAGAAGGCACACAAGCAAGCACTGCCCCTGTAAAGATAGACTTTAGCACCACATTAGCGTGCATCCTTCACCGGGACTCGGGGCAATGCATGCTCAATTCCGACTAATTTTGCCATGGACTCCGTGTATTGAAAAGGAGTCCACATCGTACTATCTAGGGGATTTCGACCTCGAAAACGACGACAACCACAGCCACTTTAGTTTACTTTGCATCAGCACAACAACACCCATTGATGGTCTTGCTCACAGCACCAAAGACTTCACCGAACAATATGACGACATATGCCAAAGACAATAACAGATCTCCCTGCCGCATGAGCATGAAACGCATCTCCAAGCCCTTGGCGACTAAGACACCCGTTGAATCTGCCGGCCATGGCGTACTCTTCATCCGGCGTTGGGATGGTTTTTGCAATGCAAGTTGGCAGACACGGCCTGCGACTGAGCGGCCTGGTTGATAGGAAGCTGGAATTCAACGGAAAGACCACAAGAACCTTGAACCGGTCCACAGCACGGACTGTCAGCTTCCATAAGCACGCCCGGCGGCATTCGAGCCACGCTATCTCATCAGGACTACGCGTCTGCTTTTCAAGATACGCGACGGATTCATAAAGAAGATATACTGCACCTCGAGGCCATCCAAAGAGTCCCTCCCGGACCTTCGCATGAAGAATTCCAAATGAAGACTTCGGTCTGGCATCAGCAACCACTCCCCGGCACTGTGCTCCGTCTTCAACCCGCTCCCGCGTCGATGGCCGCGGGTGTGCTCGTGTCTTATAGAAGATGCGGGTCTTGGCTTGGCTTGGCACTGACGAATTTGCGAGCCTCGAGGTTCGACGAGGAGGAGGACGAGGAGGACCACGACGTTCGCCGTCGCCGCGCTGGCGGGCACGACGGACGAACACCCCCAAACTGGACAGTGCCCGCACTGCTTATTACCATTTGGAGAAAGTGAGCACGCGACCTTCGGAGTAGGAACGGACGGACATTCGAAGAAAAAGAAAGGCCTTGGCGAATCTGACAAGACGGCTCGACGCTTCGTACGCAACTTCAGCTCATCAACGGCAGACATCGATTTGTTGTCCACATTGTCAAAAAAAGACACCTACAAACACAGCCCCATTGCATCGCACGACTCGTTCTCGTTCAGCCGTCTCGCTTGACCCTGCAGTCAGCATTGGTGATAGTGCGATCGGCAGCACGGTACGACAACAACCACTGTTGTCCACTGCACAGACCGCTAAACTGCCAGACTCACCTTTGGCCACTCGTCTACGGCACTATCGGCTCAATTCATATTTGCCGGACGCGCGGGTGTAGCAACCCGTGCCGGACTCCCGTTGGCGACGAGGTGCACAGAAATTGGCTTCTTGTTCCAAAAGGTGTGAGACAAGACTTGTGGCTTGAATCATCACAACTTCGGGGTGGCGTCGGCTCCGAGCCCGCCCTTCAGTGGTCACGGCCGGGTCTGGACAGTTCCGGTCCAGACTAACAAGCTGTCAACTTTCATCGACTTTGGGCGTGCGGCTTGGCAATCCGGTGATTGCGTTTGCAATGGAGACAAAATACCCACTCTGGCGCTGTTGGGAATTCACGCGTATCGTTCGATATGTGCGCTCGACCTTCCGAGTGGGAGAGGCCGGGGGAGGGGGAATGATTAACATTTTGTATCTCTCCTGTCTTCTGTGGTGAAGAAGTCAACTCCCTGGCTGCAAGGCCTGTGATTATCTGTCCGTGCGCACATTGATTGCTCATCGGTATCTCTAATGTTGCTTGATCTCACATATCCACTGCAATCTGGCCTTCCTCGACCCCTTTCGCCCTTTCCTTCATCGTCACGAGATCGTATGCTCCAAGCCCAGTCAAATCCCTCCTGCAGATACACATTCGAAGAACTTGTCTTCATGGAATTTTGCTCGCGCCACGTCCCCAAAGCGTCCCTCATTATGGTCGGCTCGGCAGGGTGGCTGCCAGCAGGGCACCGAGGTCAGCTCGAGATCAGCTAGAGGTCGTATTCCGTGCCTTCCAAACATTCTGCCAGGTTGTAACGGCCACAAGATCGGGGGATACCGGGAGAGGCGGCAATGTTCTGGGTGCGCTGTCTGTGCGTGTCATCCCCGCTGCAGTTGTTGTCTGTGAAGGTATTGCGGCGAGCAAACACTCCAAACATGGGCTGGATGGGTGTCGTACTGGACCTGGTGAGTGTCCTGGGAATGTGTCGTCCACCACCACGACTTGGTCTCTGCTCAGATGGTTGAGCGCCATGTGAGGTCGCTCTTGAGTCGACGTTGACTTTGAGCTGCTCGGCGCTGTCTTTCACGGCGTCCAGGAAGCCTGGCGCGAAGCTGCCGACGATTCTGATGATGCTGCTCGGATCAAGTAAGACGCGACCGGAGGATTCATTGCTCCTGTGACGAGAGGCGCGCTTGTCTCGGTAAGCCTTGAGTACACTGCTGCTTGCCAAGATGTCATTCTGCTCAGCAGCGACTGAGCTCATGGTTGCTGACGGACCCATCTTTCGGATCTTATGCCCTGTCTTCGGATTCCTTGCAGGCTTCGATCTGTGCGCGAAAGGCGACTTGGAAGGAGCACTCTGGTGAGCTCTTGCTCTCTCATGAGCTAGATAGCGGTCTCTTAGAGAAAGCTTGGGTGCCGCTGCCTTGTCGGGCAGCGTGCAGGACAATAGCTCAATAAGAGCAGTCTCGGCTGTGCTCTGCACTGACGGCGCCGGGGATCGGCTCCTCTCCGGATGACTAGAAGAAGGTGCCCAACAGGCTTGCGAGAATAGGTTGGGGAAGGTTCGAGAAGGCCGATGTAGCAGAGGGCGTCGGGAGCGAGCGCCCACCTTCTCATCGTAGGCGCGGCACGGCCGGTCGTGGAACATGTTGCTCGCTGGTGGGGTGTGTGCATGGAAATGTATCTTGCTGGACGTTTCAGTCAATCAAGAGTATGCTGAGAACTTCGGCGTGAGATTGACAGAAAGGAGCAAAGACGGCAGGTAGAAGTCGCATTTATGCAATAATTGAGAGAGGGTCCTTCAAGTCCTGAAGCTGTGCACTTTGTGATGCTCTTGAAGTAACTGGAAGTGAGTAGCACTCTCTGGAACCGCCCACTCAAAACTCCCAACACTGAACAATGGCTACTTCGGATGTGATAAACCCCTATTCAATGATTCAAAGTTCCTATCAAACGCCGATGCTATAGTGCCCTCCCAAATAATGCTCTGCTAAAGTCCGTCCTGTTCCCGAATCTCAGGAGCTTGTTGCAAATGAAGTCCTTGTGAGGCGAGCCCTTTTCGCTTCACTATCCCACTCTCTCCCCAGCTTTGAAGCTCACAGACGTCCAGGTAGCTCTTTCTCTTTATTAACATTGCAGCCCATCTCCATGCCCTAAGCACAATGTTGATTATCGGTTTCCCAGCTGTTCCTACACCAACACTTCTTCCTGAGTAGTCTCCATTCGATTCGGGCCACCGAAGGTGGCCCTGTTCCAAGCCGGAAAGCGGCTCAAAGTCGGTCTGACAAGGCCGCCGTCATCCATATCAACATCAGAGTCGCCGTCGTCGATGAACTGCGCTATCTCCGCAACCGAAGTCTCCATGGGCGTGGCCAACGTCGTAAACCTGACATTACCAGCCCACGTTTCCGGATCTTCATCACCCGCCGCCGTGTTTAGCCTAGCCGAGCCCCTCCTCTCAAACTCGCGTGTCGATTTGGCCTCGAGAAGACTAGTGCCACCATAGCTGGTGAAGCTGCCAGACTTGGCGTGGAGGTACACGCCGGCCTTGCTGCTGACGAGCTCCAGCGCCCGCGCGGTCTCGTCGGGGTCTGCCAGCGCGTCGAGGAGGCTGGAGTATTCTTTTATCTGCCGCGTGAATGCGTCGTTGAATTTGGCGTAGCTCTTGGCGACGACCTTGGGTATCTCTGGAGTCTCGTATGGGCGATAGTCGACGGTCTCGTTATGGATGGAGAGACACTTGGGTGACTCGGTGAAGAAGCATCCTTCATCTCTGCTGAAATGACTGAGAGCGTCGGCTTGATCCCACGCGTCGGGACAGTCGTCGTCGGGCTCATACTCCCAGGTCTCCTCGTGTGACATGGATGACATGGATGACATGGACTGCTGGTCCTGCTCGCTGGCCCTCAGCCACTCGATTCTCTCGAAGGACGAGGCCCTCTGATCCATGTCAACCTTCTCCGGGCAGTCATTTGTTTCGTTAGACAGAACAGTCGGGGCCGAGATGTCTGAGACGTTTCGCGCATGGCTCAGTCGTGCCGACATGGTACTGTGGCTTTGTAGTCGTCTCAGTGACCCGCCTGAGCGGCCGCTGGCCTGGGAGCTACTGGTTGTTGGTCTCTCATGCTCGTACTGCTCCCCGTAGTCCTCGACAGCAGTGCTAGCGGTAGAAGGCGGTGCTGTAAAGTGGACAAGCGGATACTTCTCGTGAAACTTTAGAGACTGGCCGTCGGTCGCATGCTGGAGCTTCTCCCAGTTGTCGAACACCGAACCTTTCACAAATTCCTGATAAATCACCTGATAGATGACATCGTCACCCTTTTGTGGCGGCTCGTCGAAAGACGACCAGTCGTCAGCCGCCTCGAGGTCAGACACCGACGCGTGTTCCTCGGCGTTGAGGAGTGCAACAACTGCGTCGGCGTAGATCTCCTGTCGCTGAGTGCCAAGGTCGATGTCGCGATACTGGACTGAGCAAGTCCTACCAGTCACATTGTCAGTACTCGAAGTCTTGGGCACGAGTTTGTGGCTGTAGTGCTTACGGCACGTCGTAGATGTCGGCTAACCCGAAAGGCCATGCATTTGTCTTTTGCGATCGCCTCCTCTGCAACTTTGATATCCTCTGCTTGATTCTACTGCACTTCTGGGCAACCTTCAACGGGAAATATGTGTCCTCGGCACCACTCCGGTCATGCACTGACAGACCGTGGTTCCAGCTGGGCAGTTGTGTCTTCACGATGGCGGTTCTCCTTGACAAAGATTTCCGGAAGGACGACCGAGAGCGGTGTGAAATGGTGGCATCCTCGCCATACTTGGAGTCCAAGGCGTTCGCTGTGATGCCGGTGGCTTTGAATGGGCGAGTGATCACGTCGGCCGCGTGAGTCAAAAATTTGTGTAGCATTGTGTGTGAAAATGCTGAGTGTTGGAAAATCCCACTCAAGCTGAACGCTAGATGAAATATTCCGGAGGACACGAGCTACGTCTCCTGATAAGGACGGTCGTGTTGGTGCCGAGTGGTATGACAAGCGGTGGCGTGGTGCTTGAGCATAGGTCTGGTGGGCGAGGCGTGATCGTGGCATGTAGCTTCAGCTGCGTTACGCGCAACACGCGGCAGAAAGATAACAAGGAATATATCTCAACGATGGAGCAATGCGTTGTCCAGGAACAGAGAAAATTGATATGCAGGTACGTCGTCGCTCACTACAAGTCCTCAAACTGATTATGACCATGTGCTTGTGCTGGAGCTGGGAGTAATGATGACACGCTTTCCCCGGAGTCTCCCAGTGTTTTGAACACACTATCCTTGGCATAAATCATAAAAAGCTTATTTGCGGTGTGAAAAAAGTCGAAGTCTTCTCATCACTTGGCCTTCTTCTTTGCGCTGTGCCACGCGAAGAATAAGTATGGCGAACCATCTGCGGTGAAGAAGCTGCGGGACTTCAGAGCTCCCTGTGGCTACAAGATCAGCCACGTGTCGTGATACTCCACAATTTGCTTCGCCGACACCGACCGCCAGTTCGTTGAACTTCGATCTATCCTTGTATAGAATTTGAGAAGAAAGCTACTTTTAGACGCTCGAGCGAATAGGAGGGTTGGGTGAATGGAAGATGTGGCGAGTGTGCCAGTGTGGCGCTCGTCTTCCAGATTGTATGTATATGTTGAGCCCGAAATATTTACATTGAACCTCGAACTGAATGGTCAAAAAAACTGTGGGGATCCAGCGTAACTAAACGCCCCACTGTGCTTAGGTAGTTGCGTGTAATCGTTCCGGTCGTTGATAAAGGCAGCAGTCTCAAGCTTCTGAACATGTCTCCCCATGGAGAGCAATGATCCTCTCTACAGCTCGTTCAGCGGCAATCATGATTGGTACCTTGAAGACATGATCTGTCAGCAGTAGTTCGATGAAGGAGTTCAGAAGTCCCGGCTACAGAGCATGGGAAAAGGGATTTCCTGGAACATACCTGAGTGTTGCCCGTGGGCAAGTCAGGGTGGAACGAGGCATCAACAACAAAAAGATTGTCTGTGCCGTAGACCTTAGTGTCGAGGTCAACAACAGCAGTACCGTTGTTCCGGCCGTCATCAGTGCCCATCTTTGCAGAGCCCACGACGTGAAAGCCATTTGACACAGGCGTTGAGGCGATAATGTCAGCAGCGGTCACATTGGCGCCGCCAGAGTATACGATTGGGCTTCCTGGCTTCTGGACTTGGTTCAGAAGGTCGGTCAGGTAGAGCTTCCACGCCTCTTGGTCCGTGTCGGTGTTCGCCCAAGGCTCTTTCGTAAAGACTGTGTTTTGATCGGCCCGGATCCCGAGAACTCCGGAAGAAGTCAGCCCGTGGGTCATAATATTGGCGAAAACGATGGTGTCTTCCAAGCCGGTCGTCATCAGATGCGCTTGGAAGCTAATGCGGTGACCGTCCGATGTGTTGACATGTGTGAATATATCAAGGCGCTGGTTACCGATTGTCAGTGGGCCTGAACCAGCGCTGTACAGTGCCAGATCTTCTGCGCTCGGCGACGTAGCACTGGTGTATGGTGTCAAGCCTTCCTTCACATTGAATATGAGACGGCGAGCTGAGTGGTCTTTGACTTCAAGACCAACTGGCAAATTGATCCATTCGCTTTCAGGTACTTGCTAGAGAACTCTGTCATCAGCGCCTGTTCATGGGAAGTTTTGTCATGGAAGTACTCAGGACACTCCGCTGGTATTTATGCACTTACCACACCTGTTGAGCTCGATTTGACGATGTTGATTTGCTCCGATGGTCCAATGCCTGAATTGAACAGAATCCGGGGTGTTGACATAGAACCAGCAGCGAGAAGCACGGCACCGCCATTAGAGCTCAAATTAATGATCTCTCTACCCGCTTCATTCTGTACTTCAACCCCAGTTATCGTTGAAGCATTGCGTAAGACACGGATAACTTTCGTGTTCAGAGCCAGAGTGAAATCGTCCTTTGCTTGAGCCAATGGCAAGTACGTTTGCAATGGACCAGAGCGAAGGCCGTTGGCGATCTGATTATATGTTAGCAAAGGATCGAGAATGAATGTGATGCTCAGAAGATGGGAAGAATCGAAATCTTTTTCACTTACATTCCACGATGGTAGACCAAAAACGCGGTCTTTCCTATCAGGTTCCTCGATGTAATCCACATAACTCCAGCCATTCTCTTCGAAAAAGGGCTCCATTACGGTAAGCGTGCCGTTGTCGTAATTCAGCCCATCAGCGGAGGGAGAAGTGGTTCCTGGATTCCTTGCATATAGACGCTCTGCAGAAGGTGCTAGATCGGCCCATTTCCTGCACCAAAAAGTTAGGATTACTTGAAGTCTTTAAAGAGGACACGCACTAGGGCATGATGTAGCAAGAAGCGCTGCATGAAGTCGCCAGTAGTAAGTTGGAGGATTTGATACTTACCAAGTCTCAGGCCACTTGTCATCAAAGTCAACGGCCGAGGGATACAAGAAGGCCATCCCGTTGATTGATCCACCTAAGCCAGCCATATTTAGTATCGTTCCGAAAGAGTTGAAAGAGGATCAACACCGCTTACCTCCACCAAGGGCACATCCGGCCATCTCAGCTGTGTCGGAGCAAAATCCCTCACCCTGAGTGCCCTCGGACAAAGCATTGGTAAGACCTGGTACGTCATAGTAGGTCAACGAGTCGTTGTTCCAGGGGACAAGTCTCTCGCCACCAGACGAGAAGGTGGTTGCCACCCCGCGTTCGATAAGAAGAACAGATTTGCCCGTCTCGGTAAGACGCTGCGATGAGACGAGTCCGGCTGGCCCACCACCAATCACAATGTAATCGTATGTGGAGTTAGAAACTGTGACGGGCGTAGAGCTGTTGGAATTTCCTCCGCCGACGGGTGGTGTGCTAGGAGGTGTAGATGTGCCAGCCAACGCTGCCCAGTCCGCAAACGAAGCAGATTGCGCACCGGCGAGATCGACCGCAAACAATCCAAACCCTGCATCATGGAAGGCAATAGACGTCGAAGCATCGGCTGGAGAGGTCACAGCTACCGATGAACGAGCCCAGCCGAGGTTCGCTGTGGTTGCTGCCGTAGCGAATGTGCTGCTATCGGCTTGGAGACATCCCTTGCACAAGAACGTATAGGTATAGGTCGATGTAGCGTCATCAAAAGAAGTCCCAGCTGAGATAGTCTCGATTGTTGCGGACCCAGAGTAGACACCAGGATTTGAGTACCCAGTCGCAAGCCTCAATGAAGCAACGACAGCATTCTCATTGGGCCAGGCCACGACCATAAGACTGCCTCGCATGGGTCCAGCTAGTGATATAGCAGCATATCCTGTTGTTCCCTGTCCGATCCAGTGAGCATATAAGCAACAGAAGATCAAGAATTTTCTTACCTGACCGCTAATACGTCCAATGAAGTCGCCTGTTGAGGTAGCTGGCATCGCAATACCAAATGTAAAGTCACCTTCGGTCTTTTGCTGAAATGTAATGCCTGTTGCCGCATCTTCGAAAGCTGTAGATTGGGCAAGCGAGCTTCCACTGATAAGCCCAAGGCCCAGAGCAGCAGTCGCTAAGAAGTTGTTTCGCATGCTGGGCAGCATATAAGAGCAATGTAGGTAGGACACACAATAACCAAATGGAAAATGAGTGAGGGCAAAGTAAACGACAGATAGAGCTGAGAAATACTCAGTGAAAAGAATGGCTGGTTCGGCAGGACTGTGCCATCTAAAGAAACAAAGAGAACATGCTGCTATATATGGAGACTACACACGAAGCGCCGCGTCGCTTACGTGCAGGTACGCTGGCGATCGTGACCTCGGGAGCAGGGCTGACTGACGCCTGTTACAAGGGGTGTATTCATGATGCCCAGAAGTCTCACAAAGATTGCAGCATAAAAAACTACTGTATGACGTCCGGTATTCACTTATATGAATACCAAGCACTTGGACTCTTGACACCTACTACTTGAGGCTGACTCAGGGGGTGAAGCTATTCCGAATTTACCGGCAGCCGCCAATCTAGATACCGTGGCTACTCGGTTCATAGAATCTGGAGATGCCTCTTGAGGTTAGTGGTCCTAAGTACTTTATCTCAGTTGTGGAATGATCTGGGGCCAGATTGGACTGAACTATGGCTACAGCTCGTCTGTCTTGTCCGAGATACTCAATGCGGCTCTGTGGGAGGAGCGTAGGATAAAACTCGGAATCAGACCGTCTCTGATGAGAGATTCCCGGAATCCCCGGGATATGGTATCTGACAGCTGAGATACGGCGACCTGGACAGTCTCCACCGCTAATCCCAATAGCGACAGCTGGAGTTTTTTTGAACCGAGTAGCCACGGCAGAGGCCTTTTGGGTGAGCAGTGTTGCCGCAGGGCTGAACCCTGACCACTAAACATAGTCACAACAACAAGGCTGACGACAAGAGACAACAAAAGAATCTAGACAGCAACTCTGGATTTAGTGATACGAACCAACAGGGCATCACCCATCGTGTTTTCTCCCAAGATTTGCTGTCTGTAATGAAGGCTGTGTTATTGGCTATCCAGATCGTGCTACATCGTACCCGTGTTATGTGACAAGACCGAATAGGCCGCCAAGACCCACGCTGACGCTCATTTCCGAAAATACAAGCGATGGGCGATGACAGGAGGGGAATTTGCTCCTGATTAAGACACGAAACATGTTTGTAAACAGCCGCTGTACAGGAGTAATTAAGTGATACTTGGTGGTTCATGAAATCCGAGCCGGGGGAAGGGGATAGCGGGAAGACGATGGGGGCGGCCTGGGCGGGTGCATAGTCAGTATACGCAATACCTGCCGGCTTCGCTCGGGTTGTTCAACAGTCCGCATTCATTTCACAAGTTGTTTTCGACAAGCCTGCCATAAGAACGGCCTCTCGGGCTACTAAGAGAGGCCAAGGGCCTTGGGTAGATCAATAGCTTGACTGACGCATTAATAGCCTAACGTGGCTGTTCATCTGATGATCTTCCAAGGTTGTGTTCAGTCCAACATAGAAATCTTTGCTCTGCAAGAAAACAAGCATCTTTTAACTTAACATTCAGATACAAATAGATCGATCGCTTCAATCGTGCCGACCGACCCGGACGCGCGCTACCATCAGTACGATACTTCCATACAGGTTGGTCATCAACCTGCTATATAACAACCACATCATCAACGTTGGTCGATACTGCCCGGTGCGCTCCAATGGGTTTCGCTTCCAACCTCAGGTCTCTCAGCGTCAATTTCCATTCAATTTTTGAGGTCGAAGTAAGGTCGATATAAGTGATGCCATCATCATAATTTCGACCTCATTTTATATGGGCAAACGCCAATCACGAAGGCGGGATTACAAGCACGGTCAGCCCCACTGTAGTGGGCAACAAGTCTGGTTGAAGGGACAAAGCCGTGCCCACCGGCGCCGCGGGCTGCCGATTCTGAGTGTAATGAGTACATCCCTGCTGAAAGTTGAAGATGCGTAAAGCAACGCGGATACCTAATGACTGCTTGCCGGCGCCATTGAGATTATGCGCTGTATGGGTTGGAAAATAGGTACTCCGTTCTGTAGGTTACTTGGGCACTTTGTACGTACCTAGTTTCGAGAACAAGCTTTGCCAAGGCGTTTCTGCTGGGTCTTGGCAATCGCCAAGACGCCAGTTCCATCGTTGTGGGATGACCCTTGACAACGACATGTCACATCTGACCCAGAGAAGGACTGTCTGCAGGCTTCTTCTGCCAGCGACCACCTGCAGAAGTTTGACTTTGGCACACTGGGAGACAGAACGGAGAGGAAGAAGAGGCTTCGCTCGAATCAGTCATACGTGTCCCATGCTCGTGACGACCTCGGGAGAACCGGCACAAACACGTCCAGTCTTTGATGAGGCTCAACGGCAGTCGATCGACATGTAGATCGCTGACCCGAGGGGATGGGACGAAACAATCCTTGGCAAAAGGTATGGATGTAGAGTTCAAGGGCAATTTACTTGTACTTAAATCGATTCAGATATCGCGAGAGACCCCGAGATAAAGTTCATGCATTTACTCTGGGCAAGTCTTTTTTCGGCTGCTCACCAACGCAGAACCTTGAAGCTCAGACGTTGTCGACAGAAGTAGGCGAAAGCAAGCATCGACAGCCTCGCCAAAACAGCTGAAGCGCTGGTGGCTGATCCCTGGTAGGCAAGATCAAGTCCTCATAAGTGAACTACACCACCCGTCGATATCCTCTCCTCCGCGGCAAATCACTTGGCGGTCTCATCTGGATATCGGTTCCAGCCCGAGTCCGACGTAGGGAGACCTTCAAAATCACATGGATCTGGTCCCGGTATCTTCCCTCTCGCAGGGCATGGGAAAGTGTTGTTCGAAAAACAGTATCTCGCCGCCGTCCAATGATCTGCGCAACTCAGGTACGGCAAACTGTCAAGGTTATCAGTATTGATGAACTGGCACTGAAATACCCCGTGCCGGAACACAAGACAGGTACTTACTATGGTGCCCAATTCCATCGCAAATTGAAGCATTGCCCCGTGCCGCACTCTCCATGGACCGGCATGGCATGATGACAATCATCGCTCACCGGACATGGCTTCGGGCCCCAGCAGCTGAGCTGGTCATAGTGGCTGTTACCTAGATGTGTGAGATCGGCTTCGATAGGCGAGGCGTTCGAATAGCGAATTTGAAGCAGCGCTGTGGCAAAAAGCGCCGCAACGTTGAGAGATAACATGAGAGAAAGGCGTTAGGGCGAAAGGAAGTGAGGTAGATACGTGAAATGCCAATTTGATACTGAAGGTGTATATTCACAGGAGCTTGAGCAGAGCATGGAAACTTGGACATTGAGACCTGGAACGCTTCTATTGGAGCAGCGCGCATGCTTGACGCAGATTGGCTCGGTAGTTTTTGTGATCCAGAGCGTCTTTAAATAGTGACGTAAGAGACTAGAGATAGGTCTACTGGTAGGTTTAACCTCTAAAGTTCCAACTCCCGGAAGTCCGCTGGCACGAAGGAATTCTCGAAGGAGTAGTGCGGCACCCCGGACATCGCCTCGAGACCTGCTAGAATACAACTGCCTCCGTATCCTTTTGCCCGCTGATATAGTATCATCGATAATGATTTCGATGATATATTTGAAAGTTCTCAGTCGCAATCTCGGGGTAGAGCAAGTCAGAAGCTTCAAGATCTTGGTCGGTGTTGACACTCGTCGAGTCGCAGAACGCCAGCGGCCAGTCATGCAGCGGACCTCTTAAAGGTTTCCATATACTACACCACAATGTTAGTAAATGGTACTTTCCCCCCCCCCCCCCATCACAACACTTACTTGAACCATTGTACTCCCTTTCCCATGAACATCGCACAATTTTCAGCCGGCAGTCTTGCAACGTATTCGGCCATTTCGTCTGGGGTGGTATCTACAACATCGACTCGGAAACATCGGTGTACCACATGCACTTCAGCACTGTACTCAGCGGAAGGACAGTATTAGATACCTATATGGACCACCGAAGTTGGCTGATTAAATTCATAAGAATCTCTAGTAGAGGTCGGGGATTGAGGATGGCGTTTTGCGAATTTCTCATGTCATCAACACGGTGCCATACAACTGAGTCCTGTTCGGCTCCAGGAAAGGAAATCGTAAGGCATATCTGAAGACTTCATATTGAAAACGCTAGTTACAGCCTGGTACGGCAGTTGGTTAGGGATCCTTCAAGGTACTCAATCACGGCATTTTTACTAGACTACTTAATCAGGTGACCTAGCAGAACTTTCAGGTTTCTGTCTATAAAGAAGCCCTGCCTCCCAACTATCTAGAAGAATTCACCCTCTTTTCTACACTTCAACGTGCGAAGCCTGCAATCTGTGCCGCAGCAAAGCCTCCAAGTTTTGAAAATACTTTTGCAACTTTCCCTGGTCGTAAAAGCCGTCGTAGGTAATGGGATTCCCAACGTCCATTATTTCAAAGCCATGAGACTCCAACCTGAATTTGTTCTCAGATCCACGAATATCATGCAGTTCAACAGGATGGACTGCGGTTTTCATATTGCTTTGCGGTATGCTGTCATGCACCCCGTAGCGGAATGCAAAAGGCTTCTCCCGCTGGAACAATTCATTCTCTTTCAGGAACGATATGTGTGTGTGTGTGTGAATGGTACGAAGAGAACCGTGAGCAGTCGACACGTTAGCAGCCAGCCCTGACCGCGCTGCCATCATGGCTATTGCACACACGTGCAGTTCTCTACGCAATGACTGCTACCGTTGAGTAAAAACAAAACAGCCTCTGGCCCCTTTTGCAGCCAAGCAGCGTCGAGGCTTGGAATGTCTGGTTGTCAGACTTGATCGGATCTCCTCGGCCTAAGCGTGGCAGTGCTGCGGCAGCATCCTCCTTCAGATTTCGAGGTGGGCAGCCTGGATGTTTGCGAGGGTGTGCACCAAACATGCGCTTGCTCCATGCAAGAGGTATCGCACCGACCGTTCGCCTCGGGTGGACAGGCAGAACGATGAAATGATGAGGCTGGGACGGAGAGACGTTACACTGTCACCATGGCCCATGGCAGCTGCATGGCTACCCTGCAGCACCCTGCGTGAGGCGTCCTGCAACATGGAAACTGCTGGAATCTCGCCCCACTGCCCAGTTGGATGCATAACTATGAGACCAACGCACGGTGTTTTGCCTTACGATGGCTATATCCCCAGCTTCCCGCGTTTCGACGTTCCCACCTTCTTCGGGCGGGAACTGCTCTCGTGCAGAGAATTCGCCAAATCCTGGTATGGATCGGAGTTGATTACACCGCCGGCTACCGTGCGGACCGATACCCTGAGCATATTGAGCACTACCGCATTCAGCCTGCCTTGGGAGTCTGACATTCGTGTAGGGAAACCCTGCGATCATCTACGCCACAGACTACATGTCGCTCATCACCAACCAGACGCAACTCGGTCTGATAGATGAGTGCGTCAGCGACCTTGAGAATTCGCTTGGTGTCAAGCATGAGAAAGTCTCGTTCGATGAACTATGGTCTTCTCAGCCGCCAGTGATAGCTGGGGACATGTCTTTGCAAGAGTTCATGAAAGATGTGAGTGAATTAACCAAAGCCATGCTGCCAATGCTTCTAACATGGGCGGAGGTGTGCCGCAACTCATTCTTCCATGACGACTACCACAACTTCGATGCCTTCCGCAGCGACTATGCTAAGCGCTTTGGCAAGCAGCCCTACGGCAGCCCTCCGGTGCAGTGGCAGTGGTGAGTATTCTCCTAACACGACCGCTTCAAATGCCCGGGCGTTCCACGGGTCTTAGCCTAACCACATGCAAACGGCACTAGGGAGCTGTCTTCAAAGATTTCCAAAGACGAACGAGACCTTGCAGTTGACAAGCTGGAGGTCTACAACGATTGGTTTCTTCAGACCGTCATGAAGCAGGGTGAGTAGGACACGCTCGTGCTGATCCCCATCGAGAATATATCGCCGAGATACCGCGACGATAATCCTTTGTAGGTTTTGCGTTTCCCCACCACGAACATGTACGGACTTGCGCCACTGATGTATCTAAACAGGCCTCATTTTAATCCGATTGGCGTACCAAATTTGTTCGTGTCGCCGATACTGGGGGCTCCGGAGCTCACCATTCCAAGTGAGTCTGTATGATGACGCGCTCCCCCATCCGAGCGCCCTATTCCAGACATCCTGCTAATATACCTTCAAAGTCGGGACCTCGGAATACAATTCGAAAGTCACTGGTCGGGTGGAGGGGCTGCCTATTGCCATATCGATCATTGGCGAGCCTGGTCAGTCCTCCCTTGCCACATAGTTTGCGGAATCTTTTCATTTGTAATGCCCAGGTCATGCTCACCAGACGCGATCTGGACCTATTTCGTATCGCTTACGACAGTCGGGCCGGCTCGGGAAAGCCAACAGCTATGAAGGCCGGAGCCGAGATGTTCTGAGCAGCGCCTAAGCAGGGAAAAGGCGCTTTAGCAGAAGGATGTTACGAGAGGGCCATCTTGCTGGCGCGGTGGGCCTGTGGAAATATCCACCTATTCCAAAAGTCATTGGTCACTTTTGGCAGCAGAGAAGCATTGATAGTGTGCTAGATCAACGTAAGCAGTGTCAGTGTGGCAACCTTGGAACGGGAGGACGATGGCATAGGTAGCAACCTCCCACCTTTACACTTGCAGGTTTAGGATTATCTGGCATGTACCTAAAGAGCATTTATCAGTACTCCTCGGACCTTGCGTTACGTTAGCCTTCACGGAGAGACTTCTTTGACCATTCTGGCACCTACGTAGTTTCGTCGGCAGTGCCACGAACTGCCACCCTCTACTTGCTCAAGTGAAGTCGCAGCAGCGCTGGTGGAGGCCCGACAACACTGTGGAGCGTAGACCGACATCTGAAACCCGCTTTGCTGAAGTGATCTCGAATTATAATTCACGCAGGAGATGGAAAATACAGGGACTCAGCTTTTGTCAAGTCGACGAGACCAAAACACTCGTGCTTTCCCCCGTCAAACCCACAACCACATATCCTCCTTCAACCCTCACCTCGCCCACCCCATCCACAACACCTCCCTCCAACTCCCAAATAACCATCCCATCCCGGATAACCCTCGTATCCCCACCCATAACAGGGACATACACCATCCCCTTCGCACCGACTGGGCCCCCAACCGTCAGTTTCAACCCCCTCCCCGAGCTCACATCCCTCACCGTCCACTCAACCACAATCCTCCCCCGCGGCGTGGGTACCATCCCGCGCGCGAAGCTCAGGCCCCCACCCACCGTCACCGGCCGCACCTCGAAGCTCGCAAACCCGGGCCCCGTCGGCGTCACGCCCAGTACATGGTTCTGCATCAGCGGCACCACGCACGTCGACCACCCGTGCGCGAGGCTCGTGAACCCTTGCTCATAGTAGCTGCCGTTGGGGCCGATGCCCTCCCAGAACGTGCTGAAGGGGTCGTGGGAGGCCATGTGCCCGAAGGTGCGGCGGAGCTGGTCGTAGGCGCTTGCAGCGAGGGAGGCTGACCGCGCGGTGCTACTACTGCCTGCATCACCACTGCCGGTTGGCGTCTTTGGTGGTGGCAGGGACGAACTCCGCGCGCTGGTCTGGAACCGTGCCGCGAGCTCAAAGTACGAGATGAAGGCGTACACGCGCTGGTCGAACTGTGATTCCGGGGCCAGGCTCGAGAAGTCGTAGAAGGCGTTCCCGTACGGCCGCGTTAGGGCCTTTGTGAGATAGGCGAGGATTGACTCGTCCGGGCTGCTGCTGCTGGAGGTGGTGCTAGTCTCGAGGGCGTCCATCGCGGCCGAGTTGTTGGTTGCGCCCGACAAGATGGCGAGGCCGTTGCCGTCTTGGGCGTGGACGGCGCACTTTTCCGTGCCGCCACTGGTGCATGGTCCGCCGTCGTAGAGAGCGCCTACGGAAGGATCCCAGTTCTCGCGGATGAGGGCGGCTGTAAGGAATGGTTGTTAAAAAGCGAGACTTGGGAGAGAAGGCTGTGGTGAAAAATGTAAGGCACACTCACGACCCACCAAAGCAGCCCTCGCCCTCCATCGCACAGCATCATCACTCTCGCCCTTGAAGTCGGCCAACTGCGCCGCCCTCTCTAGCGCCAACACATACAGCGCATTGTAGTACGTGATGATACCACTGCGCGGCAAGAACGCATAGTCCCCGTATCCAGCGCTCGTCCCGAGCCCCTTCTCTAACAAGCCCTGAGCATTCGTGCTATTCGGATAATACACATCCAGCACCTTTACCATAGCACCATAATACTCGTCCAAGTACCCCATATCCCCCGTGTACAACACCAAATCACTCGAGCACACAACCCACCACAGCGGGTAATCGTACAGCGCCAGCGTATACCCATTGATACTCGCGGGCGGGATCCACCCATCCTCGCGCTGATGTTCCGCCAAATCAGCAAGGACGTCGCGGGCCGGCGCCACATGCTCGTGGTGGCTGAGATACAGCGTCAGCGCCGCCACGGCCAGATCTCCGACATACGGGTCGCGGTCGCGCTTCGCGCCGTCGTGCAGGACCACTTTCCCGACCAGGCTCGGGCTCGCGGCGTCCCGCGGGTCCGTGTCGTTGGCGCGGAACGTGTCCGTGCACAGGTCGTTGGTGTACACGGCGTCGTACCACCACTGCGTGAGGGCCGCGTCGGAGCACTCGAACCAGCCGGTGAAGGTGGCCGGGGAGCCGCGGAAGGCGGAGAAGGCGAGGGCCAGGGAGGCGATGGACACGCTGCCTAGGGGGCTGGTGTGTGGTGCGTCGGAGGGCAGGGCCTGCAGGGTGATACGCAGGTAGCGGAAGCCGTGGAGGCCGTCGGCGCAGACTTGTGGGCCGGAGAGGGTGGTGTGTTGGCAGCCGAGTTGGTTGGTCCAGGTGTAGGGGGCGTGGCGGACGGCGATTTGGTCGGTGCCGTTGGTGAGTTTGGCGCCGTCCGGGAGGTTGTCGGAGCGGGTGAAGTCGCTGCGATTGGTCAGGTACTCGAGGGACTCGGAGAAGGCCAGCGTGATGCCCGGCAAGGCGGTGCTGGTAGAAGTGATGTTGGTATCTTGTTCGGGGTCGCTGAAGGTCTCAGAGCCGGCGAAGTTGATGGACAGGATCCCGACGTGGTTTTGCCCAAAGTCAAGCACGATCGAGGGCATCTCATCGCCGCTGGCCTTGCGTGTGAGAGTGGTCACTCCATGACCATTGATTAGCCCCTCCGGATTTGCGACGCTGCCTGTGGAGTATTCCTTCAACAACGAGACCGGTGAGATGATATCGGACGAGGGCGCCCTCACGTATTTGTGCCAGCTGGTACTGTCCAGCTGGCGAGCTCCCGTTCCCTTCTCGGGCGCTGAGGTTCCGACTGTTAGCTTTGTGAAGACAAGAAAAGTGTAAAGGGCACTCGAGGTAGCGACCAAACGATAGACAAGTGGCAATGTCATCTTCCACCAAAGGTTACGGGCCCTCGTGCCCGGGTCTGTCTTAGAGGTTCAAGTTCCCTGTTCACGAGAAGCCGAGGACTCTGTGAAGCAGCCTCGCCTCTGCAAGTGACAGACGAGTCTCGAAACGACGCCTCTAAAACCCACTGCTCGGACAGAAAAGCGGACTATAGCTTGTAGATAGACTCCTCGGACCGCCTAGCAGCCAGGACAGATATCAAAAGACTGATTCCGTCTCTCCTTCTTGCTTTGGAAAATACAAACGGACTGGTATGTGGACGAGGAGAATAGTGAGGCAGTAGGACAGAATACAGGCAAGTTGAAAATTGCGAGCGCGCTGAAGTAACAAAGATTCCGACTGTTCAACTTCGGACCTAGCTATCGCGAGGCCGAATTGGCATCGTGAGCAGTTTGCGGGCAACTCACCATCAGCGAACATCTCCCCCATCTCGAAGTAGTGGACGGAGTACGACGGGCGAATGGAACCGCAATTTTATATGAAGAGTAGCTTTCAATAGTACCGCCTCTTGTCCAGGATGTCTCGGGCATGTGCTGAACCGTGGGGTAACGTACGCAATGACCTGCAAAAAGGGTTACTATGCAGTGATCAGTCAAGCTACTAAGCTGTTCGGAGTACTGTGGTGGCAAGACGTTCCCCAACGTCGTGCATTACTCGGTGCTAGCCTCCCCAGTGCCGGGAGGTTCGACGTAGCAGAGCACACAGGCGAGCGGACAACCTTATGCATAGATACGGAGACCGTGTGTGTGGAGGAGGTCACATACATGCTGTACAAGGTGCATTGCCTATGCTCGACACAGATGTGAATGAGACAGTGAGGGCACAAGATCAGCAGCAAGTGCTTTCTTGCCGACTGCGTCACCTGGATAACATGAAATAGCGTTGGTGAGCAGGAGTGAGTTTAAGCCAAGGTATGGGGCGCGCAAGGTAGTTAGTTCATCTTGCTGATTCCCCTCTACCACCACTGGAAGAGATGCGGGGAAGATGTTAGAGCTCCACCGCCTGCGGTGCTTTCAACGTCCAGCACAGATAGTCAGGGCGGTGTGACCTGGATATGCATACGAAACGATAAAAAAAAACCGGCGGACATACCTGCACAGATGACCAGTTTCTGCTCGTATCTACGGAGTACGCAGTATGTACTCTGCATTGCGCACTCAAGCTGTGGTGATGAGCAGGGCAGGCTGGATATTGCCAACAATGTGATCCAGATGACGGCGCACAGCTGAGTAGTTTTATGTGGAAGTTCTCCATATTGATGAATTGGATCCTATGAAAGTGAGTATCTCCTTTTGTTCTTGCTATCAACGCCGCCATATTAACAACAGCCACCAGAAAATGGAGACCAACCTTCCTTCCACTCGAGACGTAGACCAGGGCAGCAAACCATGGCAGATCCAATATGTCTATGACCACAGTCAATGCCCAAGGCCAACCAGGAAATTTGCATCACGTACTTGGCAACCCAAGGACACAGACGTACCAGGGGTAACTCGTAGTTGGACTCCCAAATCTTTTCGTTGCGAAGTATGGTCCCAAAAAGCAAATGTCGCCTTATATTGTACAGTGCCGTGGATGGAAGGAGAAAATACGAGGCGCGTCGGTGAGTGTAAACGCCACCGCCATCCTACTTCAAAATCCACGGTGTCGATTCGAAATTTTCGTCCGACTGTTCGTCTCATGCGCCCATTCATTCGACTATTCGACCCATTCAACCACCTGTGCAGAACCAACTTCCGGATCAGGTCCACCTAAATGAAAACCATTTTGAGGAATTTGGAGCTGAAGGCGCTTGGATTGGTCGAATTGAAGAAAGGACCTTTGAGTTAGATAGATCGCGGAGGATCCAATTGGAATATGCCAGTCCGATACACTTAGGCATTGCTGCTGTGACGAGGACGCTTGCGGCCTGCACTGCCGGCGGCGGTTCCAGGGTGCATCTTGGCGTTTGTCTCGCGCTTGAGCTTCTCGTCGAGCACGCGGGCTGGTTTCCATGATCAGCAAAAAGAAACAAAAAGAAAGAATACAGGGCCACTCTAGCAATGCGCCACGACTTACTGAGGACGTCGTAACCGAACTGGGGGAACTGAAGACACAGGTTCTTGAACTCGGGCTCGGCCTCGGCGCGAAGCGTGTGCGACCGGCTGGCCCAGAAGTTGGCGACGGGCGCGCGGATCGTGGTGTCGCTGTCGTCGGTGTACTGGTACACGTATTGTGCGTACGCGATCTCGCCCTTGGCGGTCGAGTTGACGCAGTGGATCTTGGAGCTGGCGAGGGTGCGCAGCGTAGGCAGGCCGTACTTTTCGGCCAGGGTGTAGACGCGGGCGTGCTTGAGCAGCTGCTCGCCGCTCTCGTCCACTTTGGGGATCGAAGGGTCGGACTCGAGGACGCGCGAGCCGGCGATCTTCTTGGGGAAGTACTCGCCGGTGTACAGGAACTCGAGGAAGCAGCCGACAGCGTCGATGTCCTCGTCGGACAGCTCAATCTGGCGGGGCTGGAAGATGGTTGGAAAGTTAGCTTTTGGCCGATCTTCGAGGGCAAGCGCCGGGCACTCTGCAGCGGTGCATGGTAGGCAAAGATTGGACTCACGCTGCCGTCGTCGTTAAAGTTGTCGCAAAGGGCTTTGAAGTGAGGACTGATGGTTAAGAGAGCCTGGTGGGCTGTGAGGATCGTCTCTTTGTCGTCTCTTCCGACAATGAGGGTGACAACAGGGCTGGTCAGGTAGTCGACGAACGGAACGCGCGCAGGCTCGGGCTCCACGACGGTGTCCTCGCCGGCGAAGGGCAGCTCGGTCTGGTCGGCGGCACCATCCTCGGTCGCCCCAGTCTCGGTCATTTCGACGTCCGCGGTCGGATTGACAGCGGTGGTGTCGTCAATAATATCGTCGTTCGCATTGTCGGCCATCTTAACTTCGGTCTTGGGGGTGGGTGATCTGGAGCGAGGGTCAGATATTGGTTGCGACAGAAAGGTCGCGTCGAGGACACGGAGCTTGGCGAGCTTGAGGAGCTTTCCAACGGGGCAGTGCAGGTGCGCGCAGTCGGAAACAAGGGGCGACTGACAGAGTACAGGTACGCAGAGATTTCAATTGACCAACTTGGCCAATTCACTAATGCTTGGACGAGACGAGGTGGTGGTGTTGAAGATATTAGTGTTGCACGGCGGAAGGAAGGTGGGTATTAGGTACCTACCTAGGTAGGTACGGAGTAGAAGGGGGGGGGGGGGGCGCGTCCCGCGGATTGGCAACGAGCCGCGTTTGGGCGCAAGGGGAAAAAAGTTGGGGCTGGTCTGCAGGGGTAGCTTTACTTGCAGCTCTCCGATAGCTACTGTAACTCAGCTCCGATGGACCCTGAATGCTCGACAGGGGTACGCCATTATCAAAATGGGACGTAATATCCGTACCTGTTGTCGAACTGCGTATCACCACCGGAAAAAATGTTCGACTTGTCGTCCATTGTACAGAGCCTCTGGATTTTCTGGTTGTTTGAGCTGCAGATGAAGATGGGTTGCATAAACGGGCCAAAGTGAGACAAGTGTGCTGAAGTTGGGTCGAGAAGGGTGTGTGTCGTGTGAAGTGACGGAGTGACTGAGGGAGGGAGAGAGGGAGGAAATAAGGACCAAGAGAATTTAAGCGTGGAGATTTAAACTGAACGATTTAGCTGTCAGATCTTCAAAGAGATGGAAGGTGCCAGAATGGGAAAGAATGGGCGGGGGTAGCGGGATCGTTCAAATTGACAGTGGGTGCAGCACCATCGAAGCGTACAGTGTAGGTGAAAGGCCTCAAGATTTGCATACTGATGGAGGTTTCCGAAACCATCGCATCGGTTCGGGAGAAGGAGTTGAGGCACCTTGTGAGTATCATTCACCTGTGCGACGATTGTGGTCAGCTATGGATACAACCCCCCCCCCCCTTCCTCCACCAGCCCCTTCGACATCCTCTCTCTCTTTCCGCCCTTCAGATCCAGTACCGAAATGGTGACGGCTGACGTCCGAGGTTATTCTTGGGAGTGGTGGATCAGTCATTTATCTCGGACCTAGATAGGCGTGCCGAGCTAGGTAGAAGTATAGTAGGGCACGGCTTCATGAGCATGGAGCTGGCGAAGTTCCCTTCTCACGAAAGTGTCCAAGGGAGGTCACGACGCCATGAATTCTCGTTCTCTACTTATACTAAAGCTTTGCATCGCTGCTAAAGGAGAGAAGGTATGTAAATCGCTTGGAATCATCGCTCATGCCATACACTATAACCATGCCCCTGAAGTGTAACACCTGCCTCTAACCTATCATCTATGATAATAATTCAAGCCCCAATGACATTCCCCAGCTTTGATCAAGAATCAACAAGCAAACATCTTAGTAGTGCTGACATTCACGCGGCTCCACCTTTCGCCTCTGCACCAGGCCTGCGCGATTGCCAACGGCCAGTACACATGATAGAGGGCCACGAACGGCCACGGATCCCATAGCTCAAACACGCCCTCCTTCCAGAACAATAGATGCTCCGCAAACTCTCTGAACGAAGAAATACAGCAGAACAGTGAAAAGGGCCAGACCATCAGCTTGAACAGCGGCAGCAGAAACAACGTCACCAGATCGTGTCCAAGCCAATACCGCGGTGTGACATCTAACGGCGGACCAAACACAACTGATGGTCTGAACTCTCCAGCCTTGCGCTTTTGCTCTCGCTTTGCCTCTTCCCCAAACACAGTCATGTAAGCACGTACCATGAGCTGCATCTCCAGCCCCGATGTCGCGAACAACGACACCGCCGTGTGGGCGCGCGGATTGCATTCAATGGCGTACATCTTCTCCTCCCCAGAAACCGGGTCTCGCTCGACCATGAAGTCAAAGCTCATATGGCCCGTAAATTCCTGCTTCTTTCCCATATCACCCATACCGCCACCGCCGGTAGCTTGCTCCGCACTTGCCACAGCCTGCGTAAAATTCAGCATTCGTTGCCGAAGCGCGTCGTCCGGTGGTAGCGCACGATAGTGCATGAGCATCTCGCTGGACTCGCACGCGACGAAGACCAGCACCTCACCGGCGACAACGAGCGCATGCGTACAGTACTCGCGATTGCCTGAGATGAACTGCTGCAAAATCCATGGACGTTGTGACGAGATGGGCAGCGCGCGAACGTATGCCTCGGTCGCTTGGCCCGGGTAGGCCTCGTCTAGTGCCGCGGTGCCGGAGAGGGGTAGGAGCGTCATGTTGCCGCGGTGCGCGTCGTCCATGCCAACGGGCTTGAGGATGAACTTCCGTTGGCTTCCTGGGAGTAAGTTGTTGGAAAGGATACTGATAGCGTGTTCCTGCGAAATAACCTCGTGCGTCTCGGGTACAGACAGGTCGAGCTCCTGCATGTACCGCACAAAGCTACTTTTCTCGTGAAATTTCTTGGTCGTGACGGCATCGAACTGCACAACTTTCGGTGTTTTCGCGCCACCTTCCCTGCTGCGCAAAATCGAGCTCACGTACCCATCCTCCCACGCAGTCGCCACTCCGGAGCAGCTAACCCACAGATCCACACTCTGCTCGTCCATTATCTCGACCATAGCACGCACATATGTCCGCGATGCTTCGAATAGTGCCTCCTCGGTCTCATCCCCGTCACCCGGCCTCTCGAGATCGTACACCGCAGCGAACGCTTTCGAGAACTGCCGCCCGCCCAGGCCCAGCCACGGCGGCAGCCAGACGCTGGTGCGGAGGGCGTCGAAATCAGCACCGATAACTCGGTGGCCCGCAAGATGAAAAGCACGGGCGAGGGTCAGGCCCTTGGTCATGTTGATGCCGGTGACGAGGACGGTCTTCTGGCGGAAGCCTGGCGCTGCGCGATTGCGTTCGCGTAACGCGGCCGCCGCGGCCGGAGTCGTGTGGCTATTGCCCGGAAGGAGGGAAATCAGGGCATACAGGCCGCGAGAGAGCCCGGGAACAAGTGGTTGGTTGCTCAGGAGGTAGGCAAGTGTGAGACTCAGGGGAAGCGTTACGGCGCTCAGGCAGAGAACGAGAAAGGTCTTGATGTGGTCCCGAATGTGGAGGCGGAGGAATCGGATACTCTTCAGGATGAGAAACGTCATCATGGCCCGCAGCATAGCTTTCCTCCCATCCTGGAGCTCGTGATATACCGTGGTGGAGTGCTCGCCAACAGCTGTCGAGGGCGCGGAAAGATGACTGGAGTTTGTGCCATCTGATTCCTTGGTATCTGCGGAGGCAAAACCCCCAGAATCCGTGTTCGTCTGGTCCATGGTCAACTAATGATTTGCACCTTCAAAATTCGACAAGAAAAAAAGCCTTGGTCTAGTAGTGGATGATTGCAAACGCGCGCGCTATACAACACAAACCATTCCTAAGTTGAAGTGTGTCGTCATGGGAGCAGAGTGCGTCTACTGTGTACTAGGTACCGCCGAGAATAGTCCAGGTCCAGCTCGGCCAACAATACCCCTTAGGGGAAAGAGCAATTTTTCCCACTGTCTTCTTCCTCCTGCTTTCCCTTTGTGCGGAAGTGGATCAGAAGGAAGTCGCACCATGCAGGGATGGAGCTTTTGAAGGTGGCGAGCCGCGTTGAAGCTAATGCCGTCCGATAGCATGAACAGGCAACTATTACCTCACCACTTGCCGTGGCTTGCATCAGGAAAAGATGTCGTGCTTGACTCAAAGGAAGCACAGAATACAGCATGAACAGGGACCTAGAAGCCTTGGAAGTACCTAGGTACGAACTAAGTGGGTAGTGAACGAGAGCGCTAGGCATTCCAGACACGGCACTTGTGCTGAATACAGGTGGGAGAAAACATCACCATGCGATGCACATGTGATGAGACGGCCAACATTTTTGTGGTGGTGAGAATACACCACCGGCGGCTTGAGCGTGTTTTTATTTTGTGGCCGCTAAGATGGCTATGCTCTACGTGATGCTGGCGTATGTAAAAACACACAGCATACGGACCACGAGCCTTTTCTGTAACTTTTTTTTTCCTTTGACAAGACCATCCCCTCCTGCGTTTTAGTGGCAAACATATTGAGAGACGCGAGTAACGAACACTCCATCAGACCACATGATCTAGTGAACACCGTTCGTCTTGCCAACGGCCTCAACGACGCCATCAGTCACCTTCTTGACACCATTCGAGTGTCCATTGAGACCGTTAGTACCGTTGGCGTGGCCATTCGTCCCATTGCCGTTAGTAGCCTCGCCCATAACAGCCTTGGCAACATTCTTCTTGACACCATTTCCGTTCTCAACAACAGTGTTGAGTACACCCAAGTTCTCCTGCTGGAGATCCGTGTAGCCCGTGTCGCTGCTGTCAACATAGGCCTCAAGACCAGCGCCATCCCTCGGGTACTGCTTCGCAAACTCCTTGTGCTTCCGCAGCGCCAGCGCTAGCTCTTCGTTGGAGTACTCATTCACAAACACGCAGCTACCCAGCGGGCTCGGCACCGCCAACCGCAGCTTACCGTCACGCGTCTTCAGGATCGCGGCGGTAGCCTTCTGAAGCACCTCCTCGTTGAAGTCCGGGTGGTCAATGGACAGCCCTGCCCGAGAGAACAGCGTCAAGAGGCGCTTGTGCTCGGCCTCGCTGAGGAGCCCACGGTGGAGCCCGAGGGTCGCGGTGTAGGCCATGTCGATGGAGATGGCGTGACCGTGGCGCAGGGGCGTCGCGGGCACCAGCTCGTGCAATGGGGACCAGGTGTGGCCGTAGGCGATGACACGGTCGAGGCCGATCTCGTGCAAATTGGGTGTCTCGAGCTTGAGCATCTCGTAGATACCTTCGCGATTGATCTGAATGATTGGGGTTAGCTTCGAGAGTGGGCACAGTTAGGGGAATGTGAAACAAGACGCACCACGTCGGCAGCTTTCTTGAGCTCGGCAGAGGCGCCATCTCCCCGACCAAACTTGTGCTCGATCAGCTGCTCGCAGTACTTGTCCAGCAAGTCAAAGACATGAAGGTGAGAGCAAGACGAGATCTTGATCAACTCGGCGAAGCCGTTCCGGACCTGAGCAATAGGCAGAGATCGCAGGAAGGTGAAGTCCAGGAATGTGTGAATGGGAGCATGGTAAGCTCCTAGTCTGTTCTTGTAGTTTCCGTAGTTCACGGCCACCTTGATGCTGACACTGGCATCAATGAGACCAATGACAGTTGTAGGAACACGGATGAAGTTGGTGTTACGACGGTAGGCCGCGCAAGCGAAGCTATTGGAGACAATCAGTTAATAGTTTTCGATGGGCGGAGGCACCGGTGAAGTCGAGGGAGCAGCCGGAGAGAAAGTGTCTCTGGCAAGACAAAGTGAGACGAGCAGGGGGGAATGTACCCAGCAACATCAGTGACCAGCCCCCCACCAACAACAAGCACGGGTTCCTAAACAATGTATGAGCATCCGGAGTCGCCTCCTCAGAGAGCAACTTGGTTTGTAGAGTTCGCTCACTTTGCGGATAATACCGAACTCGGTCATGGAGTCAGCGATACTGAGGAAGGTGTCGATGGTCTTCGCCTTTTCGCCAATGGAAGTCTGGTGCACCTGCACCTTCAGTCCGTAGTGGGCGAAGTAGGCCTCCATCTTGTCACCGTAGAGTGCGTAAACATTCTTGTCAGTCACGGCAAGAACGCGTCCCCACGGCTTGTAGCAGTCTGCGAGCCCCGAATTCTGGACATCAAAAACGCCATCGACGAAGGAGAAGTCGTATGTGATTTTCTCATACCCCTCGACGTGGAAGCCCGCAGGCGTCTCAGCGACAGTTGCCTTGAGATCAGACATGATGTTGAACAAGAGATGAGGCGTTGAGAGAAAGGACGTGTAAGTAAACAAGACACGAATGCTGAACAGGTGTGGATGCTAGAGTCTCAGGGTCCGACATAGATTAGCACAGGCGCCCGGCCCTTCAAGTAAGTCGGTCTAGAGCTCGACATCTTCCAGGAGATTCCAGTCGTGTCGTCACGACTTCTCGCCTCGTACAGCATTGCATGAGGTACAACGTAAGAAGAATATCTCAGAAGTTGGAAATCCCATGCTTTCGTTGGCTTCAGCACTCGCTGGTTCGAGTTTCGTTCCGGACCAAACGAGTGAACGCGGCCTAGGCGAAGCATGGCGCGAATGGGATCCCGGAGGGGAGCTCCAGCTAGACAGGAGTCTTGTTCCAGAATCCAGAACAAGTGTGCTAAGTAAACGCTACTTAGCAAGAGGGACTGAACGAGGCACAGATGGATGTAGGATATACTCACCTTCCCCCCATCTGCAGGTCATTGTGAGATCAATGGATCATAGACTCGCCACAAAGACTACTGTATTCCGTGTTCAGACCGTTGCCCGGCCCGCTTAGCATTCGTGAGACACTGATTTTCTGGGGTCGACATGGGCAATTCGGAAGAATTCCCATGGATGTCGAAATCCCGCATGTGCTCTCAAACCTGCATCTGAAAATCTTGGACAAGCTAAGGTTTAGGCGCAGGGGGAAGCAGGGTGCTCAGGGTCTCAATCAACGCCACGAGCACCAGTTGACTGGTGTTCACCTCAGGTCGGGTTCTTGGAACCAAGCATCTAGGATCCTGAATAGCTTTGAGCCGGCGTCCCAGAAGAAAGGCTCGATCTGCAATCCAAGAATGAGCGGTTGTAGCGGGTCAGTACACGGTACATGCATGAGGAGGCTCGGGAGCTAGTAAAGTGGTGACGCAGACATGACCGGCTCTATACTGAGCTCTCCGCAAAGTCACGGGATTTCGCGTCGAGGGGTACTGAGACAACAGCTGGCCGCATCTGGTACACCGTACACCGTACACCGTTTCTTCGGGTGGGACCAGACAGGTGGATCGCCTGGTGAGCGCCAATGAGAGCGGTTTAGCAGAGTGGGTGGTAGGTGATGATACATGGTGACGGATTAAGTCTTAGGAGGCGATAGATTTTCCGGAGAGGAAAAAACACTGCATGGAATATGCAGTACCCTGGCCAAAGTACCTCGAGACTTCCTCCTTCCCCGCATAGGTCTAGTCCAGGCCCTAAACCTTCTTGTCGTCTTGCTTCCTATAGTTGTACCTTTTTACGAGACGGTAACCTCCCAATATATCTGCTCAATCTTGATTTCCAAGCTCGAATCAAACCGTTGTTGGTAGAACTTTGCGATTAGGGCAGCCGGACAGAATAGCACCGTGAACCATTCCGCTTGCCGTTGTCCTAGACCCGTCGAAACACACAAATCATGAGCTCTACTCTCAACGGCTTCACAGGCCAGGCCTATCAGGTTCAGGAGGAGGTCTATGTGAGTTCTCATACATCTATGAGAGACTCATCACCATCACTGACCAGAACAGTTCGATGATGGCCGTGAAATTGCCCTGCTCCACTTCATATACAACCACCCTAAGCTCTCCGAAATCCGTGGGAACCCCCAAAAGGTACTGGAAGCCATCGACGAGTATGGGAAAACCAAGAAGTACCTCATGAACATCGGCGAGTACAAATCCGGGATCGTCACAGACCTCATCAAGGAAGTGAAGCCACAAGTCATGGTTGAGCTGGGCGGATACTGCGGCTACTCCGCCATTGCATTCGGAGCAGCACTACGAGACGCCGGTGGGAAGCACTACTACAGTCTCGAGTATAACCCGGAGTTCGGCGCCGTCATCTCCAGTCTGGTGGATCTCGCCGGCCTTCGTGACGTGGTGAAGGTGGAAATCGGCGGTAGCTCTTCCTCACTCAGACGACTGTATGCGGACGGCTCGCTGAAGAAGATCGACCTGATGTTCCTGGACCATGTGAAGCCGTTATACACGCCCGACCTCAAGTTGTGCGAGGAGTTGGGCTTGATAGGGCCTGGCTCGGTTCTTGCGGCCGACAACGGTGAGATGACTTGTTCCCCAATGCGACTTGGCTGACACGGACTCGCTGACATTGGATTGGGGCTTTGGAAATAGTGGTCAAGCCTGGAAATCCGCCATACCTCAAGTATGTGAGAAGTACAGTGGAAGAGAAGCGCGAAGCGTACAAGCAGGAGACGGGCTCGGATCCTGGCCAGCTGCCCGACCGGAAGAACTACACGTACAAAACGGATGCAAGCGATCAGGTTCTTGAATCTGATGTTCATGGCAATCCAAACTTGGTGTACGAAAGCGTCTTCCATGAGGGATGGGAGCCTAGTGGTGTTCCGGTATGTTCATTGCATGTGAACCTTTCTTGACCGTTGTGCTGACAGACATGTTTCTCAAGGATGCCGTCGAGGTCAGCCGGTGTACTGGTGTCGAGGCTTAGATGAGTATTGATCCTGCTGCACCAAAAATGCAATCTGCATCGAGGTCATCATTATTTGGTGGGGCCAGAATCGAAAATGTGTCCCAGGATTTAGATACAATGCGTGGCTCCTTCTACGTGTTATGGGCCCATGTGTGACCGTAACATTGTGGCTTCGGAGGCCTTGCTCTTGCCACGCTTCAACATTCAGCCACCCAAAACGAAGTCAGGCACGAGTGAAGCATACGAACATGTTCTTAATGTTGTTGTGATGTCGAAAATCCTATCTTGAACAAGCTCCTCTACGAACGCAGGCCCCTACATCACAACTGTTAATGCCATACTTCCCCCTGCTCCGAGCCTCGCGTTCCTACGAAAACATCTTCGCAGTATTACCATCGTCATTCATTACGGTCCATGAAGCCTTGATACCGGTGCTCGAGAATGGCCGACTCTGAGACAGCAACCAACCTCCCAACGATCGACCCGTCCGCTCCACCCGTGGTCATCCTCCTCACCGGCGTGACAGGATTCCTAGGCAAAGTCGTCCTCGAAGAACTCATCAGACGTCGAAATGATAGGTCCATACACTTTGACAGATTGGTCGTTCTGATCCGCGCAGCTCGCGGCAAATCCCCCATTGAGCGATTCCAGGACAAAGTGGTCAAGTCACAGTGCTTCTCGCAGCTCCCTGCCAAGTGGGATAGTGATGTCGAGGTGGCATCCGGCGATCTCATGAAGGCTTCCTGTGGACTCGATCCCGATATTCTGAAGGACCTGACAGGAAGCATCACACACATCCTGCATTGCGCCGGCTGCGTGGCTTTCGACTCCTGCTTCAATGTACTTCTCGCCGAGAATGTCACAGGCAGCGTCAACATCCTTGAGCTGGCACAGACCAGTCCCAACTTGCGCCGCCTCATCCTCACTTCCACCGCCTATGTCACTCCTCACACAAAAGAGCCAATTTAGGAGCGGCTCGTTACCCTCCCTCGACCTGCGCAGCAGATCCTCGACGACCTCCACGAGGGCAGAAGATCTCCCAATCAGATTATCGCCGAAACTGGACACCCGAACCAGTACACTCTGGCAAAGTGCCTTGCGGAACATGTCATTGCTCAGAAGATGGGCGACACGCCAATCACCACCGTCCGGCCTAGCATTATATCCGCAAGCCTACAATACCCTTCCCCTGGTTGGATTGATAGCTTTGCAGCAGTCGCCGGTCCCATCGCCGCCTTTGCCCTCGGTGGTCTAAAGGTTCTCCACGGTGACACGGCAGCGGTCCTTGACATTGTACCTGTTGACAAGGTCGCCAAGTGCATCATCGACGAGGCTCTCTTCCCTTCAGTCGATGGCAATATTGAGGGGTATCAGAACAAGGCGTCGAGGATAGTCCACTGCGTCTCTACCCGCAGCAACGGACTCAGCACATGGGACATCTGCTTCGAAACAGTTGGATATTTTTCACAGCCTCAAAACATGGTGCTTTACAAGCCAAGCGGACACTACATCGGAACGGACGACCGCTGGTTCTACTTCTACGAATTCATATATCAGTACCTGCCACTGAAGATGTCAGAGCTTGCAGCACTCATGATCTTGGACTGGAAGGGGGCCGCCAAAGCAAGAAAGACCCTAGAGCGACTGACAATGGTTGACACCCATTTCCGCTATTTTGTCGAGCACACTTACGACTACCGCTCTGCTGTTCCGGTCCTGGCGGATGACTTCGACCGGAAGGCATACTTCAAGATTGTCCTGCAGGGTATCAGAAAGAATTTGCTACTTCCACTGATGGCTAGGGAGAAGGCGAGGACTGTCAATCAGGGCCTATCAGCGCCGCAGGATCAGGGTGCGCAAGGACTTGTGGGTTCAGATGTGGTCACTGAGTGCTAAGTGTGAAAGGGGCCCCTGGACGTTGATGGCCTGGCTGGATCTTCGCTTCGATGGATGATGTAGTCATTCGGGACTGGAGGTCTTTGATCCTTGATCACGGAGGTATTCTCTGCAGGCAACAAATCCTCCGTAATGTTTAATGAAAGGCCTCTCTCGACATACATAGTCAATAACAGGTTCCGGTTGTTGATGACAGTCGATATTGTGCCGTGTATGGTGTCTACCTAGAAACCCACAAGGGATAGTGAAAATCCAAAACATCTTATCACAACACAACAGCAACGTGGTCGTCCATGAAATCGTCAATATCTTCAAGAAACAGTGCGGCGACAATCGATATGACACCCCATGCGATACTCGTCAAGTACACATAGCGATATGACGCGGCGTAGGCCACCTGTCCGGCCAGGATGACGGCGTCGTACAGCACATCGTTGCCCGCGATGCCGGGGATCAGCTTGATGTCATCAAGCAGGGCATTGGATGTTAGCGAGATAACCTCGCCAATGATGGCCGGCGAGGTGATGTTGGCTTGGATGAGTGTGCCGCCGATGTACTCGGTGGCGTAGGGCACAAATTTCTGCGAGAAAATGTTGTAATAAATCGAGTAGCCGATACTGCCGCCGATGACACGAATACTCAGGGTTCTGTGTGTGGTCGGTGGTTAGTGGGCGGCTGGTAATGAGCTCTGGGATGGGCGAGGCAAGCGGGGGACGAGGAGTAGGGGAGGGGGAATGGGCAAGACCTACAATGCCGCAACGGTGGCGATCAAATCGTCAGGGCACACAATCATGGTGATGATGCTCGCCGGGACCACGATTCCACCAATTCCCAGCCCAGCGAGGACGAGGATCCCCCACAGCTGGTGCATATTGTCCACTCGTCCAATGGCCATCGCACCGCAGCCCGCCGTCATAAGCACCGACGAGACGATCATAATCCAGCGATTCGCGCCCTTGAACACCGACAGCAAGAACAGCCCCGCCACCGCGCCGACCATCAGCGCGACGCCGATGGGGATGGCGCGGACGCCCGCGCCGACGGGGTCGTGTCCGTACACGTTGTACGCTTGCGTGGGCCAAAAGGCGATGAGGGAGATGAAGTTGGCGCCCGAGACGAAGGTGATGACCAAGGTGAGGACGAGGGTGCGAGGGGATTGGTTGAGGCGCTTGGGGAACATGGGGTATTTGGCGAAGCGCGCTTCCCAGATGACGAAGAGGATGACGAGGATGGCGCCGAGGAGGAGCGGGAGGAGGACGTGGATCGAGGTCCAGGGGTACGTGTAGCCGCCCCATTGCAAGCCGGCCACTGGATGGAAGCGTCAGAGCTGTATGTGAATGAGTCTTATGCGAGGGTGAGTGATTCGCTTACTGAACAGTATGAGCCCAACAACACTCAAGAATCCTCCCGTCAAGTCCGCGCGCTTGATAATCTCCCGCTTGGAGAGCGCATTCGGATCGATGCGGACGGGAGGAAAGTAAAACGCCGCGGTCATTATCAGACCGATGAGATTCCAAAGAGCACACAGAAGCCCAAGATACCTCCACGACGAGTACGCAGCAATGAGCTGGCCATACAACGCCGACAAGCAGAACGGCGCAATCGTAAACACCAGCGCGCCGACATACTTCCCCCGCTGGGACACGGGCGCAATCTCCGAGGCAGCTGCTAGCGCAGTCAGCTCGTTGATGCCGGCGCCGACGCCCGCAAAGACCTGGCCCCCAATGACGATGTTCATGGTCTGGGCGGTGGCCACGATGATCATGCCGAGGAGCACGAAGGCGGCGCCGGCGATGGCGATGTAGCGGCGGCCGAAGAGGTCCGACAGCGAGCCGACGAAGGGGCAGACGGCGGCGAGGGCGAGGATGTTGGCCAGGGTGATCCAGGTCCAGCGGTCGGCGCCGCCGATGTCCGAGTAGATGTAGGGCGGGATGGCGCCGAAGAGGTAGAGGGGGATTTGCGAGCCCGTCCAGAGGAAGGCCATGGCTGTGAGGGCAAGGAGGCGTCTTTGGCCCATCTGAAAACGGAGATGAGTTCCTGAGGTTGAAACGGATTCTGGTGGTTAACAAAACTTACCTGGCCACGTTGCTGAGCTTCTTCATCGCTCGAGGTTGGTGAGATGTCCTCAAAGTTCTCAGCAGTTGCCTTTTCACCAGAACCAGCCCTCTCAATCCCGGCATCGGCCTTGAGAGTAGGCGGCGGCGTTGTTTGTTGGTGCTTCTCCATGATTGTATGATTCTAGTGGTGGAGCCAGCTGAGATGGAGGAGGGAAGTGAGATGAAAAGGAGAGTTGCGAGACGGCCTGCATATCTATCTTCCGCTCAACTCACAGAGGGTTGCATCCATTGATAGGTGACTTCCCGTACGGTACTTGGTCCGCGATGGAACCTCCCACGGAAAGCATTCTCAAACAACACCATTCGGAAATCCCAGACCGTGGTACTGGGCCCGTGGGTTCGTCCGGCCAACTAGGTTGCCTTCCTGCAAAGTAGCCCCAATTAGAGTTTCTCATCGCCCTGGTTACCTGCTATCAGAACTCGGGTGAGGTGAGAGGGCGCCAATAGAAGTGCGAGTGGCTGAATCGATCTTGGGGAATCGCATGCCGGCAAATACCAATACTTCCATTGTTTGTTTAGAAATCATCACTGCGTACTGCGTACGTGTTGTGCGAAAACGACCAGTCGAACGACCCTGTGTATCAAGCAAGCTTTTAGGCGAACCTGCCATCCTTTCAGTGGCTTGTGGGGCCGTTTTGGCAGATCTCCAGGGGTCAGGGACCTTGCCGAGACAGGGGTTCCCCATACCCCGCGATTGGACCCCTGTGGGGTCCAAAAGTCCGCCGGCCCCACAATTCTTCCCGCCTGATGAGAAAGGGAAGAGCTTGCGATAACCTTATTCCGTACACACAAGTCGAATGAGTCGCCGGCCAGTCATACAATACCTACTAAGTACTTTCTCATCTCGCAATCTTGGTCAATTTGGAAATGACTCAAAAGAAAAACGCACAAAGAAGATGAGTGATAGAGATAGGTGTAAGTAAATTACTGTAACCTGTAGGGAGGTGTACGTACTATAGTTCAAATGTCGTTTCCATAGGTCACTGTCACGACGTTTTCATCCTCTCAAATGCCTTCTTCGCTTCCACCCATTCCGCCTTCAAAGCCTTATACTCCTCATCCTCAATACACCTCCTCCAGACCCCCTTGAACACTTCACTGGCCTCCTCCTTCTCCCTCCTCTTGCCCGCCTCCACCGCATCCCCGCCCGCCCACTTCTCCAGCTCCACGCCCGTCCCCTTCGCATACTTGCGCCCGCCCCTGTGATTCGCGTACCGCCGCGCCCGCGTCATGCCCATCTGGACGAACTTGCGCGCCATGTCGGCGCCCACAAAGTCGCGCCGCCGCACGTACGACTGGAAGATGGCCCAGAGGATCTGCGCCGAGTTGCGGGCGACGGGCACCGTGCGGAAGGCCCAGTACGGCAGGATGAGGCTTTTGTACGGCTCGAAGCTGAGCACGCCCGTCTCGCCGCGGCCGATGGCGTAGCTGTAGTTGAGGGCGGGGGAGGCGAGCGCGGGTGTGGCGAGGGGGTGTGGAGGGGGTGCTTGGAGGGGTGCGTCTGGGGTTGAGGTGGGCTTCGTTTTTGGGGTGGGCATGATGCGCAGTGATGGGTGTGGGTTGTCACGAACTAAGACGGACATTCATTCCGGAGACGAGGTTTGAGGCACGGCGATTTGAAGAAGAGGAGCGAAAGGAAAATGGTCAACGTTGGAAGAAAGTGAGATGAGAGTCCTGTGTGACGTCAAGCCTCACGCTTGTCTCACTCACAGTTTCTTAGTGTTCACCATTGTCCAATTTACAGCATGTGCAAATTCTCATCATACTATTCTGTATCTAGAATTTTTCATCTGTAGAGTCACTGCTCTAGATGCAACTCTTCGAGATTTCTCAGTGTCTCAGCGCTTGCTCTCAGGTTACATGGCACCGAATCATCTCACACTTCAACGCTTGACAGACATTTACCACTCTAGAATCTGGGCACTCACTATCTCACAAGAAACCCTCGCCAGATTTCTTAAGACAATCTCAATTCTGGGGTCCAGTTTGGCCATCCAGATCAATACTTGATGCCCTGATACTTACCACGTCGACCTTCGATAACAGCTGGTGCATCACTGCTCACAGGTTCTCATTCTTGACGTTGTTGCCTTTTCGCTGTGAGTAAAAGTCGTTTGAAGCATTCTTTGCACAAAGTTTTGTGACTAGTTTGAGGGGGCCGCCATCTGTAGAACTTGCAATGCAAAATGCCCTTCCTAGCTGGAGTGCAACGAGCTGTGGCATGAAGTGTTTCCAGTCGCAGCTGGCACTGTGAGCAGTGATATCTGACGGAGAAAGCGTAGCACATTGGTGCGGTTGGTGCGTGATCTGCCTTTAGGTAAGCAAAGTTGGAAAATAGAGTGCGTCTTCACTTCCTGCCTGAGAGGGACATGCGTGTCCAGAGTATATGCGACTTGCAGTCAGCAAGGCGAGGACAATGCGTTTGTGATCTTTTCTTTCATCCGTGATGGGCACAGAAACAGATATGAAAATGAGGTATGTCCTTGTTCTGCATATGTTCTAGCTGTGACTTTGAATGGGCCACCACAAAGAGCCGGTACATGGTAAAAGTTGTGGACGTAGTTTGGGTGTAGATGTATGTGAGCCGTCAGGTAGAACTGCATGCGCTGCTCGTAGACCGCATCGCCTCCATCTTTAGCCTCCGAGTCTGATCAAAATCTGCGCAAAATTGCTCCTGACATCGATGTCGAAATCCAGTGGATCTCGCTGTCCACGCAGCTTGCAGATTGCCGAAGCGCACATAGGCAGGGGATTGAGGAACAATGACGCTGGCCACACTACTTGACCTGAGTGGCGTAGCTCAACGGTAGAATAGTGAATATTGAGGTATCAGGATGTAACGATCTAATTTGTACAGCTGGGGAAATTGAATCTCATCTACTCCGTACTGTACTTCTATCCCAAATCGTGAGCACCCTTGATCTGATACTTCCATATTGGGACTGTCAGCCAGCAGGCTGTGCCACCCAATCACGCCTAAACACACCCGCTCCACACCCAACGACCCCGCTGACTATCATCTTCGGTCTAATGTCTTACATCTTCGACTTGTTTCTGTTTTATATCAGTCACCCGTTACTTTCCAGAAAACGGGGTCCATTGAAGCAGCAAAACCACAACTCACTTCCGGGACACCTTCGTGCCACGTCCGCCAAAGCCCCAGCCGATCTGCGCTGCAACGTATATCGACACACCGAGCTCATCAGCCCACTGCCAAACAAGACCCGGGTTCTTCTGGAAACTCCGGCCGGACATGACAACATCGATAGGCGTCTCGCTTGTCAAGATGTCCTGCGCCACCTTCGCCTCGAAGATGCTGCCCACCGCAGAGACGAGCATCTTGTCGCCCACGGCCTTTTTGATCTCCTTGGCAAAGGGCACCTGGTACGGTCCGAACGGGCTGACCTTGGCCTCGGGGTGATTACCGCCCGAGGACACGTCAAGCAGATCGCACCCGCGCTCAGCGAGCAAAGGCGCGATCTTGACGCTGTCCTTGACGGTCCAGCTCTCCTTGAAATCGGGGTTGTTCTCGAGCCAGTCCGTGGAGCTGATGCGCACAAACAGCGGCATGGTGTCTGGAATGGCGGCCCGCGTCTCCTCCAAAATCTCCAGAACCAAACGAACACGATTCTCGAAGCTCCCACCGTACTTGTCCGTGCGCTTATTCGTAACAGGCGAGATAAACTCATGTAACAAGTACCCATGCGCAACATGCAACTCAATCACATCAAAGCCCGCCACGACCGCACGCTTCGCCGCACGCACAAAGTCCGCCTTGAGCTCCGCAATGTCCGCCAGCGTCATCTCCTTGGGCACGGGGTACCCGGCGGCCCACGCAATCGCGCTCGGCGCGATGCAGTCGTCCGGCCAGCCCTGCGCGTCCAGCCCGGCGACGCCCGCCTTGACCCAGGGCGGGTTCGTCGTGGCCTTGCGCCCCGCGTGCGCGAGTTGGATGCCGATCTTCTGGCCCTGCGAGTGCGCGAACTGCACGTTCTGCACCATGCCCGGGATGTGCGCGTCCAGCCACAGGCCCGAGTCCTGCGGCGTGATGCGGCCCCGGGACTGCACGGCGGTGGCCTCGACGATGAAGAGGCCCGGTCCGCGGGCGACGATGCCGCCGACGTGCGAGGCGGTGTTCCACGGCTGCTGGAAGCCGTCGAGGCAGGAGTACTGGCACAGGGGCGGCACGAAGATGCGGTTCTGGAAGGTCACGCCGCGGATGGTGAGCGGGGTGAAGAGTTTTGGGATGGGCTTGCCGTCGGGCTGCGGGTCGAGGGCGGTGCCGGCAGGGGGGTCTTGGGCCGGGGTGAAGAAGGGGACGCCCTCGGCGGGTTTGATGGGGGAGGAGGTGGCGCTGGGGGCTTGCCCTTCTGGGACGATGGAGTTGGTGACGGGCACCACGATCTGAGAGCTTGGCATGATGGGCGGGTTTGGGACGTTGAACCGGGGAGAAGAATGAGTGGATCTGTCTATCGCTGCAGGTGTTTGTGTGAGGATGGGGAAGTGCCTGCGATTTCGATGGCAGCGATGTCTTTGTAGACAGTTGATATCGCTGCCGAGTGACTATTTGTAAGCTAGTTGATTCATGATGTTGCAGAGGATATTAGTGAGGGCATGCTAATTAAGCGGGACCGGGAAAAACTAGAGATGCCCAAGTACCCATAACCCCGTCAGTTTTTTTTGTGGTCATTGGAAATCAACTCTACTGTGCTAGAGTTGCGGGCACAGGCACAGAGGTAACCCAAGCCAGCACGCCATATTGGTGGACTCGAGCTTGTTTGCCTTCTGATCCCAGGTAGCGATAGAGTCCGTTTCACTCTTCGTTCCAACTTCTCTCGGCATGTCTGTCTAAATCGTTGCTTGCCACAGTCCAAATACAGGTATGCTTCGGCTTGCTTCCCTAGCACACCTGTGCGCTACGCTACCCGACCCGGTGGATAGTCTGGTCTCTGGGGCCTACCTGGGTAGCCTCAACGGTCTGGAGCCGCACGCGGGCCACGATCTTCGGCGCTGAATACATGACATCACACAGTGAAGCGGGCCGAAATCGGCAAGCACTTTATGCTCCACATCCCTTTGTGGTGCTCACAAGTCAACAGCAGCAAGCTTTGAGAAGGGACGTATTTTTTATCAGACTGTGGTGCATGTCAGTGGCTAGGTATGAATGAGATTCATTACTTCGACTCACAACGAACCTGGCTCTTCTCTATCGTGTGCTCCGGACTATGTGGCTTATTTGAAAAAGGATGGAGAGCGCCCGGTCAAGTACGAGAGTTGGTCTCTGCAATCGGAGTTTAAAGGCGGTCGGTCCAGTGAGTGTCTTGAGTGTTTCAGACTATCCATCAGCGATTTCATCTGGTATAAGCACTTGCTAATTAATTAAATAGAGCATCGTCGAGGTCGGCGAGGTCACGGCCGTCTAGTCGTTTTCTTTTTTTCTTTTTTGAAAGTCGGTGAGTTGACGATATGCGACACCTTCAGGTAGGCCAACTGGAGACAGCTCAAGTAATCGAGTTCCTTCAGGCGAAATTTCTGGCTTCGACCAGGTGAAAGAGACGTGACGGCAGAGCGTTCAATGTCTACTCTATACAACAAATAGCGTGCTTGACCATTGACGACAAAAATATAGAAGCGGGTTCGAAATGTGGATCATCTACGCCCTTCTTGAGCTTTCATGCTCTATTCATTCTCAGATTGTTCTTGGAGAATCAGCGTACAGGTCGAGAAGGGTTGAGGGTGAGTTGTGCGAGGAGGGGCGAGCTCAATTGCAAGGATCTAGCTTATGGAAAATTGCCAGGATGCTAGCTCCAGTTGTCTCTAAGTGGAAAGACTTCAGCCAACCCAATTTGTCCACAACTGCACCGGCCCGAGCCTCCATTGTTGAACTACCACCTGCAACTTCAAGACACTTCCCCTACAACATCGGTCACAATTTCACCGAGAAGACTTTTCCACGAATCGCGACGTATCACGATGGGCGGGTACTGCCCTGCCCTCATTCGCAACCCAAGCCATGATCCGATATTTACCCAGCCGCCGGTGCTGTTCGAGGCCGTGGTTTCAAAGAGCGTGCCCACAGCTGTCTTCGTTACTCTCATGCTCTCCCGGTCCTTTCTCCGACAACGACCATTGACCCGATCGTGCGATTCAAAGCTTGAACCAATATCATGACCTACTCCGTCCTCGATTTCGACCCCGCCTTGAAGGGAGCCTTGCCCTCCGACTTCCAATGGGGCTACGCGACGGCCGCGGCTCAAGTTGAAGGAGCTTGGAACAAAGACGGGAAGGGCGAGTCCATATGGGACAAATGGAGCCACGAGCCCAAGCGTATCAAGGACGGCAGCAACAATGAAGATGCAGTACGGTCCTATGATCTCTACAGAGAGGATGTGGCCCGCATGAAAGAGTACGGCCTGACGGCGTACCGCTTCTCGCTTGCGTGGGCCCGCATCATCCCTCTCGGAGGCAAAGATGACCCTGTGAATGAGCAGGGCATCGGATACTACAATCGGCTGATAGACGAGCTTCTGGAGAATGGCATCACCCCGTTCGTGACACTCTTTCACTGGGACATCCCCCAGGCGCTAGAGGATCGCTACGGGGGCATGCTGAACAAGGAGCAATACACACCCGACTTCGTCCGCTACGCCCGCGTGTGCTTCCAACGGTTCGGCGACCGCGTCAAGAATTGGATCACATACAACGAGCCGGGCGTGTATACCCTCGCCGGATATGCGGCGGGCGTGCACGCTCCGGGCCGATCGAGCTATCGCGACATCAACGACGAGGGCGACAGCAGCACGGAGCCGTTCATTGTGGCCCACACCGAGCTCGTCTCCCACGGCTATGTGTGCGACATGTACAAGAAGGAGTTTCAGCCGGCACAGAAGGGCACTATCATGATCACCCTGCATGGAAATTGGGCTGAGCCATGGGACGAAGGCGATCCGAAAGATGTCGAAGCCGCCCAGCGCGCGAACGAATTCGAGATTGCCTGGTATGCGGATCCGCTGTACGGCAAAGGGGAGGTCGAATATCCTGCCTGTATGCGTGCGCAGTTGGGTGATCGGTTGCCGACGTTCACCGAGGAAGAGAAGAAACTCATCAGAGGCAGCAGCGAGTTCTACGGCATGAATTCCTACACGGCCTTCTATGTCAAAAATCGCGGTGAGCTACCTGCCGATATCAACGATCACAAGGGCAATGTCGAGATCTTGGATACCAACAAGGCAGGCAAAAGCCGTGGCCTGGAGAGTGACACGCCGTGGTTGCGAACATCTGAATGGGGCTGGGGTAAGCTGCTGCGGTGGATTTGGAACCGGTATCAGACGCCCATCTTCATCACCGAAAACGGCACCACAGCCAAAGGCGAGCACGACTGGAAGCCCCAGAGCACCAGTGATGTTCTGGAGGATCCGCATCGGATCGACTTCTTCAAGAAGTACCTGACGGAGGTGGCCACGGCATCGCAAGAGGGTGTTGTCATCAAGTCATACTTTGGCTGGACTTTTACCGACAATTGGGAATGGTCCGCTGGCTTTACAGATCGCTTCGGCGTCACTTGGGTGGACTTTGAGTCGCCTGATAAGACGAGGTACGCCAAGCGGTCGGCGTACTTTGTCAAGGACTTTTTCGGGCATCTCATCAAGGCTTGAACGAGTGATCCGGGCAATTTGACTTGGAGCGACTTGCCCACTCTGTCGCACTCATACATCTTGTTTGACAGCTTTAGTTCACAATCAGCTATGAACAGCCTGCCAGCGCGAGTTTGCGAGCTCCCTGAAATCTTGTTGAACCGTATCCTGAGTGGACTAAGTTTCTCAGCGTCCGTCGAAGTCGAGTCCATCAATTCGGTTGCCCCTCCTTTCGAGAGGCCGTGCAAATGTTCAGTGTTTCCAAGCTCCCTCAGATCCAGTGGCCTCTGTCTTCTGCTTCCCGCTGTTTTCGCTGCTCTTGCGATCCACTGCAGTTCCAACGCGCGTTCCAGACTCTTGTTTCTGAGCCTGATCATGTCCGCCAGCTTGCGCGTATGTGCTGAGATCCAACGGGGCGATAGTGGCGTTCTTTGCTTCGGGACTAGCCATTCCCACCAAAGACTCCAGAGCCTCGACGTCTTCGGGATGCAGTGCTGTCTACAGTGTATGCTCAGTGGCTACCCCATGGAGGGTTAGGACGGGGTATTTTTTCCTTACAGTCAGAGACATCTTGTCACACAGTCTATCATGTGTCTTGGCGCTCGGGGGTCCGTTTATGGATTTTGTGTGGCTTGAAACCAGGAACTTGAGAGTTCGCGACGTCTTTATAAACGAGCACGCAGCACGCAAGCGGCCGTCTCGGCAGACATACTGTGATATTCGGGCTTCTCTAAGATGCACCTGCACCTCTCAAACCTTCCTGTCCATGGCGGCACCCCTCTATGCAGGTGACGCCATTCGGCATGTGACAGCTCACGGGTCTGTTTGGTCTGTCTGCGCCTCACGATCGGCGCTTCAGGGCCCTCAGCGACTCCAGAGATGCTTGGGATCGGGTTGGGTGAGTCGTGCACTGCATGATCTGCGCGTCTGACGTGCTATTTGATGACACTGTGTTCGCCTGAGGAAGCATTTAGCGTCATATTAGGCATTGTTTGCGTGAGATCTCTTGGGCCGTGGTACTCCACGAGACTGTGTACAAGATGGCAAGGCCATCAAACATCAATAATGATGTATCTACACTCCAAATCATATTTACAGGTCGAATATGGCTCTGTCGCCTCATCCCTGAGCACTCAACAAACCCAGAACAATCCCCAAGCCAAGAAGCAGCACAGACAGTCCTTCCTTCATTCCCCCACTGGTCACCACACCTGCGCCCGACACCTGCACCGGTGACGAGGTAGAATTACCAGCGGCTTCCGACGCAAGCGCGCCAATCTCTTCATCCGCCTCCGAGATCTGCCTGCACTGCCAGCTAGCCGGGTCCTTCGGGTTCCTCCCTTCTCCAAGGTACGTATTCCTCAACGGCCACCTACAGTGACTCCTCTCAAAGTCCACACCTGCGGCGGCCGTATCATTGACATACTTCGTCCCTTTGATGGTATCCGGCGCCTTCCCTTCCTCCACCCAATCCACCAGCGCAGCCAAGACGTTATGCTGTGCGTCAAATGGCCCTTGCGCCGACGCGCCGCCCCCCTGCCCGAGTACCCACGCTCCCGGTCCGCTGTTGCAGTGGAACATGCCCGATATGCGGAAATACCGGATGAACTCGTCCATCTGGCCAACAGTGTAGTTCATACCCGCCCGCAGGTGCTCGTAGAACCGCGGCGTGTCGAAGCTGCTGATCTGGTTGTCCTGCTGCCCGTGGAACATGACAATCTTGCCGCCGCGGTCCTGCAGTGCTGCCAGAGTGCTCGGATATGTCCTGGTGTTGCCCGGGTTCACGTCGTTCGCGTACTCGGCGTCTTTGAGCGAGTACGTGGCCGGATCCCAGTTCGGGTCGTTGTACACGGCGTACCGGAACCAGTCCACCGATAGGCCCCAGGGCGTGCCAGCGTACAGCCCGTCGGCGGAGATCAGCTCGCTGCCGGGGTTCATGGCCGGGTACAGCAGCGTGCCGTTCGTCCACTCGTATGGGCTGAAAATGGCGCGGACGGTCGCCGCCTGTGCCACGGTGAGGCACGCGGAGCTGTTACTGTTCCCAGCGGCGTCGCACAGCATAGCGTCGGGATCGAACCGGCACAAGCTCGGGTCTTCGATAATCCCATCCATCACACCGTCAATGCCATCGCACTGCCGCAGGATCTCGGCGTGCACCGCCGTCTTCCACATGCTCGAGGGCACGAAGCTCGCGGCCGAAGAACCGGCTGCGCCCGTGAGCGGGAAGAAGCTCGCGCGCCACGAGTACAGGCTGTTGAAATCGACGGCGGGGCTGCCGGCGACGAGGCCGTCAAAGTCCTCGGGAAACATGTCGGCGGCCTGGATGGCCTGGCGGCCGCCGAGCGAGCAGGCGAGCATGTAGGACTTGCGCGCGGGCGTGTTGTCGTAGAAGGGCTGTGCGAGGGCCTTGCCTGCTTCTACGCCTACGTGAACGCTTTGGGAGGGTCAGTGATGGATGTTTCGTACAGGGCGACCAGGAAGCGGGAGACCTACGCCCGGTATGAGAAGTCGGTGACTACTTCCGGGTTGTTGAGGAAGGGGGCACCCGACGAGCCGTTGTGCCCGTTGTTCGTCCCCACGCTTGCGAAGCCGTTGCTCGCTGTGTAGGCGATGGTCCCATAGTCGATGCCTAGAAACGGTGTCAGCTAACGGGCTTCATTTTTTCCCCTTTCGCTGACCAACAGGTACAGCTCTTCCGCACACAACTCACACCCAGCAAGCCCACCGTTCCCCGTCGTCACCAGCCGGCCGTTCCACTCCCGCGGCAGCCAGACCTCCGCCACAACGCCCGACCGGTCGGACGTGGCTATCTGCAGAGACACTCGGCACATGTCAGCCGCAACGGGCTGTGTCATGAGATTGCAGAGCTCGTTTCCCGTGAGCTCGAGCGCGGTGCCGGCGGCCACGAACGCATGGTTCGTCACTGTCGCGTTGGCGATGCCGGCGTCGGCGGGCGCGAAGCTGGCGCATTGATCCTGGAAGCTGGCTGCTTGCTGCTGCTGCTGTCTGGGAGCCGCAGTAGACGCCCAGCAGACGTCCAGGCCGAGCTGGGCGGAAATCATAAGTTTTACCAGCCGCATGGTGTGCCGACAATTTTTGGTCCTTCTCGCGAGTAGTGTGCAGCTGAATTGCAGTTTTTATTCATTATCCCCTCCTTCTCGACATCTGTGCAACGTGATACACACAAACTAGTGGTCTCAGACATACAGGCAGCCAGCCCCTCATTTTATAATCTTCCGTTCGCGATGTTATCCCCTTGTAAATTAATACTATCCGGAAAAATCGTGGGGTATTGGTCGGTATCATCAGCAAAGATCTCCGAGATACTCCAATATGGCAGCAAAACTACTAGTGCAGATCATGGGCAACCAGATCGCCGGCATGCAACTCGAGAGGGGCTTCTATACATCCAACGGTAGGTAACCTCCGGTCGGGGTAACACGGCGTCTCGCTTGCATTATACCGGTAGACATTTCTTCATTCGATCCCCACCTGTGCAACGGCATGTTTTAACTAAAGTTTGGTATGTTATAGGGCCCCTCTGGTGGCTTTTCCGAACTTTTTGTAAACGGAATCACATAGTACTCTTCACTGGCCTCAGTAAATATTGTGGAGACGCAGCTCATATATACTTTCTGAGTTGAAACCTTACGAGGTCGACTTCGCCAGCAGCCGGCTCTCCACTTACCTCAGCATACCCAGACAAACTGCATTACGAAATTGAACGACCTGCCGGTACGTTCGGAACAAGAGGCATCTGAGGTACTGAGGCAAGCTCTCCATGGCCGGCTTCGCACAATAGCGACGCATTTGCACATTTGTGAGATCTTTGACCTGCGACTGCAAATTATATGCAGCACCCGCGATCAGATAAATCCGGCAAACAATCCCAGATTAAGTACCCGTGCAGGTTGCAGTAATTTTCCTCCCACTGATTTCGTTCCTACACTGAACCTCTACGGGTAGCCGCTTTTGGGCAAGTACAGGATAGAATTTGTCAAACATATGCAGATAGACAGAGTACCTACTAAGTACCGAGGTGAGGCAAGCTCGGTGAAGCTTGGGTAGGATATCTTACCGAGCAACATTGCAGAACAGATGCTGACGGGCTCACTAGGTAATCATGGGGCACACTGGGACAGTAGTATTCTAGCTAGAGCCTAGCTCGTGCACGACAGGAGCTGTCAGCCCCGCTGGAAACCCAGCCGCCAGCAGCAGGAGGCAGCGTGCCTCGCCGAGGTAGCCTGGCCAGAAAACCGCTAAGGTTCTTTTCTGTTGGGAGGCGCAGCAACGTGGATCCACGTAAATTCGGTCATCAGCAAAGAGATGCGGTTTGTTGCGGCTCGTTATAATATTGGGGCCTATTGGACCAAACTTGGCCGGGGCTGTGCGGACAGAAGTCAGCTGACCACCTTCCCTTAAATGCCGCAAGCAGAAACGGGTTCCAGCGCGAGAGTTCAGGACCGCAAGTTATGGAGCAGACAGACTGCGAAATGGCGCCGCCAAGGAGTAAGCTTCGCTGCCTGCTGTCAGTCCACCTCGCCGCAGCACACGAGCATCCGGGGCAAGGTAGAGTCATCTTCAAGTGGGGTCGCATCGTGACATAGAGCATAGATATAAATGCCTCCTGCCATAGCTGGAGTGTGAGAATCTTGTGCGACCTTAGCTGTTAGATATTCCCATCACAAGCATCAAAACTTCTCCAGGCTCTCTACTTAAGTACAGTCTGTGCGGCAGCAATGTGTTTCAGAGACCCAAGAAGCAGGATGGAGGTAAGCGTTGGTCCCAGCCCTCGCTTGTAGAAGTTGTTCTCACATCACGATTCCAGGCATTAAGAAAGGAGCTAGAGCCTGATCTGGCGGCAAGGCCAGCATCCCCAGCCAAGCGAGCGTCTTCGACCAAGGCGACGTCTCCTGTTGCCCGACGCGAATGGAAGAAGACTGGACCGCCTCGAAAGCCAGCAGCCGAAAGTCTAGATGTGCCACTGGGCCCAATGTACTACGAGTCATCTCATCATCAGTACAACGACGGCGGAGGGAATCATTGCTCTGATCACGGCAATGGCGGTAGCGGCCACGGAGGTGGCGGGCATCATCATGGAGGTTATGGTGGCGATTATAGTGGAGGAGGCTTCTCTGGAGGGACTGATTCAGGGGGTGGAGGATCCAGCTCTGGAGGAGGCGGTGGAGGTGGTGACGGAGGTGGTGGAGGAGGAGGATGTTGATGCGAGTGAAAAGTTTAGACTTGATCACTTCGAAGGTTGTTCTTAGGGTCTTAAAGTTGACGATAGAGATGGAGCAGTGAGACACCAAATCATGATCTGAACAAAGGCAAAAAACAAGTGCTGCTTCTCATGTCTCATCTCGCTCCAAAATGGACCGTACTGCGAATCACCAGAACCAGACTGAGTAGATCATTCGAGGTATTCTCCTCCCGTCTCCTTATGGATCACATCAAAGAGTGGCTTCGCCGAGAAATAGCCAGCGTAATGACTACCGACCGTCTTGGCCGTATAATCGGCATCCTCCTGGTCAATAAGAATCGGCTTCTCACCACGCGGCCCAGCCGCCGCCTCCGCCAACAGCTGCGCCTGGCAGCACTTGTCCATGCTCACAAACCAGAACACCGCCTCGTCCACCGTCTGGCCCACCGTGAGCAGGCCGTGGTTCTGCAACAGCGCGGCCTTCGCGCCGCCGACCGCCTTCGCAATGTTCTGCCCCTCCTCAGCGGCCAGAACCACGCCGTTGAAGGACTCGTACAGCACGTGGTCGTTGTGGAAGGCGCACGCGTCCTGCGTGATGGTGTCGAGCTTGCGGCCCAGCGTGCAGAAGGCGCGGCCGTAGATGGTGTGGCTGTGGCAGGCGGCGTTGACGTCGGGCCGCGCCTGGTGGATGGACGAGTGGATCATGAAGGCCGCGGTGTTGAGCAGGCGGTTCTCGCCGCCCTCCAGGACGTGGCCCTTCTCGCTAACGCGGATGAGGTCGGAGGCTTTCATGAGCCCGAAGGCAGTCCCGAAGGGGTTCACCCAGAACGTGTCGGGCTCGACGGGGTCGCGGTAGGTGATGTGTCCTGGGACGGTTGCGTGAGCTTGAGAAGTATGAGGAGGTACTGCAGCCGGTCGGCCGGAGGTACTCACCGGCAACGCCTTCATCGAAGCCATATTTGGCGAAGATGCGGAATGCTGCTGCTAGACGCCCCTTCCAATATACCCTCTCCTTGTACGGGTCGTCGAACTTTGGGACTCTATTCACTTGTCAGTAAGTCGTTCCCCGGATGGCAACGGTGAAGCCGGTGACGACAACTCACTTGGCGACCTCGGGCATCACACCTCTGGCGATAGCGTCAGGCACGTCCGACTCCAAAGCTGCTATCTTGGAAGGGTGGGTCACATCTTCGACTCCGAGGCCGTTTCCGTTGTCTGCGTGTGGAGCCATGGTGATATATTCGGATTGCAATAGACAGCTATGTATTCCTGGATGCAACAAAGGCACAATACAGAGAAAGAATAGTGTAGTTCACGGAGATCTGGGTATATATACAGCTGCCAAGAGCGGCAAGGCGCGCCGTGTCAAAGGCGGGCCCAGTGACCATCCCCACAAAATCTAGTCGCAGTGAAGTGCGGGGATGTTGATGCAGTGGAGATAAATAATCCCTTTGTTTCACTCCAACGGGTTCACAATCAGCGTGCTTGGGCAGAACTCGTCCAGCATTCTCCCGGCACTTTCTAAACTCGGTGCCAGATGAGACACCGCCTTCGGCTTTTGACGGCCGTCCTGAACACACCAAGCCGCCGTCGCGGCCATAAGTCGGCTTTTTGGTCGCAGTCCAAGCTGGAAATTTCGCCGTGCTACCTATAACAAGTTCAAAAGTCCCGGGCATTGTTAGTCTCATTCTTAGACGTGCGTGTAACCTGTGAAGCTCTTGCGCGCTTGCGCAGTATCACATGTTGTGCGCGCATTCTGCAGGCATTGAGTCGATCTCAGTGACCCTTTCAGCATAAGTAAGCAATGAGCCACCCATTTTGCGGGCAAGCCGCTTGCAAGCCATGACCCAAGCCAATGGTTCACCATGTGCCCTTATTCTTGCGGGTGGGGGTGGAGCTCAGTTGGCTCTATTCCTTTCTCTCTTGGGCAAGTCGAATGGGCCGAGGCCAAGCACTCCGGCCTTCCGGACCCACTACACCCGGCTCCGGTTCCGTTGGCCGGGCATATCGCCCTACCCACCCCCCAAAACCAAGCCAGGCAAGCGATTTCTGAGCTACCTACCAGTAGGCAGGTAATGTACTCACAAGCCACGGACATTCCGGGTCAAGTAATAGTCCGGTCCCCATGGCTTGACTTGGCAAGATTGACTTGTACCAATTCCGTACTCACTTTGTAAAGCTACTGCACAATGTTTTAGATTTAGGCCCACAACTTAGACCACATGTTCGAAATCCAGAATTACGCACACGCAAATTCAAATGTAGTTTGAGAACGGAGACTTGGAAATGCCCGCGGGCTCCGTTACTTAGTAGTGTGTACAGTCCACTCACTCTCCTCAGTGCCTGCAATCTATTCGGGGTGCTCTGCATCAACCGCGCCCTGGCAACGAACCATCCGGTAATTATATCGTCCGATGGACGGCCTAAGCAAATTAACCCGAAGGGCTGTTAAACTGTCCTGGTCAAACGTCTCTGTTCCGAACGAATCTCTCCATGTCTGCAGGTGGTTGTAGTCTTGATAGCAAATGACTGAACTGCCGTACTGGATGGATTCCAGTCCTACTACAGCCTAATCAAGCACTTGTAGATAACTGGAACTTGAGGTTGGTTTTCCTGCAGTACCGTTTTTGCGCACACCTGCGTCCGCCGAATACGTCCAGACCGAAGATGCAGACCAGGCATCCTTCCAGAAATCAAGGGCATTTCTCGACCAAGCTAAGTGCCATTCAATGTTGTCGTTCAGGTAATGCGCAATAGACCTTGTGGATAACGGCTCGTTGTCTCTTGCTGCGATGTGGGTCGAAGAGCATTACCAAATTGCACTATCAAACAATGCACTTGTCTTCTCTCCAGGATAAAGCCATAAAGCTTAGTCAGCATTTTGAAGCGATTGTGATGGAACAACATGGCTATCATCATTCCAGGACTCAGATATATTCGAGCTGCTGCGCCCCATCATACACCTACCAACAGCTAGACTAAGTGCTACAAAGCCATTCAGCACGAAGGTTCCGAGATCTATAGGGCTGATTTTCCGGTGCTTTTTGTTTACATATTTGTCCAAATCGTTCAGGTTTCCCTGACCTATTTTCTCATTACCGGACGCATTGTTCGAGGAACGACCACACAACAAACAATGACATTGTGAAGGACGGCTGCTGGCAAAGTACCTCTGTATATAACATCCACTTCATTTACGGCATCAAAAATTGTAGACTCCCTCCGGCAGGTTCCGAAGATCAGTCTACGAAAAATGAAGATCACCATCATCGATAAAGCCCCGCAGCGCGGCCTGCTTCCGGCCACTCGATCATTCGAGGCCGACGTCCTCATAAACGAACACGTACCCTGTTATCTCCCAGAGTTGCGTGCAGCATCCCTATTCTCAGAAGTCAGGAAACTGCTTCTGTACTGCAAATACGATGCGCAATGTGCTCCCTGGGACGAGAACAGACTAGAACAGCTGCAACTACAAGTTGGCCCCATAAGCATCGAGGCCAGCTTCCCGCTCCGATTCAGCGCGCAGAAAGCTCTCTCCGCCGAGGTGGCCGTCAAAGCGATTGACGAAGCCATGAAACTTGGATGGCCAGAACTGAAGTTCTACGTGACCTGGGCGTCATTCTGTCCGGGTCCCAGGAACGCAAAAGCCGTCAAGGTGGCCGAGCAACGCCTGGTCCAGCCAACAGCTCCTATTAGAGAGGCGATATATTCCCAAGCGCAAAGAGCATATAACTCCTTAAAAGACATCAACCTGAGATTTCAAACAGAGCGTAGAAGTCTTGGGAAGTCTGCACGGCGCGCTCGAAATTATGGAAGATGGGAAAGCCTCGACGATGATTGGTACGGGATGTAAGTCGAGATCGACCCACACTGAACCACTACTATGTACCAACACCACTCCCATGTACTTACCACCACCACCACCACCACCCCCACCCTGTACCATCATGGAAAAGCATCTTCCAAAGGGACAATCTTGAATAATCAACTTTTGAAGGCAGTCGAGTTTTGCGGCTCAAATTTGGAACGCATAACATTCGGCAGCACTGCGGAGTTAGAGGCCCACAGTTATGAAGTATCTCAGGTACAAAAATACATAGCGCCTTCAAGAGAGATGTACGATGTTCGGTAAATAAAAAAAGTAATTCGAATTTCAACGTAATCCATCAAAACAACGTGTGCATAGCCCACTCAGAATCTGGAGGAGAAGATGGACTCGACTTGATCCTACGTGATGTTCCCAACGTTTCTTTGCTCATAGACCACTGAACTTTTCAGAATAGTTTCATATAACAGGCACAAAATGGGAGAGACAAACTATTTCCTCAAGCCACGCTGCATTGACGTTGGATACTAAGCACTAAGTTCCATTCCATCAAACTGCCAAAAACATCGACGGTGCACTCGCGCTGTGAATATTGTGCGCATCTCCAACCTAATAATTAGCAATCACAAGTATGCACAACCCCGTACAAAAGCCCTGTCATATCCCAGCCCGCAGCGTTTCAAATGGAAATATCCCCACACAGCAACCCGAACAGCCGGGCCATGGTCCAGAATTACCAAAATAAACCCCAGGCGGACCCTTAAAGCACCCACAATTCAATCTAAGATCCTGCCATTTCGACTCCACCGGGCCGCGATCAGATTAGATCCACCCACACGCAGATCAGTTCTGAAGTTCAGATCCCAAACCCGTGCGACAGGGATCTCATGCGGCCCTGGTGACCAAGCAGCGGTTATCCCAGCAGGCTCCACCGCCGCGTTCCAGTCTGTCGGCACTGGCAGACGGGGGTATGCCAGTACCTAGATCCCCCCTGCCTTGGTGTGTGGGCCTTTCTTCAGCCCTGTTGGTGTCTGGCGCATGCAGGTGACCACGACGGCGTGAAGGCGAGGCGGACGGCGGCGACAACAACGGTATGACGCCATTCCAGAAGTAAATAAGTTAGTTCTTCGTGGGGATGTCTCCCGTACATTACTACAGTACACACACACACACACACACTGCTTTAGCTTGCCTGGGCAGCAATGGTTGGGCTTCTAGCTTGAAGATAAGGAAGGCATTGAACCCCACCGCGTGCTAGCTCCCGTTCGCACGATCTGTGACGGGTGCCCAGGTGGCAGGTGGCGATGTGCGTCATGTGAGGTGCGTTCTTGTTGGTGAATTGGGAAAGTGTGCGGGTGTTGACTTGCAGCGGGAGTTTGGTTGGTCAATGGGTGGTCTCACTATGGTTTTCGAGTTGATGGTGTGGATTGCAGGGGGGCGTTTTAGTAGGGAATGCTGGAGTCACCAAGAACTGCAGACAAACACTGGTGTTTCAAGAAGATTGAGATGATTTTATTGTTTGTATGTGTTGACAAAGGAAAGAATCTGGTACCTAGCCAAGTACTCAGTAACGAATGTGTATGTCGTGGAGCCTTGATCCGCATGCAGTAATCCATCCCGGTCTGTGTTTCTGTAACCAAGGGCCGTAGCTTATAAAAAAACTCCAATCATGCAGTTCATCGCATCTTTATCTCATCAAACAAAGGAAATCGATCTAGGAAACCCGCTTGCTTCAGTAATAGAACGAGTCTCGTCTCTGAGGTGGAGAAGGCGTGTCATCGTAAAACCTCTCCGACCTCCTCCCCCTCGACGCCTTCTCGCCCCACGCGCCACCAAATCGTCGTGGCGGCGACTCAAACGGCGAGTAGCGGTGGTCGCCCACCATTCCGTAGCTGCTGATCCGCTTCCGCAAGCCATCAATCTCCGCCGACCTCTCCTGCAGCACCTGCCGCTGCGGCGTCGTCGGCCGCTCGTTGACACCAATGCTCTGCGCCGACTTGTACAGCGCCTCGTATTGGTCCGAGCTAAGCGGCTGCACCGGCGCGGCGTGCGAGGTGGGCGGCGACGACGGCGGCGTCAGCGGGTTGTTGATGTTGGTGGTGTGCTTCAATATGCCCTTGACAGCAGTGTCGGCGCCGGTGCCCACGCCGGCCGATACGCTGTTGCGTCGCGAGGAGCGGCTCGAGATGCGCTGGTTCTGCGCGAGCCGCGGGTCGTCGCCCCAGCGGACGGACTTGGGCGGCGACGACGCGGAGAGCGAGGCGGAGCGGGAGCGCGTTGCCGACGAGTCCATGGAGTAGCGGCGCGACGAGGATGAGCCGTACGAGCCGGGCTCAAAGGCGGGGAGGAGCGGGTCTGCGCCGTAGGAGATGACGGGGGCTTGTTTGGACTTGCTGCTGTGCTTGGACCGCAGACGGCGGCGCTCGGGATCGTACTCGTCTGTCTTTTGCGGGGTGTCGAGGGGCGACGCGGAGCGGCGGCGGTCGGAGCCGTGCTTGCCTGAGCGTGACGACTCGAGGACCTCGTAGAAGCCGAGAGGGATGCGTGCGGAGCGCGAGGGCGGGTAGCGGCTGTCGCGGTAGTAGCCACTATCTTGGTGGACCGTAGGGCGGGAGCGAGACTCTTGGGCTGAGTCGCTGTAGTATTTGTCGTAGATGTCGTCCTCATACATGCTCTTCGAGCGGCGGGGAGGTGTCCTGGGAATAGCAATAGGGTCGGAAGCTCCTCGCATCGAGCTACTTCGTCCTAGTGTGTAGCGGTCTCCATCGCTGTAAGATCGGTCGTGGTCGCGGTATGACTTGTCGCGGCGTCGTTGCTTTGCAGCAGGGTCAGGCTGGAAATTGAAATCATATGGTGTTGGGAGCCTTTCTTCCACTGCGGAGTAGGGCCTGTTAGTATCCAGCTGCGACGGCCGCCTGGAGTGTCGAGCTTCGCAATGTCTGCAGTCGGAGCCGGTGCAACGGACGTCTTTCTCTGTAATAATCACTCCCCGGCCATCTGGGGATGGCTTCTCGGAGATGATCTCACGGTGGTACTTTCGCGCCATGGTGATGGATGTTGTTGAAGGTAGGTAGGTTACTGATTGCTGAGCCAAGGTGTTGGTATGAAGCGGTTGGTCCAGGGTTTATCAACAGTTTGTTGTCCCTCAAGTTGGCCTCGTAGCCGGAAGGACCGCCAACGAGAACGCGTAGGTACCTTGTGGCGGAGTGCGGGCGTTGCGCGAAGTAGACAAAGACGGCAACAAGGCTACTTGTGTTGCGCTGATGTTGGTGGTCAGGTGAAAGAACGTTTGCCTCTCAGGTTCGGGCCCGTGAGGTCACGTACGATGTCAGTCAGCTGTGTCGGAGAGGAGATGTTCTATTGTATGATAAAGCAGATGTAAAGACATGAGTACGGGTGTGGACAAGAGGGAAAAAAAGACCCCAAGTGAAGGCGTTGAAGTAGTATGAAAGTGAACAGAAATCGTGGCCCAGCAGGCTGTGAGTTGGGCGATGAGAATGGTCGAGACAGGCCCGGAGTGTGGTCGGTCGGAGGACTGGAGCGGTGGCAGCAAATGGGTCTATCTGTTGGACCAAGTCGAAACTGGCCGGTCGTTAGGGCTGAACTTTGGTATGAGATCCGGGCGTTGCAGTGGGTTGTTGATGAGGCCGGAAGAGAAACGAGCTGAGCTGCTTGGTGGTGGTCTAGTAAATATAGGCGGCCACCTTGATACGGCCTGGTGTGGGTGACGAAGGGGGTCATGACCATTTGCAAGGACCAGGGAATTGGCTGCCGAAACGGGTCAGGATCCCATGGCCTCACGACACCCCCCTGCTGCTGGACCCGTGTGGCTTATCCATGTCTTATACCCCATCACTGCAGATCAGTACTCTTGTACCTACAGGTCTAGTCCTCCCTTTAACCCTCATGGTATCGCCGACCCGGGAAACACTTTGAGCCTCTGCTCGGGAAATGCAAGGTATGATGAAATACCTAGGTAGAGGCAGAATTGAGTTTGCAAGCAAGACAGCCTGACTGCCCACGAGATGATGGCGCACCCTCGCATGCCTTGCGAGAAATGGTCAGCCTCTTGCCGAAGACTCATCGTGTTAGAGAGGTCACGAAACAGCGCCATTCGCTAGACTAAAGCGGGAAAGCGGGAAAGGTCAAATTGTGGAGGCAACCGACTCATTGCTGATACTCCACAGCCTGATCAAGCTACTTGATGAGGCTGAGTTTAAAGGTGTACCATCCACAACATGGAAATGTTCACAAATAGGGTGTGTACTTGACACACATTCCCCTACCCGCTCCGGATGGATGTATTTGGAGTCGCTACCAGACAACGAACGAGTAGATGAATGCCTTGAGGTTTGCTAGCAAACCCCAGAACACCGTCATACACAAGTCTGGTGATATGGCAACCTGCACTTTTGGACTGCCACTGACGACTGGCAGCATGCAAAGTGCATGATTTGATGAGCTGCAGCTGCAGCATGCAGCTGAACAAGGTGAATCGAGGGCATCTGCAAGATACACTTCTCAGCTGAGTGACGTGCATGAGGTCAAATGTGGGGAGTCTGCAGCTGGGGTATGAGCGTTGCTGGCGTGGGTACGCAGTGCAGGCTGCATGCATAGCATGCAGGTGGTAGTCGATCAATTTGAATGCTGCAGTCCCAAGTCCCAGGACCCAACCAAGAGAACGACCCCAAAGCGGACAAAGGATCGAGTCAACGGGGCCGTCAAAAATAGGACACGGCGGCCAACGTGGGCGGCCGCAGGCCCGATTTAGGCCTCGCTTCGCCAACAATGAAACGCACTCGACCTCGGCACACTCGAAGGTTCACAAGGGATCTTTTCCCCTAGAGTAAATTGAACGATAATCTGGCGCGACAAAAATAATATTGAAACAAAACAATAAAAATCAAAACGAAACGAAGCGCCGGTGGGATGTAAGTGTGGGTTTCTTGCTGACTGCAAGCTAATGCACTGGCAAGCTCCGCGACACGAATGCAGGAATGTCGGACGCAGGTATAGTGCCGACAGGGCTGGGAATCCACAAATTGACAAATGGCCTATGCAAGGGTCGAAGACTGCGATGCTGCTCAGATGGACGGGCCGCATGCCATAGGGCCTGAGATGTCAGATCGTGCTCACAGGGCCTATGCAGCCTGCTTCGCGACGCAGCTTGCTCTCCACGACTCGACTCGGCGGCTGTAAGCAAAGGGCGCATCTGCTGATGGGTAAAATTGATCGGCGGCAACGCTTAAACCAGTAGGTATCGAGCTTGATCCGACGTCGCGTTGCCACGGTCGCTGATTCTTGAGGTGCACGGTGTGTCGGCGGTTGATGACACCTTCAGTTGGTGGCACAGTTCTGGGAGGCGGCCGGCGAATGGCCCTCGCTGCTCCGAATCGGTTTCAAGCCTGGGAGGCCTATAACGAGGCATAAGCAAGCTATGCGGCCTTGCTGCAGCCACCAGAACCAAAGCTGCATTGTGACCATCTCACTCGAGAAAATGACCCGCCCACTGAGGTGCATAATCGCATCTGGCGCGTCATCCTCGGGGTCAGCCGTAAGCGTGTACCTGCACAGCCGAACACGGGTGCAAACTTTTCCGCTGAGAAATGACAGAAATTACACCTGTCATGGAACGATCCCGAAGATTATTGTCAGACCGAACACAGCCCGGGCCTCGTGGACCGAGAGCGTCACACTGCTGGGTTCCGATTCAGCGTCAACCAATGAAGCTCCGCGTGGCACCACCAGGAATGGCGATGCGGCTCAAAATTCAAGGATGAATTGCACGTCATCTCCAGTGACAGGAACCACCCTCCCACCTCAGCCCCGCTTGAGCTGCATCTGGATAGTCCATCGCGGCTATGAGGCGCGCCGTCGCATGCCCAGATGGTGTTGCGCGTCAACTGTCGAATGGCCGTCCCCGAGTACAGGCGACCATCCCCGCTGGCTTAGTTCGAAACCCAGAGCGCGAGCTTTGGAGCTTAATGGTGCCTGTAATGAGCATCGAGAGATTCGTCGCAGATTGCAGCTGGCATAGAACAAAGGTAGTGGCGATTCGGCGGTCAACAAATGACCACCTGTCCAGATCCAAGCGCGGGCACGGCGCCAGGCAGCGGTGTTTCGCACCCCAGAATGTCCCGGTTTATCCCGATGGCGCTGAGGCGACTTTTTCTCGTAGGCGGTGCCATGACAGCTAATGAGACTGAAAGTCTTGTGGGCGACGTTGGCTTCAGCTGAAGAGTACCTCACTTTTTGCCCACAATCCTGTGGCACATGCGGGTGTCGATCATATTTGACAGGCGAGTGACGCGGCCAAAGAAGTGGAAAAAGTCCTAGATCCTGTGAAGCCACACCTTTGACGTATTGTTAGAGTGAGGAGGTTGCTGAGTCCTTGGTTTGCTGCCGATGTGCCTGCTTACTGCGGAATGTCTCCTTCCAATTCCAGGCTCGTGATCGTAACGCACGGCGGGCCGCTGCCAGAGAGCATCATCTTGCATCATACCGGATCATCTCATCTCGTCGTTTGCCTCTTGAGGTACCAGCTATCTGAGCAGTAGTACTCCTCGCCAGCGAGCAACAAGCGTGATGTCGATTTGGCGAGGCTGAACGTGACAAGCATGGCGCAGAATTTGTTTCGCCTGTATGCCTCGTGTGGAGATGGGAGTTTCGCCGTGCGGGTTAGGGTTTGGGGCTCGCCCCCTCCCCTCTGGGGAAACACCGACTCTACTTTCCACCGGACCATGGCCCTTAATCCATACCTCCAACGGCCTCTTTTTCTTTGTGCTACGAATGTGTGAAACCTCCAAGTACTCCTCTCAGCATTTGGTCTGTACCCCTGGGGCCTATCGACGATTTTGGCATGATGATATCTGCCTGTTGTTGGAAAGCGGCCTCGAGATTCCGATTCCGACAGCTTTGAATCATCTTGTATACAAAGTGGGTCGCAAGTATTTGAAGCTGGCTCCCATATCTCTGAGAACGAAGGAATTGAAGTTAACCCTCTTCTGCGAGTGTTCTGCTCCAGTTAGAGGTCCAAGACTTCGCACAAATGGATCAAATTTATTATAGGCCCTTGCAGCCTTCTATCCTCCATCATCCGATGTCAGGCCCATCCTTCGGTTGCAGTGATAAGATGTCCAAAACTTCCGAACTCAGATTAAAATCCCAATGGAACATCCTTCGCGAGGTATTATCTTCGCAGCATGACCGGCACGCCGCGTGGCGACGTGGGAAGCGCCACCTGGGCATCAGGTGCTCAATTTGCAATGTTCGATCATCAGTTACTTCGCCGAGAACCAGACATTGGTTTTGCGGCGGACGCCTATTTCACACCGTCAGAAAGTCTGCGAACTCAATCAATACTTGGAGAATCACTCTTCTAGCAGGTACCTACCTAGGTAGGTATAAGCACGCACCACCACCACTGTGGCAGCGCACCAAAACTTAAGTTGTTGAGATTCTGATCCTACAGCCGCGCCTCGGCCCCTGGTGCCGGGTATCTTCTTCGTCGGTGACCGAGAGGTAACGAGAACGGAGGCTGATATTTCCTACATATAGGATCTGTTATTCCCATTCCTATAGTCAGTCGGATAGATTCAATCCATCCAGTCTTTATTCTTCAACAAGAGTCCAGCAGACTTCGAGATGGTACTCACCCACTATGGCGTGATTGTGGAATCATCCACTTGAGCAGATATGTTGCTGCTTGGATTCACGGGGGACACAGGATGGCTCCGACAATCTGAGTGAATACGTGAATGGCACTGGTCATGCTCCTGTTACTCCAGGCTCCTTCTTTGCTTGTGTGCTCCCAAAAAGTTCAACGCCATACATACATAACTCATATCAAGATCTTAGGCCCCTGGAGCCCGAGATATTCTACTCCAAGACGGAATCTTTCCTCTCTCGAGGCTCTTCGTCTTCCTTAGTCGTACTCCGTATGGAGTTCGTCCCATCCACGGACTCTATTGACGCATCGAACACTGCGTCTTCGAGCCCACGATGGTCTGCTTCTCGGCTGGATCTTGATGACCGTCCATCTGTCGTCGATCCTATACTCGGCATATCCAGCCTGTTGTTGAAAACCACAGGGCTTTCCAGCCGATTGCCGGATTCCGGGTCATCCCAACCCGAGCCGTGACGACTTAGCCGTGTCTCGAATTCCGTTCGATATGGAAATGTGCGCATAGTCGACGAAACCATCCTGGACTTGATTGAGGACCAGTACGAGGAAGCCGTGTTATTTGTACTGTTTGCAGGCCTCGAGGTCTTCTCCACGTGCTGGTGGGGCGACAGGTGTAAGCCGAGCTTGGGCGCCAACCACTTCTCGAACAAAAGGTTGGCCGACGGCAAGCAGGCACACAAGAGGCCAATAGCCAACTCAAGCACACTTGCAGCAGCATAAGTTAGTTGAGTCCGGCGGGCAATACGTAGAGCGAGTGACTCACGATGTGACGGATGGTAATGCGAAGTCCAGAGTGAGATCTATGGCCATAGCAACCATCGTCAGCCAAGGAGATTCAGCTTCGAGCTTGCGTCCGATCGAACGTCGGTAATAACGCAATGCACTGTACGTGTCCGTGGATGACCTACTTTTGGTGTGCATAAACCCAACATTCAGCCAGGATCTCACCACGGTCGTTACGGTGGCAGCTCCTCCGGCTCCCAGCAAGAAGACGATCTTGATCTTCTGCCACCTCGGTGCTTGCATCTTCCAAGCCATGGGGATCGGAAGGATGAGAATGAGCACATCCGAGACGACGGATATCATGATGTCTCCCTGGAACAATGCGGCTTGCCCCCTGCAACTCGAGTTTTCGCCTGTCACCATGCCGTTGGCGTCCATAGCATAGCTGTCCCAGTACGCCGATATAGGCTTACAGATGAATATCTTCATGAAGAAGATAGGCACATAGGCAAGGAATATGAGTACGATGAAAATTCGAATGCCCATGGCCACGATTGGATGGACAGAGAAGACCCGAGCGATTAGTAGCAGCAGTGTGACCTTGATGCACGTTGAAATATAAGCACGATGAAGGTGCAGAAACACATGACGAACACTGACCTTGGTGCAGAACGCTGCAGGAGTGTAGAAGCATGTACTCGCGTACAAAAACTAGAATGGATTACGGCGTCAGCGTGTATATCTTTCCATTGTGATTAGTTGGCCATGTGCTGGTTACTATGTTGCCCACCTTCAAAAGAATTTTGTAATCATCTCGGGTCACTTCCCAGATCACTCGGCCCACGCCAAAGTGGACCACTAAAGTGCAGACAATGTCAGTGTCTACAGCAGACAAGCTTCTGACATGGCTCTGTGACGCACTTCCAAAATTACAAGCCACGAAGCCATTGACAAACACCTTCAGTGGCAGCATTAGTCAACTCAGTGGCTCTTAGTCTCCAAGTCGTAATGCCTCACATACCCATGCTGCTATGCAAAACCCTGAAGTAATAAGCTATTAGTCTGTGATACTGATAGGATGTCCGGAGTATTGACTAACAGTCTTCTTGGAGTAGCCGAGCTGACTTGACCACCAGTTTGACGTAGGCGTGTATAAAGAAAAATATGTTTGTTAATACGGCAGACACAATCAAAACCACAAATAACAAGGAATAGTACCCATCCTGCCGGTCCTCGAAGTTTGCGACGACACCATCAGGAGGCATCGCCGCAGGAACGATGTTTGTGAAATTCACCATCATCCACTTGTCTCCGTAGGACGTGACGAGATAGGACGTATGAGGAAGTGGGAAAGCGGTGACAGCGACTTCAAGCTCATTATTCGAAATTTCAAGGGGAGCTGCGGTGAGTAAAACTCAGGGTCTGACCGGTCAGAAGTCCGGGACCTCTAGAGTGATAAGCGGATGCATGTGCTGCGAATGGTCTTGTTGTGCATCAACTTGAACCTTAAAATTCTGTTAGCTCGGGGGAGAGGGGGGAGTGCTCGCAAATTCCGGCAATGGCGGCTTTCCATGTTGCAAGCTTTTGACGATGAGAGTAGCCATGGCTGAGCGTTGAAGATCGACAAACTTAAACCAGCTAGCACCTCTGTCCGAGTCTGGAGACAGCCAGATGCGTGTATTTACTGTTTCCCTGTTTTGTGGGACCTTAGTGCTTGTTCTTTCGCTTTTCACTATTGCATTACGCACTACTCAGCGTCCTGTCTATTTGCTAACGTTTGCACGTTCTGTCATTCACGGGCCGGCTGCGGATGTCAGAAATCACCCCATGTCTGCGCCATGACAAGAAACCGCAGGAGGGGGTTCGACGCGATGGGCATGTCCATTGGTTGAAAGGGAAGCAAGGCGAACTATATTCTTTCCTGTAACACGCACACACGCTGCCATGTCTTGATGCGAGTCAGCTTGGTGACACTCACATTTTTGGCTTTTCCTGGTGTGATAAGCAATATCCAGCGCTCCGCACTCTAAAGTTTGCTGTTGTAGAGACAAGAACGTCGTGCATGCAGTGCACCACTTGCAGCCTCCATGTCCGTGCGCTGCGCACATTTCAAAATAGACTCATTATCTCAATGCCTACCTACTATGTACATACCTATCCCATGCGGCCCAAGTGATGGGCAACACTGAGGATATTTCATTTCCAAGGTTGCCTTGCTACTTGCGACTCAACATGCGAAGGACCTCTTATAAGTCATAGGTATGGATCGCCAAGCCGCACATATATGGCATACCCCAGACTGGCATACCCAACCTCATCATTCCGAGCTCCACATGGAGTAGATCACACGAATCTTGGGAGCTAGCGTCTTCCCCGATTGTGTCTTCAAGCAAATTGCCGCAGACTGCACTTAGACTGGACTGGCGAAAGCCCCGAGCCTCGGGAATAGATAAACTGTAGTGCTGTACAGTGTATCCGGGTAAGATAGCGTTGGAGCTCCAGCCTCTCCTCATGATTCAGTACAGGCCGGGGTCGCAGTTTGCGCTCACGTATACATTTCTAGGACACATCATCTTGAAAAAATTCTACTCCACGAGACTAGAGTGCGAAAGATTACAGGCACTTGCAACCAATTACGATTTCTCAGATCGTGAGATGAGTCACCCCGATCGAGTGCGTCTTTACGAAGTACCGAGCACAGCTTCTACGTTCCCCAGGCGTCGACTGGCTATCCCTCCCACTTTATAAGGTCGCCGGCCGCCGGGATATGTCAGAATTGCTCGTCTCACACAGACACCATGAGCTTCACCTTCATCGACGGCGTCGAGGTTGTTGCGCGACCACCCGACGACATGATGGGACACGTGGACTTCGACAACCCGCAACGGACTGGCCAGGTACCCTTCTTCATCATCCTGTCAATCGGATTCGTGATAGCATCTCTGTTCTTCTCGCAGAGATTGTATACAAGCGTTGCAATAAGAAAGCACTTGCGTTCGGACGATTGTGAGCCTACATTTCAGGAACCGGCGAGATCTGTCGACGTTCTCACTGACTTTGGTGACCCCTAGATTTCATGATAGCTACATTCGTGAGCATTCCTAGCTTGGAACTGGTCTCAGAAAGGCTTTCCCTTCCAGTTCACCTATTCTGATGGTGTTTTGCCGCAGACTATTGCTATAATCTCACATGCCGTCCACATCTGTAAGCAATCACAAATTCACATATACCTAGTTCTTGGAGACGATGTGCCTGCCTTTCTACCCCGATTGAGCTAACGCTGGATTGCGGACAGTCGCCTACTTGTCGGGAGCTGTAGGTGTTCACGTATGGGAGATGTCATTGACCACGTACAATAAAGGGCTGCTCGTAAGTTCAGTGACACTGCTCAGACACTCGCTTTCTTTGCACCAGCTTGATGAAGCACAGGCAGGATTCTGACTGACAAGTTGCTCTCCCAGTCTTTGTGGATTGCCTCGTTCACCTTTGTCCTGATCGGAGCTTTCACGAAGCTCTCTATTTTCTCAATGTTCCTTCGATCAGCCCCCAGAACACCGAGTTGGTACCCTGCATGCATCATCACGTCCGTGTGCTTGACGGTCGGCTACACGCTGGCAATGGCCATCCCGATCCTGTTCACTTGCCAGCCTGTCGACAAGGTGTACGACGTGCGAGTAGAACAAGGAAGGTGTTTAGACATAACGTCGATGAATATTGTGGCAGCGATTTGGAATGGGGCGACAGACTTTCTCGTGCTGACTCTCTCGTTCAATCTTATCCGCTGGACACGACTGTCAGCTCTAGAGAGATCTGTATTCGTGACTTTCCAAGTGGTCGGGATATTGTATGTTGCTTCTGTATCCTTTCAGGTACATACGAGACTTTTCACAGCTGACTGCCAAATCCAGGAACATTGCTGTGACTGTCATCAGAACCCGGTATTTGTTCAATACCTACGACATGGTAGACTCACCATGGGAGGCAACAACATTAACCTATCTAACGTAAGCGTCATCGTTGGGTGAGATTCAATCGTCGATGAGTCCAATCCGCTGACACATGCTGCAGAGTGACCAAGACGAATATCACCATCGTCTACGGCTGTATTTCAACACTAGGGGACTTCTTCTGTCACTTTGTGCCCGAGCTCGCAAACTTGCCGCAGAGAACAAACAAAGTTTGTCGAGTGCACAGCAAGCCAGGGCGTTTCGAAAAGATGTTCAAGCCCGTGATGGCGATGGGCCTGTCGTCCATATCAAGCGACGGAAAGAATTCGACTAGTGACAGGAACATGGCGGGGGCAGGCCCGAGGTTCTTTGAAGAGAACCCTAGGGATATGTGTACTCGAACTTGGCAGCAGCAGATCGCGCGGGACTATCATAGTCAGTTGTCCGAGGGATGGTGGGAGACTGAAGATTCCAGAAACAACTTGCGTATGAGTCTTTGAGTAACGAGGCAATGCTTCGCCTGCTGCCCCATTGGGTCGATAACAGACTATGTGTATGATTCTTGTCTGTTGCGTAAAGCTGGCGCCGGTGTGTGACCAAAAGGAGAGCAAGCAACGCGAAGAATCTGGGACGGACGGTCTCCCTGCCAGCGCGGACCTTGCGGCCCACGAGCTATCAGCCGTGATTTCAAAGGTTACTTAGCTTAATGGTCAAGCGTATGGTTTGCGAGCAATGAAGTACTTAGACAGCTAAGCTTCCAGAGGTTGTCCGGCTGCGGGGACCTGGTGCTGATTTCGAAACGGAAACGTGAGCCCCATAAGAACTCGTTTCGGGTCCGAGAGCACACCTTTCTGGGTTTCCCATATTTGTGCCTTGTTATTCTGGGCTTCTTTCTCTAGCTTTGGTTGGGCCACTTGGTCGCGGAGTTTGGGAAGCGTTATTTGTCGGGCAGGGTGCTGTGATCGTATGCATGGGTTTCACACGGCGCAAGGGTCGCAAGTCAACCCTATCGGAACACTGCAGTTTTGGATGCTTGAATCTGTTCGTCAGCCAAATCAATGCGGTCACACCTCCTGCTACAATGCACTGGAATAAGCAAGAGATAGAAGGGGCGACTATTCAGTTCGAGAGGATTTGGAACCTTGGCCGTTGTTGCTTGTGTTAAAATGTAGGTATTGATGGGTATCATTGAGAAGAAGAAAGTGGCATGTCCTTAGCTTAAGCTGCCATATGTGTCTCCTGAATTCTGCCTTCCTTCCTGGCCTGCGCTGCGAGTAGTCTCGCTTTTGTCTTTGGCCACTGCGTCTTCCAGTACTGCACCGGGTCCTCTGACATCTGGACTTCCGTGGTAGGAAAGGCTGCTGGTGCTGGTGCAGTCTTTGGCTCGGTCTTTAATGTCGAGTCGTCGACAGGTCGCGATGACAATACCTCAACCTCGTCATCAAAAGCCACACCACTTTTCCGTCCATCTCTCTTTGCTTTCTTCTCCGCGCGCCTCTTGGCCTTTTCTGCGATCTTGTCTTCCAGCTCCCGTATCTTATCGTCCCGCGCATCGTCCTCCCTCCTCGCCCTCTCAATTTCCCTCTCCTCGGCTTCGGCCAATTTCCTCTTTCTCTCCTCCATATATGCCCTTCCCTTCTCAGCCTGCCGGCTCCTCTCCGTCTCTTCGCGCTCCCGCCGTGTTCGCTCCTCCTCCTGCATCCGCTTGCTGTTGCCCTCCGCCCGCTCCAGCTCCTCAGCAAATCGCCGCTGCTTCGAGTTCATCAGCTCGCGCTCTCGCTGCTTCTGCAGCAGCGCCGACCTTGCGCCATCGTACGCGGCGCGCGCCTCGTCCGACGCGAGGATGTCGCGCGCCAGCCCAAACTCCTCCCATTTGTCTTTGTCGAAGGCTGCGCCTGCTTTATCTGGATGGTATTTGAGTGAGCGCTTGCGCCATGCGCGCTGGACTGTGTCGCGGGTGATGGGCTCGAGGGGATCGGCGGAGATGTCGAGGAGGGCGTAGTAGTCGCGGTTGCGGGCGGCGGCATCTTTGGCGGCCGCGAGCAGCTCGGTTGAGGCTGATGAATCGCTCATTTTGGACAGTCTTTGTGTCGGAGTTATGTGAAAAGACTCACAACAACAACTTGAGAGGTTGAAGGTCAGAGGCGTTGTTTGAAGTTGGTTTGGAAACGACGCGATGTGGCAAGGTTCGAGACATGTGGTTGAATGTGGAGCGCTTTGCTTAGTAAGCCACTCTGACTTCACTTCACCAGGTAGTAGGAGGTAGCACCCGCATCACCTTTTCAGGTGATCTTTTCGTGTGATACATCAACACTCAAGATGTTATGGAATGCTATGTCTTGAAATACATACATTGCCAAGAACTTTTTTTTGCACTCATTATCTTTAGCATGTCCTCAGTCAAATCACCACAGCTAACAGCATCGCCTGTTGCTACCTTCCCCCTTTTGTGTAAACAAACAGACTGCGCTTCCTTAGCCATATGCTCATGATTTTAGCCTGCTTATCTTGCTAAACAGTCCCTATTCTAGCTGGTCTATCGATGCTTTCTCTTTTTTGGTCGACGCGAAACATTTGTGGCACCCTGTCTCTCGAGCACCAAAATAGCTTCAGCTGGATGTGGCAATAATATTACTGCTGCTCTGCAGCATGCGCCAAATACTGCTCGCTCATGCAGCTTCGCGTTCATCAGGCCGCTGTTTGCTCGGCCCAGCACCTTTGCGATGGCCATCAGCTCCTCTAACACGCTGTTGCTATGGGATTCGCAACACTCAGCCTCTTCGGTCGTATGCTTCTCGTGCACGTGTATGTCGTATACGACGGCCATCCCGCTATCTCTAAACTCGCTGCCACCTCGCGAATCGTCGCAGAATAAGTTGATGAAGAAGTTATCGCGTGGCAGTGGGGTTTTCAACTGATTGACGAGATTTTCGGCGTGCCAGATAGGTACTTGGTGCCCCGGCTGCCAGATCTCTCCCACTGAATATGGTGTTTTGGGAGTGCTTGCTTGGCTTAACGCTTCTCGTGCTGAGCCCTCAGAATCTGCCTCAACATCACCTTTTTCTTGTGGGATAGTGGAGACTGTAAACATTGATTCTGTACCGGCAGATACGTTAGCAGAAATAAATAGTTCGCGCACCGTGCTCTGTACTGACCTCTTCCTTGTCTCAGTGGTCGACAGTAACGCGCGAGAAGTCGTGGTATATATTGCTTAGAGTTACAGACGGGAGACACTTCGTCTTCGGGAAGCAAGAAGGGTAGTCATTGGGGGGATGAAAGAGAAAAAGCGCCATGAGGTGGAAGGCCGAAAAGTGGAAATAAATTAGGAAAAACCCACCACAGAGTTGGAAAAGAGACAACTGGCAAGTAATTCAGGTACACGGACAAGTTGTCAAGAAGCGGTTGCCGGCTACGCCATGTTTTTCATGTTGGGTGTGACAGTTGTTTATAGCTTCTGCTGGCACAAAGACTGGCGTGTCAAGCAGCGTTAGGAGACAAGCGAGACCACAAGTGCATCTAGTTTTCCTTCACTCCACCCAACAGAACCCACAAGACTCAGGTAGAGCCCATCGCCGAGCTCCCATCGCCGAGCTCCCATCGCCGAGCTCCCATCGCCAAGCTGGAACATTCTCGTCAACCTTCGCTCCTTGATCAGGTGAAAGGCTATTGAATACCGCCGTCTACATACATAGGAAGTCTATCCTTACTGACCTCCGTTTCCTTCGTCCACTGCACAGCTCTTTCACCGCTGGTACCGTCTCCTATTACGTAACTGTCGTTTTCGTTTCTGGTCACATATAATTCCATGTTGGAAAGCATATTTGGATGACTAGAAGGCTGGACAATGCTTCCGAGTGAAAAGGGAAGAGCCTTTGGCCTGTACGTCGGGATAAGGATCCGGCTGCTGACATTGTTCACGCAGAGGAGTCTGGACATGCAAGGTGTCCTGAAGAGTTCGAAGCTTAACTTGAATCCGTAATGGGAACCTCAACACTTTGCTCTCTACGAATATAATGGTACCACCCATAAGAACCATCTCAGTAAGTTGCAGCAAGTCGTTGCACCAGGTAGTCGCCGGTGTTGACGCCCTGGTACTTCCTCTCCGTCTCCGCCGCATACGTCCCTGGAATAGCCTCGATCTGGCTGCTGAAGTTGGGGTTGCAGAAGTACCTATCATCCAATGTTAGCTCATCACTGTCTACCCCACATTGTTGACAAGACGAGAGAGCACACTCACGCAATAGAATACCGCGGCGGGTGCTCGTCCGTCGCCCTCTTGGGTTCGACAACTCGATGAATCGTGCTCTTGATCGTATCGTTACTCCACCTTGCCAGCAAATCCCCAGCATTCACCACACACGTATCGGGAATAGGCGTAGCATCCACGAACTCCCCGCTTGGACTCTGCACCTGCAGGCCGCCCGCGCCATCCTGGAACAGCAGGGTGATGCTGCCGTAGTCCGAGTGCGCGCCCGCGCGGACCTGGCCCGGGTTGACGCGGAACACCTCGCTCTTCACGGCCGGGTAGTGCAGCAGGCGCAGGGTGTTGTCGCCCTCGTCGACAAAGGCGTCAAAGTACCGCTCGTCGAGGCCCATGCCCACGGCGATGGCGCGCATCACCTCGACGTGGATGTCCTTGCACGCGGCGAAGAAGTCGGCCATGACGCCGCGGAAGCCGGCGACGGCGGGCTTGGCGGCCTCGTCGGGCCAGCGGTTGGCGTAGTTCGGGTCCGAGTCGCGGCCGATCTCAAAGGACTCCTTGATGTCCGGGTTGCCCTGCTTGAGCTTGGCGACCTCGTTGATGTCGGTCAGCTGCGTGACCTTCTCGCGGCCCGGGGCGGAGTAGCCGCGGTTGGCCTCGGGGGAGGTCCAGCCTAGGGCGAGCTTCTCGTCTTGGCTGAGCTGGTTGAAGAAGTTGGCTGAGGTGTCGAAGACGTGCTTGCGGGTGTCTGAGGCGATGGGTAGGTTCTTGAGGTAGATGAAGCCTGCGGTTTGGAAGCCTTTGAGGATCGCGTCTGCAGTTTCCTTGCGCTGGCTGGGAGCGCCGTTGAGGAACTTTGAGAAATCGATGAGCTAGAGGTCGGGAATTCATCAGCATCGTGATCTTTTAGCTCTGGCTTGACTCCTCTGAAGCACTCACCGGGATCAACAACCCTCCATTGTCGACGGCGGCCTTCTCCATATTGGTAGCCCTGATACTAGTATTTTGTGACTACAAAGTACTGTATGGTAGTCAAGGGGACGGGATTCTGCAGAACACTTGATCCGAGATACTGGACAGGAGAATGAAGTTGGTAAAGTGGAACGAGAGCGGCAGATGTTATCACGAGACGCCAAATGTGCTGTCACATTTTATAGTATGCATGCGATAGCGCTTGGCTCGACTTGAAGCATTCGTACGGAGTACTCCGAAGTATATGAGCAAAGCCGGAAAATTACAGCCGCCTGGAGCGGCATCTCACCTGGACTGACAATCAAATTCTAATCAAAAGTTTTGACACAAGGAAATCCTTCTGGTCAGCCCAGTGCGCGCTGGGTGCCAAGTGAGATTTGAGGCAGTATTGAGATAAAAGATTAGGGAGATAAGCTGCCTGCAGCACCACTGTCCGGAAGGAGGGGTGCCCCGCCATTGCAGCAGCCCCGCGGGGTAAGGTAATTTATTCGATTTGTTCTTTATTTCCCGGCGCCGCCCGCTCGGAGCCGGGGCATTTACATCATCACGGAGTTGGGCATAACAATTTCTCTGGGAACACTTCAGTAGAAAGAGTTCCCCCTCTCTGGCGTCCTTCTTGTTCTTGTTCCTCCTTCTTTCTCGCGGGCCAGACACCTCCTTCATAGCCATGACCGACTCCTCAGCTTCTTCTCCACCTGCAAAGGTGGTTGACATCCACACGCATATGTACCCGCCCTCCTACGTCGACATCCTCACCTCCCGGAGCGAAATCCCACTAGTCCGGACCTTCTCCAGCGCCTCGGACCCGCGCCTCATCCTGCTCGAGGCCGAGGTGCCCTCCCTCACCGGCGCCGATGTCGCGGCCAACCCACCCGGCCGCCCACTCACGAAGCACTACTCGTCTCTGGCCCAGAAAATCCACTTCATGGACACCCACAGCATCGACATCTCCGTCATCTCGCTCGCCAACCCCTGGCTTGACTTTCTCGAGCCCGCCGTCGCCGGCGGCTTCGCCAAGTCCGTCAACGAAGAATTCAGCACCATGTGCACCCAGCACCCCGGCCGCCTCTACTTCTTCGGCACGCTCCCGCTCACCGCCGCCCTCGCCACCATCCAAGACGCCATCACGCACCTCACGACCCTCACATACTGCCGCGGCGTGATCCTCGGCACCTCCGGGCTCGGCAAGGGGCTCGACGACCCGGCCCTCCTCCCGATCCTGCACGCCCTCGCCGCCGCAAACCTCACCATCTTCCTGCACCCGCACTACGGCCTCCCCAACGACGTGTGGGGCCCCCGCGCGTCCGCCGAGTACGGCCACGTGCTGCCGCTCGCGCTGGGCTTCCCGATGGAGACGACCATCGCCGTGGCGCGCATGTTCCTCGCGGGCGTGTTCGACGAGGTGCCCGAGCTGCGGATGATCCTCGCGCACAGCGGCGGCACGCTGCCGTTCCTTGCGGGGCGGATCGAGAGCTGCGTGCGGCACGACGGGCACTTGGTGCGCGAGGGGAAGGTGACCGCGGCGCGGAGGACGATCTGGGATGTGCTGAGGAGTCAGGTGTACTTGGACGCGGTCATCTACTCGGAGGTGGGGCTCAAGGCGGCTATCGAGGCAAGTGGGACTGCGGACAGGCTTATGTTTGGCACGGACCACCCGTTTTTCCCGCCGTTGGAGAGTGATGAGAACGGCGAGTGGGAAAGTGTTAGCACGAATGCTGTGGCTGTGAAGAAGGCGCTGGGGGAGGGCTCAAGTGAGGCTGCTGGAGTGATGGGAGGCAATGCTGTGAGGGTGTTGAGGTTGCACGGGGAGTGAGCGAGCATTTCGTTCTTCATTTCTGCCATATCATACAGATGTTTGGATATCATTTTGGCAAGTGGTACGCCAGACGTAGCAATAATGCTGCCGCAAGGCCAAGTGGATGCTCCAAGCCAGCCTCATCAGTCGGGCCGGCGTCCAAATTTGCAACCCTGACCTTGGAATTTTATCCAGAACATCCAAGGTGTCCAAGAGTTTCGGAGAGACTCGGGATTTTCCAAGGTTAGTTGAATGAATATATGACCTGATGTTCTTATTCATGTCTAAGAATGGATCATTGAATGGGACCCACACCTTAGTACAGATACTGTAGCACTGATCTTCTAGTAACAGCAAGTATACAAAGTATATTGTGTCAAAGTAATACGCGACCGTCGTAAAAAAAACATTAGCAGCTCCATCCCTGAACATGGACCCGACATCGCGGGTCAGAATGTTGAACATCCAACTTTTTGGGACGAAACTAATTAAACAAAATGCCGATGGAGGGCCCTGATCGTCGAGATCTGACAGCGGATGCCGGGGGTCAGGGGCCATCGCAACCCTGTGACATCACCTCAGGAGGCTACCTAGGTACCTCTTCGCAACACCTGCACTACCAACATGTAGCAGGTACCTAGGTACTCCGGACTCGTCGGCCTGACCACTTTCAGGGTCTCGAGTCCTCGAAAGTGATTAGTACATATACTTCCATCCATCATCCTTCCTCTCACACCCATCTTCCACGCCCTTTGCACCCAAGGTTCCGCGCATCGCACACCGATGTGTCCACAAGATGAAGAAGACGCTATTGATATGCTTCATCCACGGCTTCAAGGTACGCACGCCGTTCCACTCCCCCCTTCCATTCCACCCACAAACTAACACACCATCCCAACTCCACCAGGGGGGTGAAGAGACCTTCGGCCACAAATACGCCTTCACCCAAGACCTCCGCGCCCGACTCTCCCTCCTCCTGCCCGCCCTCGACATCCAAGTCCTCGTCTACCCGAAATACGAAACCCGCGGCGACCTCGCCGAGACCGTCGCCCGCTTCCGCGACTGGCTGCAAGAAAAAGTCATCGACCTCGAAGTGGCCAAAGACACGCCGTCCCCGACCGTCGACCCCTCCGTGCGCGTCGTCCTGTGCGGCCACTCCATGGGCGGCATCGTCGCCGCCGAGACCGTCATCCAGCTGACCTCGGACCGCGTCATCCCACCCTACACCGCGCCGGGCGCGAACGGCCGCGGCGGCAACGACGGGAACCACACCGCCGCGCCGGCGGAGGGCGAGCACGTCCCGCTGAACAACCTCATGTTCCCGTACGTCCAGGCCGTGCTGAGCTTCGACACCCCGTACCTGGGCATCTCGCCGGGCGTCGTGGCGCACGGCGCGGAGACCCATTATAGCACCGCCAGCGCGGCGCTGACGCAGCTGAGCGGGCTGGCGGCGCTTTGGAGCCCCGGAACACCGAATAATAACAACAACGGCGCCAGCGCGAGTAGCCAGGCACGGGGCACTAGCGAGAAACAGCAGCAGCCCGCCAGCGCGGCGAGCGGTCTCAACGCCGCCAAAGAAGCCAGCGCAGGCACCAAGAACAACAACGCCTCGACCTCGACCTCCGCCTGGGGCTCCTGGGGCAAGATGGCCATGTACGCGGGCGCGGGCGCGGCGCTCGCCGGCGGCGCGGCAGCCGCCTACCTCAAGCGCGACACGCTGACCGAGGGCTGGACGTGGGTGTCGTCGCACCTCGAGTTCGTGGGGTGTCTCGCGCGCGGCGAGGAGCTGCGGCGGCGGCTGGCGTACATGGTGCGCGTGAACCGCGAGCTCGGGGTCGGGTTCGGCAATCTGTACACGCGGCTGGGCAAGGGCGCGGTCGCGCGGCAGCAGCAGGTCGCCGGGCTCGGGGGCACGAACATGGTCGGGACGGTGATGGGGAGCCAGAGGACGTTCTGCAATTTGCCGTCGAAGCGCGGGGGCGCGGAGCGGATCGGCGTGTGGGAGGAGGCGGTGAATGAGAAGGCTGGGGATGAGACGGGGGCGCATATGGGTAGGTCTGGGTGTTTTCTTTGTTCCTTGATTGTGTTGGTGTGTGATTGTGATGCTGATGTTTGTGACTTGCAGCTATGTTCGAGCCGAAAGACAACCCCGGATACGATAAACTGACCAATGATGCTGCGCAACTGATCGCGAAGTGGACCAAGAACGACTGGTACGAAAGCAGTACGGATTCGGTCGTTGACGAAGCAGACCCGAAGACAGAGGCCGATGCCAGCAATACAGATTTGGACATGGACTGATGCGGCATGGATACACGATGGGACAATGGCGCACGGGAGCTTCTGGTTCGGTTCGTCTTTTGGTCTCAGTTTCTGGGTTGGAAACCAATGGTTATGTGAGTACTCTTTGGACTGGATTCTATATCTACTCCCATCACTGGGAAGTATGCTTTTCGCTGCATGTATTGTCAACAGTCGTCGGTGGCGTCTTGGCCTTGTCCAGTTGGCCGTATACCCCGTTCTGGCCGCCTTGCTCTTCAAAGCAGTAGTAATAAAGATACCAAACCTGCTTTCCCAGCTCTCTTCCATAGAAGTATGGTGCAGCCCAAACTTCAATATCTGCCAGGTCTGGTGGAACCCGATCTCGCTCAACCCCCCGCGGTCCAGTTGACTATGGTTCCCGTCCATTCTTGAACCCATGCTTGCACAAAACGCAAATTTGCCATAGGCACCTAGTTCTGCAACCATTGCGTTACTCTCTCATTCGGTTGACTAGGACCCGCCTCCGCTAAGTCAGCGACTTCTAGACGTAGACTCTGACCCTGCTCCGCTAAGTCTAGGGAATCTGGTCGTGGAACTCCTCCTTGTTCCATGTTCTCCAGACGATGCTGTAAATCATCAGCGTCAAACTGCGGTCCCCAGCAACGTGCCAACACAATCCTCTAGAAGCGGGTATGTTCTTCCTAGGCAGCCCTCGCGCTGGCCAGTCTCTTTCTGCGCTGCTTCCGCATGTGGCCGTACAGTGTGGGCGAGCCGGGCACGTACGCGAGTGCGACGACAATCATGATCAGGCCAGGGATGTAATCTTGGGTTTTGGCTGCCTCCATCAACGCGAGGACTAGCTCCGCAAGCTCGCTCGTAATGCCAAGCGGATACAGCACGATGAAGCCGCTGTAGCGGAGCCACAACAGAGGATAGAAATTCGAGCCGAGCTGATCGAATGTGAAGTAGCTGTACCTAACCACCTCGGTGAACGACCAGGCAAGTAGCATCGTGCTGTAGGGCCACTTCGTTGCGACCTCCGGGTAGAAGTGGACGACGCCCCAGACGAGAGCGAATCGCGACGCGACTTGCATCAGTGTGGTCATGAGAGGAGCCCGGACAACACCTAAAACATACTGTCAGTATTCTGCTATGATGAGTGCAACTTCAACATGGGAGGAGGGACAAAGTACCTAGGAGGGTATGAACAATCTCTAAGGCGGCAAGCGTCTGGGTCCATTTTGTGTGTTCGCCCACGTTGTGAAAGACATGCTCGTGGCCCTGAGTGGCGAGTGTGCTGATGGTGCTCGATAGGACGACGGTCCATAGGCAGGCACTGATTGTGTTGTAGGCGATGAGGTAGTACTCTTTGGGGCCCAGGCGGCGCCGTGGGTCGGGGTCGGGGCTGGCCATCTTGGTTTGTTTGAGCGCTGCTATTGTTTCGGAGTGATATGGGAACGAACGACGGTACTTCAGCGCTGAGACTGTTGTTGTGTGTTGCTGGTAATAAAGCTTGTGAGTTGCAAAGTTGAAAGGTCCTCAACAACTTTTTGGAAAGCATGAACCCTGGGCCGAGGGACATCACAGTGGGTATCCACTTACTTCCTTCCTAGGTTAGCCCAATTGAGCAAAATAAGGTTGGGATGGTCGACAGGGATCATGGGCGAGCCCTTTCCAACCTTGGAAGCAGGGTGCGAGGATGGGGGTGGCAGTGCTCGAGGGTGTTCCTGAAATCCACACGTTTTCAGCCCTACGAGGAATTGTTGTGGGTGAGGGAAAGTCTAAAACGATTACTTAGTACCTAGATTTGCCTCCACGGCCCCCAGAGGACACACATCGTCATGATACAGAAGCCATATCATCATCTGCCGAGGTGGACAACACACCGACGCGGGCGGGGGCCGGATCACGAGAGCCTCAGGACGGGGCAATGCTCAACTCAACAATAACCGGAACAGAGTTGTACGCTGTGTGGACTGTACTGACCATTCTTGATAGGGGTATTTTCATTATCCCAAAATCATCCCAACCTTTCGATATACATAGGTACACTTTCACTCAAACGCCTCCTCTCCACCGCCCATGCCGTCTCAGCAAGCCAAAAAAAAATTAAAAAAAAAATTACATCCGACACGGTTCAGGAAGGCCCGCCCGCGTTCTCTCCTCGAGCATCCCACAATGGGCTGAAGCTGGGCCATGTATGCACCTAGGGTCTCGCCACATCAATGATGCTCCAGAAGAATCAATTCTTCTTAGGGTGAAAAACACCCTTCACGATATCTCCCCACCCGCCAAACAAGAACTGGTCCGAATGCCGCCCACAAAACGAATTGGCATTGACACTGCCCGTCGACACCTTGCGCGTAGTCTCGCCGGCGCCCGTGGTCTGGTACGAGTCTGTGGTCGCGGTGGATCCAGTCGAGTCGGTCCTCCGCGTGTACGATGACGGGGAGAAGGGCGCCTTTTCTGAGCTCATACTCCCGGCTCCGGCTGAGCGTGGAGTCTGGGACGAATGAAGAAAATTAACACGTGAGAACCGAGGACGCGAGCAGGAGGTGGTTGCTACTGCTGCTGTACTTACACTGTCGTACGCGGAGGCAGGGGTCGCGGCGTGGCTGGGGGCCGATGTGGTGTACAACCGCTCTGGCCGTGCTGCGCGGGACGAGAAGCCCATTGTGGTGGATGTATTCTTGCAATGTTGTATCTTGGATGCTACCAGTCGCCACTCAGTCTGTCTGCTGAGAGGCAGTGGACAGTGGACAGTGTCGGTGGGCTAGATGACGATACGAGGCTCGAGTCACAGCGCAGTCGACAAAGAACAATGTTTCTGGAATAAGCGAGAGGTGTGATAGATATCAGTCAGGATGAAGATGAAGATGGAAGGCACGCCGGGTGCAGCATTCGATTTGCATGCCAAAGACACTTGTAGTCCGAAGGCAGATGGGAGGGATGATGAGGGGATGAGAAGGGAACAGAAAGCAAGACCACAAGAAGAAATACGCAGCGATGCAAGAGGAACAAATAGATAACAGACACCGTTTATCAGCTTGACCGCCGCATCCTACGTATGTCAGAGTACATTGTGTCACCGCTACGGTCTCCCGTGCGGGACATTGGAATATGACTGCCTGGCAGCGATCGGGAAGGATAGGAGCTGGGGAGGCTGCACCCTGTTACAGGAGCCATGATTTACAGGACCTGATCTCCCAAAGACAGGTCCTTTCCCTGGATATGCCGCCTTTTAGGGCTGAAAGGGAGCTGCGAGACGGCATGTGCTCGGCAGGCAGGCTGCCAGGGCTGTCATGATTGGGCGTCCTGCTGGGGTGTGTTGGTCTGACATGCATATGGAACCTGAGAAAATGTGTCTCGGGGCATCCTGGAGTACAGCTCCGTGAGCCACAAACGTTCTCTGCAAAATGTCTCACAGCGAGAAACTTCCCCACACAGATATTCGCAAACTTGCGCGATAAACCGGGTAAATGTACGAGGAATGGTGGTGATCGGCCCACTATTATTGGGGGCGGCGTCCTACGTACCACGTCGCGGTTGTGCTGCAGTGCAGTCTGCAAGACTCTTCCATCCTTGGTCGCTCCGTGCATTGGCGAGACCTGCTCGGTGACTCTACTTGGTGGGAGGACAGCTCGTGGTCCCCGCCTTTTTGGTCGCTCCTTGGGTCACGCGGGCCAAAATGGCGCACCAGGCGAACCCTTTTGGTGTCCCTGGAGGAATGACCAAGGCAGCGAGATTTATATTGATAGGCAGGCAGTTCCACAGCCAAGGTCAATTACCATACTGCGATGTGAACGTGTCCTTCCTCATGGTCGGACCTCATCTATTGTTAGAACGGGTGCTTGAGCTCCATCGCTCTAGCATATCATCTCCCCTTTCAAGATTTTCTTGAAAGGCTCTAATCAGCCCCCAGTTTATCAAGAAAGAAGAACTGAGTTCCATGACCGAGGATTCGAGGAACCGCCCATGAGGTTTGGACAGACCAAAGAGAAAGAGTGGATGATATTATGCAGTAAGCATTTACTTTGTGCAGTACTGTACCCCGGCACCTGTTATCTGCACAAAAACATTAAATACAAGATTCGAATTCATCTGGTCTACGTTATCGTAGAGTCCGGACCACGAATGCAACTTGATGACCTCCTGGGTATGTGAACGTGTGGTCAGGGGGTCAGTGTGAATAAACGCTATGGCCCCCGTCATTTTAACAGATTTCGTATCTGCACGGCCCCCTGACTTTCTCATACCACAACATGGTCTCGCGTCGACGACCTCTCTGACGTTCTCCTAGGCTAGACAACCTTTCTAAACAGAGTATTATCCCTCCATGGCTCCCGAGACCCAGATTCTTCTCTAATCCAGCTTTCTAACGACTTCAACTGGTGCCACATACCGGTGTCTTCCACGGGAAACATAGTAAAGCAGAGAGAAGACAACCACCACTCCATAGATCAAGATGTTCCAGTTCATGCTTGAAATTTCTGGCTGGAACGTTGTGGGGAAGAACGCCAGCACAAAGGCAGTCACCAGGAAAACCTCGGCGGCAATGTTCACAGGCAAGCCCCATTTGCCAAGGGAGAACTTCGCGGGCAACAGGGGCTGATTTGCGACCCTCCTCCAAATCAAGCACCCGATTGAGCACATGTAGCTGGACAGTAACGCGTTGGTAGCCAGAGACGTGATCGAGTTCAGCGCGGTGGTGGAGCCGATATTGATGAGCGAGAGCAAGGCGGTGGTCAAAGAGGTGAAGAAGATGGCGTTGAGTGGCAATGTCCACTTGGCGGACATGGTCGAGAACCACCCGCTAAATGGTACAGCGCGATCTCTGGCGAAGGCGAAGAGCTGTCTGGAAGAGGTGGCCACGACAGTGAGGTTGGCGAATAAACCCATGATGTTGGTCCACACGAGGATTGCCGTGGCGGCTGGCGCAGAGTGACCCACGGCGTTGTAGATGATAGCGACTGCAATATTTCAGTCAGCTTGAAACTCACATTTCAGATCATACAACGCCTTTCTAACCATGAGGATATCCAGTTGGGCTGCTGAGGACTTCCGCGAGGTCCATGGTGGTGACAGCGAAGCAGATTGTGATAGCCATGATCCAAGCCATGAGTCCATTGATGAAAGTAGACCTGCAGAGGTATATTTAGATAAATTAGCGCCGCCGCTTAAAAAGAACCTCTGATGGTATTCTGAAAGAGTAAAGGGTAATTGAGTATCACGATGTGAAGTACGCACCAGATCATGCTGCGAGGGATTGAGCGGCTGGCATCCTTGACTTCCTCAGACATGTGCACGGCTGCATCCGCGCCCATGAAAGGAAGGATAGAGGTGGTGATACCGATGAGAGTGCTACCGCCGATATTTCCCCAGCCTCCATTATCCGAAAAAGTGGTGAATACAGTGTGGGCATCGCCCATGGGCGACACAGCCCAGAGAGTAACGATGATCCCAATCCAGGAGAAACAGTGGATGATCACGACGAGGCCCTCAATGACGGGCAGGTCCCTGGCGAATACGACGTTGACGAAAACCGAAAAGACCGACACGACGGAAGTGAGCATCGTGCCATGCCAACGCTCCGAGACGTAGTTGGGATAGTTCAGCACTAATAATGCCTGCGAAAGAGTCAGAACCCAGAGAGAATAGGCTGGAAGCAAAGAGCTGCTGAGAATCGTACCTGAATTCCAGTGCCTGAGAAGAATGCGGCGGAAGCTGCCGTTGCTTGCCAGCCCAAGACACAGAGCCATCCCATGAGGTAGCTTAGAAGCTTCTGATATCTGTGTGGTGATAGTTCTGAGACCCAGTGGTACTGGCCTCCAGAAGTCGGTGCCCTAAGAAGAATTGGCAACGTCAGTGTAGATCGAGATCGAGGGAGGCATCAACAGGATGAAACGAACATAGATGCCATCTCCGCCATTGATACATTTACCAAGAGGAACCCCATCCAACAGACGAGACTCATCCAGATGACACCAGCGGGACCACCATCAACGAGACCGAAGTAGGCCACTTGTAACAAACACATCAGCCACATGCCGTGCATTGATCCCAAAAGTTGATCACATCAAAGCTAAGAACTAGGCTTTCCGGCGAACTTACTGGCCACGAAGGTTTCCCATGAGCACATGAGAACCATTGAAAATCCAAAGATAGACAAAAGACCGAAGTTTCTCTACGCGTCGTCCGAGTTAGCAGCATCCCCGAGCGGCAACAAAGCCATATGGGTAATCGCGAGCGGCGACATACAGTAAAGTACTGCTGCTTCCCCATGCGCCACACTGAGAAATAAACAATTAGCTGAAATGGAAGATGTTGAAGTCCCATGCTGTAACTGGCATACTGTTGGCACGATCATCCGCATTGCCGCCCATCAGGTCACCACCATCTTGACAAGAGACTTCGTCCATGGCCATTCCATGCACTCTAGTACCTGACTTCAAGGAATCAGTCGCCATTCTCACTTTCTTTGAGATGCGTTTGGGGGATATGCCGAGTGATCAAGCCCGCACGTAAAATTGGCGAGTTGATACAGTTTTGCAAATGAAGCAGTAATTGGGAAGGAGAGGAGTGCGCCATTCTAAGTTCCACGTCCGATTTCAGGAACGCCTATGCATTTCATATTCTTTCTAGGTTGCTATCTTGTCCGCTTGTGCAAACCTCTGAGATATGTACGCCTTGTGTCTCCACCGCCCCTTGCCGCAATGGTAAAGTACAGCTGCGCGTTAGGCAGGATCATGCACTTAGGAGGAGACCACGGGAATTGGTACTGTAGACGGCTTTGAGACTCCGAGACTCCACTCCGGTTCCGGTGGCGTGAAATATTTCTGGAGCCTGTCATCATTTTCCCTGCACATTATACGGCGCAGCTCAATTTACATCGCAGTATGGTCTGCTATCTCGAGGGCATAATACTTTGTGGTATGCATATGAATGGCATGTCTACAGCAGATCTCTAGCTGGAGCCCGGGAAGGTGGTGCAGCCTGACCAGCACTGAAGTTGCTCGACATTATGGCGCTGAAGACTCGAGAGGTATATCATAGTTGCCTAGGTAGCTCGAGCATTTGAATTTCCAATATGTAGACCCAAGTCGATGTCACGTATCCAGAGCCACCGTTACCCCGGGCTACATGTTGGATTCGGAGGCCCTGACCATAGCTGCAGAATGCCATTCTTTCGGGGAAACTTTACCGGGTCCAAAGGCCACGAAATTTGACGCAGACATTGTGGATTTCGAAATTTTCTCGGCTTAGGTGTTCATACGGACCGCAACATCCAACATTCACAAGAGGAGCCAGCCGGAGGGCCGGACGAGCCTTCCCAACGGAGCGGAAGACTGAAGTGTGACTGATAATTGTCATCCAATGGCTGGCGGATGGAGAGGCCCTGCATTTGCAGTATCCACAATTCTTTACAAGATGATAAGCACCATATTTATGAAAAATACTCTTGTTTCAAGTGCATGGACGTCCAGATAGACAGGCTGACAGGTGCGCCGCGGATGTGGGAAACATTTCCGGCCGTTCGGCGAAGCTGCGAGCAGCACGATCACTATCCACAGAAATGCCAGTCAACTGTTCGGTCCAGCCCTTTGGGCCGTCGAGATTTCATTATGCAAAGGAAGCTCTCCTTTCTTTGGATAGCCCCAATGCTGAAAGTCATATTTGGAAGATTGATTCTCCAGGAGTGTTGGGTGCTCTCGTAAACTGTCAGACTCTATTTCTCCAGTACAGCGTATGAGCGACAGCCCCGGGCTGCTCCTTTCTAGTTTGCATTCTTCCGGAATATGCATGGGCTACAAACAGGAGTGATTGAAGGCATGGTGCTCATCCAGGTTCACTTTTGTGCGCAACATAATGAACAGTCACGACAGGGGCTGCGGAGTCACCGATGTCAGCCGACATGCACCATGGACGTGACAATCAGTAAGATGCACGACTGACATTACACACAGTCAACAGATTTAGCCCTACTTGCAACAGTCGAGAGCTGCTTCGATATGTAAAGACTGGCGTCCTGGGTTTGGAAGACTTCCAACGCTTTATTCTTAGTGCATGGGCTTCGCTAAGACCAAGAACAGGATCCTCGATGGAAGGCTATCACTGCCGTTGATATCATCACTGAGGTCCTGGCTTGCCTGTATCCCGTATATATGGTTTCGTCCCTGCACATGGTGCGCAAGTTGAAAGTTCAAGCTATCATGGCCTTTGTGTTCCGTCTGCCTCTCATTCCCACTGCCTTGGTGTTTCTTGGCCAAGTACAGTACTACACAGCCTCTTCAGATCCACAGCTCTTCGTCACAAACAGCCTTCTGACCCAGCAGGTCATGCTGGCTACTTAGATCATCACGGCCACCATTCCAAATATCAAGGCATTCTTCATCTCTCTGTCCATAGGCTGTGGTGTCCCTATGAATTGGAGTCAAGTTTCAAAGATAACGGACCGTGCCTACGGACTTCAGACAATAGGTGGATTCTTTGCTCATGAACAAGTCTCGCACGTACCAGGTCATCAGAACGGCATATGCGGTAGTGGAATACGGGCCCCTGGTATGCACCTTCAACCAGACGAGGCTACCTTCCAGACCATTGTCACTTCAGAACGCCAAAGGAAGTCGCCAGGATAAGTCGCCAGGATAACATCATCAGAAAAGATGTCGAAAGTCATGTGCAGCATAGTTGAAATCAGCACATACTTGCTGCGGCTAGAAAGAGACCAATGCATTATCGCGCCTCCCGAAGGGATACACCACCAGTGCCGACAGGAAAACACCGACCGCCAGCCCTACAGAGACCTGCATCATCTGTGTGCCAACACTCAAGCTGTGGAAGATATTTTGTTCGTATAAAGTCTGAGCATCTGTACTGTTGCTGGCATTAGTGAGTGTCGTCGTGATGCCTGTGATGAGACCACCCTGCGCAGCAAGGCCGCCGGGTACAAGGACCATGATACCAGCAACGACGGCGGCGAAAGCAAAGGCGCGTTGTGAGCGCGCCCACATGTGTCCGAGCATTCCCAGCATCAGGGAGGAGGCTGTGTCTGCCACCTGTGCGGTGGCGTGCTGAGAGACGAAGTCTAGGGAAACATGAAAAATTAGTCTTTTGACTCCTCCGGCTACCAACGCGCAGATGACCTGTATACTCACAATTTACCGCATACGCGGCAGACCCAATGAATACCTGGATTGGAATCTGATGCGGACGGGAATGCAGAAGTATTGCTTGAACGATGAGGTAACTGGGTACCAAGAGAACTTTCCACCCGTCGTTAATGCTTCTGGGACACGTTGCGGTGGTAGGTGCCTCCGGGTAGAATGAGCCCCACAACTGCGAGCCAACAGTGATACCGTAGCCCAAGAGCATGGAGTAGACGAGGGCGTAGAAAAGCCTCGTAGACCCGGCCGTCACTGACTTAGACTGTAGCTCTAAACTTCCAGTCAGGACCATAAATCCAGGGAGGATGGTTGTGATGGATGACTGGGCCAGGGCCCCGAAGCAAAAGTACTTTTGGTCGCCGGCGCCACCGATGGACGAGAAAGCTCTGGCCCCGAAAGAGGTGATGAGGGAGGCGGTCACCTCGAGCACGTTGGCATAGAGAGGATTCTTGACAGCTACAACATTCTGCAGGATGCCTACTATGCTTCCTTGGAAGAAAGCTATAGGCATGTCTGTCCAATAGCCACCAAATGCCCCTGAGGTATGGTTAGAGTCCGCTTGAACGAAGATTCAGGAGGCGTAGATGGAACTTACAGACACAGGCCAATGCGCATGCGACACCGTGCAGCGGCACTAGAAGCAAAGGTTTGTAGTAAGAGGACTCCTCGATCAGAGTAGTCAAACTCTTCGTCGCCTCCTCGATAGTGGTGTCTCCGGCGACCACGTCCATGTAAATATGGAATGCGACCTCGCATGCTCCGACATCAAGGCCCTGCGCTTTCACGAGGGTCGTGTACGCTGATCGAGTCATCGGATCGGCAGGATCCACAGGGTTGATGAAGCTGATTTCCATGCATCCCACTGTGTAATTGACCCTTCCATCCATCTCCAACACCTTGAAGAGCTGCAGTGTGTATTCCTCAAGGCGGTAGGACGGGGCACCATACGCCATGAAGGCATAGACCATCGACAGCACGAGATTGCGACGGTGTGCCAACTCTGCTTTTGCTTGCAAGTACTTCGTCTGGCTACTGTCCTTCTGCGCAAGCTTGCTCTTCAATTTCCGCAGGGCGCCTCTCAACTCGTATGGGTCCACCCCAGCGCCAAAGATCCGTCTCAATGTACCTGGCGTTGCTGTACCCGAGCCTGGCGCAGAGGTCGTGGCGTTGGTAGGAATAGTAGAGCTTGATTCTGTTCGCGAGCCCATTCCTGGTCGGCTGGCTGTGAGCTTTTCAGACGATCCTTCCTCGAGACTGGTGACCTTCGCTGCCATGGTCTTCTTGGGTTTTGCCTTCTTTAGCTTCCTGGACTTCCGAATTATATCCATATCGATACCCGTATCGCCGATGAAATACTGAGGATCTTGCTGCTTTTCTGGCCATCCGAGATCCTCCTTGAGTCCAGTGACCCAGCTTCGGAAGTTCTCCCACGCACTACCCCGATGCGACGAGGGCTCTCTGTCAGCTTCCTCGACATCACCACCTAACGTGCCTGGTCGAGCAGAATAAGTCTTGAACAGCTGGCCTGCATCGGATGGAAACCTCGCGCGGGCGTGCGGAGGCTGTGATGAAGCGGCTAGAATCTCTGAGGTGTCAAGTCCCGGCTGCCACGGAGGCGATACCGCAGTAGGAGAGTTTGGATGCGTTGACGGGTAAATGGGCGATTCTGCTGGAGACACTGGTAGAGCGGCCTCGAGGTCCTCGTCTGGTGATCCTGTCCTGCTTGCACCGGGCTCAACAAGTTCGGTACCATTGAGATTGTATGTAGGCGACTGTGACCCAAGAGCCACGTCTTCGGTTGGCGATGGGTGTGGCCAGAAGTACGAGTGATCCTCGTCAGGGCCCGGTGTGTTTGACATTGCTGGAGGGATTTCTTGATCTTCAGCCATATCCAGACTCCTGCTATCTTGATCTGTTGGATTTTTGGGACGTGAAGGCGACTTCTCTTTCCGGTTCTACCTGAAGACAAGTGAGAGCAGTTTTCGAGCGATTGAGGAGACCCCTGCTGTGCTGATATTGGGCTCTTGAAGTTGCAATCCTCGTAGAATAGATATATCTGCTTTCTGAGTGTCAATACATATTCCCAGAGAGAACCAAGGCAGCTTTAGACAGAGCGTACACATATACCTAGTTATATTAAACACAAAAGCCCAAAATTCACCCTTGCCGGTTGGGTTGAGAAAATCCCATGTCCAGACTCATATAATTTTGCGTCCAACACTACCGACTCAGGACAGCGGGACGAGCGTTTGATACATCAAGAATGACCCTATGTATCGTGGGGCCCCTTTGCGGTCTAGGCCCTGGGCAGTGAGCCGTTCCTCCACCTAGTTTGAGGGTGAAGGGTGCCCGAGTGGGCTCTGGACAATGCGCTGAGTGGGAAGCGAAGACCTAGGATCCACTTGCCCCCGGATTTTGGGTTGCGATCGCGCACATCGCCGTCCGGTCGAATCTTCCGGGATTGCCAATTGGCAAGGTGACAGCCCAGTGCGAACCATGCCCAGGTGGTTAAGGCAGACTCTCAACATGGTAGAATCAAGAATTTTCTAGGCCTTTAGAATGGCCTTTACGAAAATGGGTCGATTTGTGCAGCACTGTTGATCAACTTCTATTTCTCATCCGTGTTCTGTTTCCGGTCAGATCCTCTCCGGCTCTTCTAGCATTGCAAATCTCTGACCCCATGCTCAAGTGGCCTCCCAGTTTCGCGACTGTGGTACATTATGTGGACGTGCCTTTCCCCGTTGACCCACAATCACTCGTCCCGGTCCGACTCGGCCATGCGACCAAAAGGCAGGGTGAATACCGGCTCGAAGGTGTGGCCTTGAGATTCGCGACTTTGCTCCCGCCTTAGGCGGCTGTTCTCGCGAGGAATGACCCCAGGCAACTCGTCACACATCTCGAGGTCCTTCTGCTTAGCCCCTGTGGCCGGTCTCAGCTCCGAGGATTGCCTCTCGGGTGCTGTCGCCGAAACAACGTCTTTTGCAGGTGTCTCAGGTCCATCTCTCGCCCTCAGCTCCTTCTCTTGCTGCTTCTCGAACCTCACGGCAGCATCCAGTCACTCTTGGAACTGCCGCGCTTCTTGCTCTTCCTTGAGGACGGCAAAGTGAGCTCGCCGGTATACTCCCAGGCCGCTTATGGCCAGACCCCATACCCACCACGCAAACAGTATCGGCAGTGCGTACCGCAACCGAGGGTTGCAGCCGCGGGACCAGATATCGACCAGGATCTGATAAACCTCGTGCGCCGGCGCTGCGTAGCCGATGCGGTAGAACCTCGGTGACAAGTCGAGGGGAAGCAAAATCGAGGACACGTTGAAAATGACCCATGAAATCATAACCATTGGAATGTAAGCCGGCGGAAGCCAGATGGTGAAGACGTCCAGCTGGAGGAAGTTGATGTGGGCGAACAGCCACAGCGCCATCCACACCAGGACAAATTGCTTCCCGTCGACATTCCAGCCTGCACGGAACGCCCAGATGGCCCCTGTCGTGCTTAAGGAGCCTATTGGGCAGTACAGCAGCGAGATGATGTCGCGAACGATGACCATGCGTCGGGGTGGAAGGCGGCTGTAGAATCTGTGGCTCACATAAAGGCCGTTGAGTGTCGCGAGGTAGAAGAACTCCTGGATGAGAATGAGGATGATGACTAGGGTATTGTATATGGCGCGAGAGCCCTGTGTCGTTGGCTGGATGTTGTGGCTTGTGAGGTGCCACGGATCCGCGAATACTGATATTGCTTCAGGGCTCGTCAACTTTTGAATTCCGGCGGTGCCGTTGGCTGTAGTATACGCAACCCTGGCATGGGTGGACAATCTCTGGATGTTAGACGAGATCACCGAGTACACGACAGCTGGGATAATGGCCTCGTTCCAGATATAGGTGAGGACATCTGACTTGTCCAGGTCCGTGTTCTTCGAACCTCCGGTCAACGCCGTCTGTAACCTGGCAGACGAGCCCTGGGTCACATATAGAGCAGCCCAGTAGTCCTTTTTGCACACTGCTTCCTTCAGAGCATCTGGGGATCCAGCGCGGGACGGATCACGTTCGACCAAGGACGGGAAGCTGGGCCCTTGGAGACTTCGATAAGCCTCCCTCACCGCAGCGCCCACCGCTCCGCCATCGTAGTCCACAAACAAAATGTTCATGTTGTGTGTGTGTTCAATCTGTTGGAACAGCGCGCCGAATATCCAACAGAAGAGCCCCAAGAAAACTAGTTGGTAGAGTAAGAGATTGAACGTGGCTGATTTCAGGAAGGCGATGCGACTTCTGCGAAGCTGCGGATCGGTGAGGCCGGGACGCTTGTCGTATGCTCTGGGGTAAAGTCTGTCCATGGCGACGGCTTTGCGGAGAGCTGGGTCGTCATACTAAGAATGAGCAGAACCACGAGAAAGCACCGAGAAGATAGAGGGCCAAAGCTTTAAACAGACAAGACCTGAACTAGCGCATCGACGTTTCCACCCACGACTCTAGCCATGGATGAAGAGTAGATGCCTCGAGCTCGCATGCTTACTTTCCTCTGCTGGCGCTGCAAGGGGTGAGTAAGCGCTGCACTCTTATTAGTAGACTAATAGGGAACCTTTGTAACACAGCAGGCCTGTCTGTTGTACTGTAGCGCAGACTCTCATGACCACTGTCCACGTTTTCAAGTACATATAAATCATGGTATGACCAGTTCTATCCCGACTGATATCAACTAGAGCTTGTCACCGGCAGCTGGGACTTGCCGTTTGGTTCACAACGGGCTCTTCATGCCGCAGAGACTCAGATGCGATGTCGGTGTTCACTCCGTCGATATTGGGAGTTATGGCAGAGCGATTGTTTGGGCCTGTGAACAACAGCATCCCCGTGTCAGACTGGTCGACACTCCCAGCTTCCTGCAAGCTTTATAGAGTGTTGTTGGACCCGTCGTGCTGGTCATCTGGTCGGCCCAAAAGCCTAGCCGTGACTCTCTTCAACATCCAAGTTACAAAATAGCTGCCAAGTGCTGTGTAGAAGTACAAAGGTAGCCAGATCCTAGTTCTGGCCTTGTCGAATAATTTGTCATGCGGAAACAGGCATACAAGATCATATGTTCTTGCGGTGAATTCAACTGTTGTCACTGCAGACCTTGGTACCCAATATCATTTCCAGACTGTGAAGCAAAATGTCCGCAGAATGCTGAGGGCAAGCACTGCTGCACTCCGCTCAAGTCCGAAATTTACCCATGAGCTGCCTTACTCAAGACAGCATAATGAACAGAAGCTGGTGGATATATACTAAATTTGATATGAGATTTGGTGCTGAACTCACCAATAGAATCTTTAATGCATTCTGAAAAGATCAAAGACTGGTTATCTCAATCCCGAGCTCATCTTACTTTGTTGATCAGAACTTTGTGGGCTCTGTAATGGGTTGAATGGACTATCAAAAGCTCAATCTGCTCAGTCTGGTGATACCTAATCAGAGCTGTCCGATCTATATTGAAGCTGTTTGGCTTCCAGAAGGGGTAATTTGTGGGGCCACCATGGTGTTGAGTGGCGAGAGGGGAGGACAGGGGTTGTCTTGGGACCAGCCGAAGTTTCGCCGCCGATTTCAACGACAATTCATCACTCCGCTCCGCCCATCCCCGCCTACAGCCCTTCATTCATTGTAGAGTGCATGGTGAGATACGTGCCGCCAACGTTCCAGTTCCAATACTGCTGGGCTACTTCGACGTTTTCAGCAGTGATCTGACTGGCGCCTGAGTCCCAGCCCTGTCCAAATCTTCGATGAGCTCACGTTTTCACATGACTGCGGCCACTCGAATTTGACCAAGAATTACAGCATGTGACAGACTTCCTTGTGTTTGTTGTTTGGGAGGCACAATTGAGAGGCATACCTAGACGTATTTGTGCATGTGCGTCCTGATGTCATCTGTAGAAGGAAGGGCGCGCGGTTCAGTAAAGTCTCATCTAAGTACACCCGCTCTTTCTCAGGACCTGCGCCGCTGTGCGCTTTGTAATCAGATCCAGATCGACTTTGTTTCTCGACACATTTACAAGCAACTGTTCCGGCCATCGTTTTCTCACTGTATCTTCAGACCACTCGAGAGCTCTTACACTTACCTGAACTGCTCATACGACGCAACATTGAATAAGCTGGTTCATCACTACAAGCTAGCCAGAACCGTCCACTTGAAAAATATGTCCCGGACGGTGATACACGATTTGGCTGTCCAATTAGCCACGGGCATCAGACTGGAGCACGATTGGTTCCCTGTGGATGGGATGGAGCTCAAGCTTGAGAACGTTGTGTACCGCGTGACCGGCCTTCGCAGGGACATGCAGATCTCACAGGCGAGCAAAGGTCCCTCGTCCCTCGATGTGGCGACTCGCCTCCTCATTGAGTGCGTCTCGACCTCTAGCGATCCCTCCGGAGACGTCCCTCCGGAGACACAGTCCCACCAGATCGCTGCTCATGTCTTTGTCCAGGGATTCGAATGTAGTTCGGAACATCCAGGCGGATCGCTCTCACAGCCCGGGTCAGCCAGAATCGCTTCTGCCGATATCTCCCAGAGCCTAGCGATCATTGACACAGACTCGCTCCGCAAGGCTGTGGGGATCCAATCGGCCACGAGCCCTCTGCCTGCGACTCTTGTCGCGGCCCACAAGCACATCAACAATGGGTCAATACCCGGCTTCCGATATTCAGAAAACATCCTCATACACAAATACGAGATGTACATCGCTGCGATCAACGAACGCGACATGGCACGCACGCTGAGTGATTACTGTCACGATGTCGTTACTCACAATGGAAAGGCGCTTCCGCTCTCTGAGTATCGTAAGCTCATGGAAGATGCGCAAGCGGCCATTGCAGACTTGGAGTTCAGCATCGCCAATCTCATTGTGGACCAATACAACCAGAGGATCGCAGTGAAGCTTGACTTCCGGGGAATACCCATAGGAACCTCAATGTTTGCGGGGGTGACACCGCCAGAGGCAGTGCCAAAGGAGGTGAGATTTAGTGAAATTGTGTTTTATTGGTTCAAAGATGGGAGGATCGCCGAGGTGGTGAGCCTAGTGGATCTGGATGAGTACAGGAACCAGGTGGTTGGGAGCAGCTGAGAATTGTGTTCACGAATGAGATGGGTGCAGTGCGCAATTTTTTTTTTCTAGGAACGACCCAGCATCTCGTATCGATGAGCTGTTTGTTCGCACCACAACCAACGTTTGAAGTACGGCAAAAGAAAGCGACAAAACATAATCAAAAGAAGAAACCTTAAGGCCCGTGAAATCCTTAGAAATCCCGTGCCTTGACAGGCGTCTTGCGCGTGCTACCACTACACCAAACAAGCCTCTTAAATGACCTAGTGCAAAGCTGTCATATGGCACGAGCTCAATTCCACCGCTCCACCGCTTGGGCCCCCAGAGCCAGGGCCTGCCCACAACCCTCACATAATTAACAGGCTTGGAACAATACATCTAGTATCTACTCCTTTTCTGGTAGTGGTCCGCGATTTCATCTCTCGAATCCTTCCACAACCGTGCTGTCACCAAAGAACTTCCAGCCGCGAGCAATGGAGTCTGACAGTACCGTGAAGTGAGGAATATTACTCAAAATGCAGCAATGCGTGTGCCCAAAACGTAATGGCAATCCAGGCAGTCACTCCTTGGTCAAACGGGGATTCTATAGAAAAGGATAGAATCGAGGCCTCTTAGGTGGACCCACAAGGGCAGAGTGCGCTCAATCTTGAGGCCGCACATAGGTACTAGCAGCTAGCAGTCAACTTGCCCGAGGTCAGAAGTGTGAAGTGTTCTGCCAGATCCAAAACACACCTTGCAAAAACTGGACACGTACCAACAATGGCGACAAGCGCCGACCGTCTATGACGCCGTTGACGAGACCAGCAAGCGACCTAGCGACTGCAACACACTCGTGTAACAACAACAAACAACTACCCCCGAACCAACGAGTATGCCTCGACGAATCCTCCGCGTTGAGAAGGAGGCCAGCGCACGCCGGGTGACCAAGAACAAAGGAAAACAGCCATCCAATTTCATTCACACTTACCATTCCGACCCAATCCTCAATGCCCAAGAGCTCTACCAGGAGTTCAAACAGCTGAGCGACACTTGACGTCAAGCCCTGATCAACGTCCAGTCGGATGACTTCCGATCGTCGCGCAACACAAAGCTCGGAGGCGTGGCGAACATTTGCGACGTTCGGCTCCCGAATGGAGATGAATATACCATGGAAAAGGCGGAGCCCATCGACTGCTATGACAACAGTGTCATTCCCGAAGCTGCGGGCGTTCTCAAGTCTTGCCAGATGGCGAAAGATGCGATGAAGAATGCGAATCAGGCAGGCGATACATTTACTACCATCAATATCGTCACTGATTGCAGTTCAATCCTGACGGTGCTTAGCAAGCCCAAAATGGGGAAACATAACAGCGCCAAACGTCACGCGCCCATCGTCAGGGCCATAGACACAGTCACAGGCATCAAGGCGGCTAGCCAGCCCAGAGCTCGCTTGAACCTTTTCTTTTGTCCGCGAAACCAGACAGTGAAGATGAAGCTTGCTGACCAGCTTGCAGTCACAGCCGCTGCCAAGCAGAAGTCGGACGAACGGAAGACCGTATATGATCGCTTCGGAAGGGAAACCAGCGAGGTTTCTAACGAGTTGTAGCGCCGTGAACAGTCGTCCGTTTTGTGCGTCCTTGCGCCGGAGCTAAGAGACCTGGCGCAGAGGTATCTCGTGCACATGCCCAGAAACATGTCCCCCGGCATGTTTGCGACCACGAAGAACCCAATCACCACAGCGACTTCCACCAACAGCGTCCTTACCACCAGCAGCAGCACTGACAGTACCAACACGACTAGCAGCAGCATCAGCAGCAGCAACAACACCAGCATCACCGACGCAACCACGGCGAATGCAATTCGGCGCCGGAAAATTCCTGGCGGCCATATCGTCGAAGAAGATGAAAGCGAGGCAACGCGGGTTGTGCCTCAACATGTCGTGAAAAAGACGCGCAAAGCAAGCATCTTGGCTGCCGAAGAAAGCCCACCCAGCGAGGCGCCCCTCTCCCCATTTTGGCATCAGGCCCGACGCCTGACCATGTGAGCACAAAGGACGACAAGCATGATGATAAGACATGCTTGCCAACGAGGCAAAGGAAACGCACGTTGGCTCTGGAGGATGAGCGTCAATGAAATAAGACCATGCTAACAACAACATAACAGAAGATTGATTGCGCCGATGGCCGCGAAGGACGTGTTATAGATGTGAGAACCGATGTAGAGCGAGGATAATGTGTGGAATGGCCGAAGAAAAGTGTACAAGAACCAATGAAGAAGGATGGATATGCAAAATGAAGAACGAGATAATGGCAGCCCACGATCCGGAATTAATGTGCTGTCCTTACTAAGGACAGGTGTAGCAGCTGCCAGCCCCCAAGGCGCCAGCGTGGGGATCTTCTCGGTGTATGTACGTCTAGCATCCGGACCACGGTGGCGGTGTTTCCCACCTCAAGACCCTGACGCTGAGGCGCGCCCTGGACTGCGATGGACATGGCGTCGCAGCCATGCCTACCAAGACCACCACCCACATACTGTAGAAAGAAGAACGGCCCGGCGCCTGTCTGCATTAAATCATATTATCACATAAGCCTTATGTACCGGGCTTTTACCTACAAATATGCCGCTCCTTGCGCCCCTGAAGCTGGGACTTGCCATCGTTGATGCTTCCACGCCCGCCAATGAAACGCCGCCGCCGCCGCCGACTCGAACCGCTTCCTATCTCCGGAAGGATAGCATGACAAACAGTAGGGATGATAGTTACGTCACAAATCTTCCTGTAGACTTCTCTAGTCTTGAGAGACAGTTTGCTAGTAGGCACGTGTCAGTGAGAGTCATTGCAAGGGAGGAGATCCTGCCACCCGGCGACTGGAGAGCTTGAGGTCCAAACATACCACCAACCAGTCCATGCCCTCGGAGACACCACTGCCATCCACCGCCGAGCATGCCATGATGCTCCAGTTCCTGTCTCTCAGCTCGCCCAAGCGCAGCGCTTGCGAAATGTCACCTGCGCCCTTAGCGCCTGGCTGATCTTGCTTGTTCGCGAACACGAGTAGCGCCGCGTCCTTGAGCTCCTCCTCGTTCAGCATGGCTGATAGCTCGTCTGCAGCGGTTTGTAACCGTTCGATATCGGTAGAGTCGACGACGAAGATCACCGCCGCGGTGTTAGCGTAGTAGCACCTCCAGTAAGGCCGGATGCTTGTTTGGCCGCCCAGGTCCTTCGCACGAGGGTGTCAGTCTTCCCATGGCTCAAGACAAGCGGGCCAGCACAGTGGCAGCGCATTGGAGAGGGGCTGGCGTACCCAGACGTTGAAATTGAGATTCTTGTATGTGACGGACTCAACATTGAAACCGATAGTTGGGATTGTTGTGACCACCTCTCCTATCTGCGTAGTGTAAGTAGCGTCTCGATGCATGATACCGGGGAGGGACGCGAGAGCGGACCTTGAGTCTGTAAAGAAGTGTAGTTTTGCCGGCATTATCCTGTAGTCGAGATCGTCAGCGACAGCGAGCACTACTTTGGAAGTAGACAGTCCGCACCAAGCCCAGAATCAGTATCCGTATCTCCTTTTTTGACCATACAAGGCTGGACAGCCATGACATGCTCTGACCCATGATTGCAGATTCCTCGCGCCAGAGGCTGCCCCAAGATCGCAGCGAATGTGGAGGTGAGCTCGTTGCTGTGTCCTCAGGGAGCCCACTTCAGCTTGGGATGCGCCGGGTCCGAGTCGCGGTCACGGGGCGTCGAAAGGGAGAAGCAAGTAGAGTCTCGTATGGAATAGGAGGGCGCGTGTTCGTGGAAGAATGGTGGCTTTGTTGTGGATTTTATCGTCGAGTGTTGCTGAGATTGGTCAAGGCGGGTCGGAATTGTGGTCTAATAGGTAGACTGTTGTTGTTCTAGTTGCTTGGCCAGTTGCAAACACAAAGGAATCGGCTGGCCGCTGAACATGGGAAGTCGTTGAAGTTGCCGGCCGTGCTCATGCTTGGAACCGGCCGTCGTGGACTCCGGGGCCCGAGCCGACACTGTCTCCCAATCAGCATCGAGTTGCCTGGCCCCACCCTAGATGTCAGATGTCAAGTCACTGTTTTCCAGTCTACCACTATGTACGGAGTAGGTATCACGGTCTTTGGGAAGAGATATTTGGCCATCTTTGAGCTGGCAACATACAATCAGATCAGTATCAGCCTCATCAACAGCGACCTCACAGACCACCCACTCCTGTGGTAAAACGGGCCATGGGGGACAATCATGTGCACTAACACGGATCGTCTTGGTGACAGGACTTGCCACAGGAGGTTTGCCAGTCTTCCATACGTAGGAACCAAAATATGAAATGATCATGGACGTGGAAACTCATTACGAATAGCAGAGACCAATATCTCGCTACCTAGGTACCTACCTAAGTAGGTACTTTCACCTTGCAAAGAGGAGAAAAAGGTAAATCTGGTCAGTGTGGCGCGGCAGGCTGCCCTGTTAGTGCAAGAACCTGGTCCCGCTGGTACCCAATCCCTTAGTCAGCACCTTCCCACAACTGATTCTGGATTTTTTCGCCTTGGTCAACTCCCGCCCCACCCGCGCTTTCTCTACACGGATCAATTCATCAACTCAACCACCAACCTCGTCATTCGCGACAGATCAGTCAAAATGCCGGTATGTGATACCCTCTACCGATGAGAGCGACGATGGAAATGGCAATCACCGGATGAATAGACGCTGTCACCCCCGAGGAGTCGATGATGGGTGGCAGCGCGCCGCAGTGGCTGGATTGACGGGAACTGAGGGCTGACCATCACACTTCTTCGCAACAAACAGAGCCACAAGAGTTTCCGGACCAAGGTCAAGCTGGCCAAGGCCAAGAAGCAGAACCGCCCTATCCCCCAGTGGATCCGCCTGAGGACCGACAACACCATCCGGTACGATGCACCCGCGCACGCCCCTTTCTCCATCCGCTGAAGCGACGACTGGCATCTCGCGGAGGAGAACATCGAGAGCTGCCCAACGGCGGCGACTGAATCTGCATGGCTAACCTACAACGCAGCTACAACGCGAAGCGGAGGCACTGGCGCAAGACTCGTCTTGGTATCTAGACACCTCGCCACCCGAACTGCCACCTCCTTTTGCTGTTCACCATACCCTCTCTTCGCCACAGTCCACCTCTACCATACCGACTGCCCGGCAAACGAATACTCAAGCGGCCGACCGACTCTTTCGACAATGCAACGGACGATGATTGGAAGGGCGTTCTGAACTCTCGGCATAGGGATAGGGCCTTACGGATGGGAGCGGGGAATCACGCTGGACTTGGAACGACTGATCATACAGATCTTCTTTTGGTCCCGGAAAACGGTGTCGGTTTGCGCTGCCTTTTGCGGCTTTGCATTTAGGGATTTCTGAGGGGGGCACCAGCAATCAAGGACGAATTTGCGAATCATTTTCTCTGCATGTCTTCACGGACTAGTGACTGCACGGGGAGGGCACATTGCGACAGATGTGACCAGCGACGTGCATTTGTGACACTGCCCACTAAGCCGCCAATTGCGCTGACGGACCACCTGAGGAGCGTGCAATCTAGAGGACCGCGTGGGCACAGTCGATGCGGAACTGGTGTCCTTGAGTCCGCCAGCACCGGTTCCCGACATGGAGGCAACGTGGCGAAGACATTGGCGTTCTAGCTTCCTGGGGACCAGCCAATGCTGCCTGCGCTGTAACGCACGACCGATTCTCGCACGCCACAACACGAGGCAAAGCCACCTGCAGCTGTGTTCCCAGCAGATCGGCCCCGTAGCTCGCGCGTGCTTTGAGACAGCTGCCCGACCACCACAGGCTATGTGCGCATGTATTGATGATGCAGACCCAGAAGCCCAGCGCCTTCGTCCTCCATGCATGCTGTCCAACCTGGCCCCAACTCTTCTTGGTGCTTGATCAGGCTCGCCTTGTCCCATTTCCCTCCACCAGTGTCCCCCGACCTCAACCAACGTTCTTCCCACGAGGCGGCAAGTCAAGTTGCGTTTCGAGAACTCCCCGTCCAATAAGCGCCCACCAGCAGTAACAAGTAAGCATGGCAGTAGTCTATCCTGAGCAATCAGAGCCAACAACCGGTCTGCCTCACCTCACTGCGGTGCACATTGGGATTGGCTTGCCGTGTTCTTTCCCTGCCTAAAAAAGTGGCACTCAATAGGTTTGTTCTGGCTGTGAGTCATGATAGTGAAGGTCGTGGGCACTGCAGTAAGGACTTAGTATGCGGCACAGTCAATCGGGACGCGAGACGCGAGACGACCGCGACTGCTTGGGTACGTTTTCGTCCGCTGAGAGAAATGTCGGGGCTAAATTGGCAGAGACCACTAGAAGATTCAGGGCAAGCATCCTTCCTACTGAGTAAACAAGATTACAATTTAGGATACGAGCTCGCACACACCGGCAAATCGGCGTCTACGCAGTCTCATATCGCACTTCAAGAACCATCCAGATGGGATGTTCATTGTCCGTTTCAACCATACTTCTTATTTGGGCTATCGGCGGCATTTTGCCACGTGAAGGAGGCCCGAAAGAAGAGCCACTGACGAGACTCTAGAGCCGGCACACGAAGATTCCTCCAGCCGGCATGGTCTGTCTTCCCGCACCTATCCCTTTTCAATAACAATGCAGCCCAAAACCAGCATGCCCGAAATTGATTCCAAACCGTGTGCCCTAACGCCTGTCTTCATGCCGTTAAGGGATATCGGTAAGAGGACCACCATTGCCCAAAGTGGGCACGCGTAAGAATGACGTCGATTGGCGACAAGCCAAATGCGAAAGCGCCTGCAGACTCTAGCGGTCCTCGGCCCACTCGTTCTCACGGCGAATCTGCTCCTCCTCCTCGGGGGTGAAGTCGTTCGTGATGTTGAAAGTCTTGCGGATCTCCTCGGGGGACTTGCCCTTGATCATGTTGGCAACGGTCTTGCAGCCGACGTCCAGGAGGGCCTTGATGTCCATGTAGTTCGCAGCGAGGATGATCTCGAACAGCATCTCCTGGTCGACCTGCATGTATTTCTGGTCCCACTCATCAATCTCGGTCGTCTTCTTGCGGGACTCGGTGTCCTCATCGGCCGATGGTGGGGGGTCGGCGCGGTGGTGCTCGCACCACTCGATGACCTTTTCAAGAACGGGGCCTGAGACGTTGTGTAGAGGAACGCTGGTCGATGCGGCCATCTCCTCGCCGAGATCGTCGATCATGTTCTTGATGAGGAGAGAGCGGCAGGCGACGTCGCTGTCGACAACCTTGGTGCTCTCATCGTTGGCCTTGAGGGTGATCTTGATTTGCTTTTCGGCGGAAGCGGCAGTATCGGCCATCTTGACGAACGTTTTCGCGGTGACGTGGTATGTTTATGTTTGTTGTGTGGGTGGAGTAAGAGACTGATTGCTGATGTCTGATGATGGTTGTGGTCAGTGGTCTGTCTATTGAGTATGAAGATGCGACAAGTAGGTAGCGGTGGTTATTTGTCGTTGGCAATGCAGCGAAAGGAAGATGGGAGATGTGCAAAGGGTTAAATACCAGAGTTGTGTTGCGTGAACGGATTGTGGAGGCAGGAAGCTGACTGATGGGAGTTGTTCTGTTGTTGATGGAAGGTGGGAAGTGGAAATGGTTGTGAGTGATGAAGTTGAAGTAAGGTCAGAAGCATGGTGGGGGCTTTCCACTCAGGCAAGGCCAGAGACCAGGGGTTGCACGGGTCACCCAACCTGAACACGCTTGTGAACGCGATCCACACTAGTGGGTCTGAGCTGTGAAGTGTGTGCAGGTGCCTAGCACTTACCTTTGAGATCAGGCCAGAGCACCATGGACGGGAATAGAAGGAGAAAAGAGATCAGAGACACTCCAGATTTGCATTAGGCAGGAGCACTCCCAGTGTTCTGTGGTGTGAAATTGGCAAAGCAGAAAGATACGCTTGTAAAAGGTGGTTGGCACTGACTTACGCAAGCTGACAGTCTTGCATGATGAGAGAGTGGACAACAACTTACCTTGCTGAAAATGGTATGTGTGCTCTGTAATGATCAGATGGATGTGATGGTTGGGAAGTCTGGCAAAATGGTGCGGTCTGAAGTTCGGCAGTTGGGAGGTTGATGAATGAGGCCAAAGTCGAGGCCAAAAGGCACCATAAATAGGCTTCACAGGGTACCTAAGCTACTGGTGCTTAAGTAAGCCAGAGCCAACAGGCAATATTTTTACCTACCTAGGTATCTACACCCGCTGGACAAAAGTCTGAGCCACCAGTACGATTTCCGCTATCCCTGCAAATAACCACTACACTTCGCACACCCAATTTTGGGTGCAACACAAGTCGTAGATACGTACCAATACCATCATTTTGAAGCCAAGAAGGTAGATTTTAGTATTTAATATAGCCACCTTTGGCGGCCTTCAACGCTGCCACCCGTTTTGGCAAGGATCTAAGAAGGCCGTCAATCTCGGCCTAGGGAATTGACCACCATGCTTTCTTAGCCACGGACGTAAAATAAGCTAGATTATCCTTATTCTTGGTTTTTTCCCAGAGTTTCGGGTCTAGTTCGTATATCCTCTTCTTCAGTTTTGCCTATGTATACTCAATAAACGCCATATCAGGGCTATAAAAAGGCCAATCCATCAATTCGATTATATAGCGAACGAGCCATTATATCGTATCCTCGGATTTATAAATAAGGGCGTTATCTTGCTGAAATTCACGAATTCCATTATAATATAGCAAAAGACCTTCACAAAAAGTTTGTTGATATAATCTAAAGGTATACCCGCCCTTTTTCGAAATCTCATCCCGCTTTATCACGATGAGGTCGCTGCGACCACCCATCTAGATCGCACCCTATATCATAACGCTCATTTTAGCCTTAACGTAATCTTTCAAATTGACCAAATCGTATCGATATCTCTCGGAGTTCAGCCTTTATACCTATTCGCACAGTTTAGATAGGTAATTTTAAATATTACACTCGTCGGAGTTGATTATCTAAGTAAGGTTATTTGGTTAGCCCGGGCCAGCGGGAAAAATGCAATTTAGGGCATTTATATTTATTAGAGTTTTAAGGTCGTTTTCCCAATCTTCGGCCTATTCTCTTCGTATATATATATCTTCTTTTCCGAATAGTATTCGTTTGGCTACAGTCCATCTTTTGATATCAAATTCGAATAAAATACAGCGGTAGATCTTATTCGACACTTCTACGCTTACCACCTCTTTTATCTCTTCGTACATAGCCCGGGGGTTTCGGCGTATAAAAATCTTAAAGGCATGACGACTTCGATCATCAAACTTCCTCGGGGCGCCGCTACGAGGGAGAGATTCGAAGGTTTAGTAGTTGTCCTAGCGGTCTTGGGCACGGCGTGCCGCGCCGCGTGATATGCCAGTCGCGTTCCGGATTTCGAATGGGTCAGCGCTATAGTATTTCGCAGCCAAAATGCCAGCTTTAAGTGCCGGGGAAAGTTCTGTATTCTTGCGACGGTTCCCAGATATCTTTCGTAAGAATCTGACGCCAGGGGAAGCCATCGTGGTGGTTGAAAAGAGGAAAAAAAAAGAAGGTGGGTATTCGCGTGAGACGCGATTAACTGGAGCCGTGTAAAATGTGGCTCAGACTAAAGTGGCCCCACTGTACCTAACCTGGACGGTAGGTACCCAGGTACCTAGGTAGCTCCCTCACAAAGAAATCTAATCATACCTACACTGTAATTAATTGATTTGGTGATTATGATCCATGTCTCTCTCTGTGACTATGTTCACCTTGGTCTCTCACTCACATGCGCTTGTTAGATGCATGGAATATGTACACAGTATATATCTAACAAGTAGAATGTATTTCACCTTTGTGTAAACAAAACAGGCAACCTCTTTATGCGCAACCTGGAAGTCAGGCCTTTGCTCTTAGCGATGCTTGTCCGGCTCTGATTGTTGCACCTGTTCACCTTGTCTTTAACCTACGAAGTGCTGCAAACACAACTCCTGCGAATGCTTGCTGCAGTGCGCCGAAGGCAGTCACACTTTCTCCAGTATGGAGTAGGTCCCTGCTTTTGGAGACACTTGCATCTCACATTGATTCAGAAGCCACCACGAGCAAGGCCCTGAAAGATCTGGGAGTTTGACTTGAGCAGACCCCAGTGTCACCGCTTGCACAGTGTCCAGTTGCATGTGCAAAAAGTTTGTACGGCATACTGTAGATGCGCCGCCATCTCAGCATCTGATCGACTTCCCAGCGTCCCACCAAACCACAATTTACGGGTTAGACTTAGCGGCCCCGCGGGTCATACCGTCCAGTCTCCTAATGTCCCATCTAGAACCCCTGTCCCCTGATTATCGATCGCTTGGCTCACCCACCAGCCCTGGTCCATGTCCACGGGTCCGAAAACATGTGGCCTCTGCTTCCTACGGCTTTCTGATATCGGTCCTCGGGGCGTAAATGAAAACAACATTCCGGAATCAGTTGTCGTCTTCAGTGCTGTAATGTGAGGCCATCTGCGTGATTTGTTTCACTTGCGTGTCCACCTCCCATTTCTTTGCACTGCAAGCACCGTTGAACATGCCGTATGCATCTTGTCTTCCAACGGTTGAGCCAACCTCTTCAATAGCAGAGCCCACCACCTGGTCTCGTCGATGCACAACTTGGGTCCACTAGGAAGAAACAAATTACAACATGTGGCGCCGTACCTACCTTCTGTTGCTGCTCGTCCGCCTGTGGTTTGCACTGTCGCCGAGCTACCTCCACCCTGACGAGAACTTTCAAGGCCCCGAGGTTATTGCTGGTAAGACCGCTCCACACAGGCCCGCCCGTCTGCACGTCGCATCGCTGCCAGAGACGCGAGTCGATTCGTCGCGATCGCCCGCGTTGACGCCGGTGCTCCTCTTTGCGCAGATCTGGACACAAAGCATGCTGACCATGGGCGCTGTCACTAGGCGAGATCTTCAAGTACCCCGTCCGACTGACCTGGGAGTTCACGAGCGACCATCCGATTCGAAGCGTCTTCCCACTATGGCCGATCTACGGGATGCCCATGCTCCTGTTGCGCTGGCTATGGATAGGCAACGGCAACGACGGTGAAGTACCTCCGATCGCAGTATTCTGGACACTGCGTGCCCTCATGTTCATCTACAGTTTTGTCCTCGAGGATTGGGCTGTACATGAGCTCATTCAGTCCCCGCGCCACCGCCGTGTCGCTGTGCTGCTAGTCGCCTCCTCCTACGTTACCTGGTCGTACCAGACGCATACCTTTTCGAACGCGATAGAGACACTGGTGGTGGCATGGAGTTTGGTCTTGATCGAGAGGACTGTTGCAGTGCCTGTTAATACGGTATGGACAATGTTCTGGAAAAGCGGCGTGGATGGGCAGCGGCTGACAAGAACCAGCAACATACGCCTCTTTTAGCGCCGATGCTCCTGGGCATTATGGTCGTGTTCGGCTTCTTCAACAGAATCACGTTTCCGGCATTTCTGCTTATCCCAGGCCTGCGGTTGATTTCCTACTACTGGAGATCGTGAGTCTTTTCGAGTATACCCGTTTTTTTGGGGGGGGAACGCGGCTGACATCTTGACCAGACCTTTGGCTTTCGCGGCAACAGCCTTGTCAGCTTTCGTTACGGCCTTTGTGGCGATTGCTCTCGACACCGCATTCTACACACCACACCAGATTTCATGGAGTGATCTCTTCCGCAACCCGGTCATCACGCCTCTCAACAATTTGCTGTACAATTTCGACCCTTCGAATCTAGCGCAGCATGGCATCCACCCTTGGTACCAGCATATACTATTCAACCTACCACAGCTCATCGGGCCGGCCGCCATTCTACTCTTCACGCGCCCGCATCTGTCGCTAAGACTATACTCAGCCATCTCCGGAATATCAGTTCTTTCGATGTTTCAGCACCAAGAAGCTCGCTTTTTGCTCCCCACGATTCCCCTAATCCTGTCATCCGTGCGACTACCACAGTCGAAACAGGTCCTGAGGCTGTGGGTTGTGGCCTGGGTCATCTTCAACCTTATCTTGGGCGCCTTGATGGGCATCTACCACCAAGGCGGGATCGTCCCGGCGCAGACCTTCATGAGCAAGCAACCGGATGCGACGACGGCGGTTTGGTGGAAGACCTATATGCCCCCGATCTGGCTTCTCAATGGCAAGGCAGAGACTCTTGCCACACTCGATGTTATGGGCATCCCGGGCGAGGAGCTGTACGCGCAGCTGGAAAAGATTGCTACGTGCGACACACCGGCAGACCGGCGCAGCCGGGAGTATCTGAAGGAGAAGAACGGGACGTACCTCATCGCGCCGACATCTGCTGCTTGGCTCGACCCCTACTTGGAGAACAAGGGTTTGGATGGACTGCGATTCCGCGAGGTCTGGAGACACAACCACCATTTGAATTTGGACGATTTAGATTTTGATGACGGCGTTTGGAATACTTTGAAGAGGGTCATTGGGCGGAGGGGGTTGGCAGCATGGCGAGTTACGAAATCTTGCAAGCGATAATTGCATTGAACCAGCGCACTGAATAGACATAGCGGCGAGATACCCCATTTTCTTTTGAGACATATTTGATACAGAGTTTTCAAGGTATATAAAGACACATCACCAGCATTTTCCAGTCACTCACCTGTATGCACCGGCGAGCCTCTCCTCGGCGGGTTCGAGTAATAGGAGAACGTGAAAAAATTTCACTCCAACTGTCCGCAGCGTTCATATCAGCCGAATATGATTCGCTCTTCAAGCCAGGTTGGGCTTGTGGATAGAAAGCACATCGTGATTGCCGGGCATGAGGATGGGTGGCTGCGCATGACTTTGATCAGCTCTGTCAGCCCAGTGTAGCCAGGGCCCTGACGATCCCAAGGATGCGAAGCTCTCTTCAGATCGTCAAGCAAGCGCCGCCTGTACTCTACAACGTCAGCGCATGTACCGATGTATTGGTCTATGCTATCATTAAAAGTCAGCAAAGCAGCTGTCCCGGCTGTTCGCACTCCAGTCCCACCGTCCCACTCTACAGGGCAAGCGGTCTGGTCCACGAATTTTCTTCCACAAATGGTCCAACAGCGTGACCAGCCCCTGCAAGTCTGTCTCGTTCTTTTCCCAGATACGACTGCTATTCTCCCAAGGCCGGTTGTTGTGTCGATAATTCGGATGGCCATGCAGGTACGCCAGCTGATATACGAAGACTAATTCCAGGTCCGGGCACCACTCCCGTAGATACTCGAAAACAGTGGCCCAGTTTCCTCCATCTGCACGAATCTTGATGTCATATAGACTGGCGCGCAGGAGTCGGGACTTCTTCTCACTAGGCGCCGACAGCATCCTAATCACTGACGATGCAGTGGTCCAGAAACGCGCTAGCGACAGCACCTTCAAGTTCAGGCCCCACACGTCTGCTAGCATGTCCAGATTGAGGAATTGCGTAGCCTTGATCTCCAGTGACTCTAGGTTGTGGCAGGAGGCGACAAAGTCAAACACCTTATCCTGGTGCTGCCGGTTGGGATACTGTAGTTGCCGGTTACTCGGGAAGTAAGCCGATTCGAGAGCGTCTTCTTGAACCATCGCGCCATCCCAGTTGTCTTCCTCGAACCTATAGTCATGGCTGCCACTGGGGCCCGTCTTATCGACGATGATCAGTCGCAGGTGTCGAAGACGCTCTCTGGCGCCCGCACTAAGGGCTTTGGCAAGCTCCCCAACATCATGTGTGGTCGGGACTTCGAGATCAAGACTGCTCAGATTCGCAATGGCATCACTACACTGCAGTCCGTACTGGAGAGTGTTCAACATTTCACCAAGGCCTTCTTCATCGTAACTGCGCGTGGTACGTGGGCCGTCAGTGAGACTGCGCGTCTAATTCGGTGTCTTGGGACATGTAGAACCATTTATCACTTACCACTCGGAGGTATGACTATCGTCAGAAGCTGCACCCCTGAAAGAGACACTGAGACTGTCAATGGCTCCAGGTGCGTCAAACAGACGACGCAACAGTGTATGCTCATGGTCCTTGGCGTAGTGTTCAACCAGCTCCCCATCGCGGAAGCCTTGGAATCCCAGGTCGCCGCGTTTTGGGGGCCATTGCAACGAAGTGCTGTAATGGCAAGACTCGCCTCCGAATTCTACCACTGGGCTAAAAGTCGGCTTTTAGCGCAGTCATGGGAAAGACAAATGATAATGAACGTACTCATCGGTAGGATGACTCCAGTACTTCCGCTCAGAGGTATTAAATGCACAAATCTGTGGAATCACTAATTTTCGAACGAGTCTAACCGCACTATGTGCGCTCCCACTGAGTGGCCTGTATGCGTTGACCGCCGCTGCTAGTTTGTCCGGGTCGTCGAAGTCCGCGACCCAAGTATGGTGTTTTGCGAGCACCAAGTCGGCCGACGCACGCCATGCGCGGGACACAAGACGCAGAGCCAGCACAGAACGCAGGTCGAGCTTTGGGAAGGCGAATCTGGTTCGGCGCGTCTCGCTGTTCCAGCGGTCGCGGGCGACGACAGGCTCGTCGAGATGCGAAAGCAGGACGTCCCAAGGGAGAGGTCTGAGCTCATTCAGCACATCCAGGATCAATCGATATTCAACGAGGCTCGTCGCGATCTGCGAAAATGTTGTCAGAGAGTCTGGTAGAACAGGTGCGGATTGCCCCAGGACTCGGTCTTGGAGAACTTACCTGGTCTTGGATTTCCGCCGGCAAAGACATGATGGCTGCGGAAGGCTTTTCCACCTGCTTTGTGTTGGAGTCGGCGGAGGACCTGTCCAAGTGGGTGCGTAAGCAGGCTTGACGATTCCATAGAGAGAGGATGTATATGTCCGCTCCATAGAGCTGACGGTGTCAGGCCCCACTGATGAGATTAGGCCCACAGCTGCTGCCTGGAAGTCCGTGTCAAGTCCAGGCTCCCACGAGAGACCAATGAAGCCTGTAGTCGAGCTCCTCTAGAATGTGATCGTGATCAGCATAAATCCCACTGAGGTGGCACGTATGATCATATTCTATCTTCATGGGAAGGACGAAGGGAACGAGCAGTTGATTTGGACCCAACCGCATGGGCGTCGGGAGATCTGGCGCCCTCGGGAGGGACCGCTGGAGTGAACATAATAAGCACATGCGAACATCAAAACCTTCTTTATCTCGACCGCAAGCAGACGATGATAATGAAAGGGAGTTCCAAAAATTCCCTAATCAGTCGAAGCCAACTAGGAGTGGTCATGTTATAGTTTTCAACTAGCAAAAACGCATACTCAGGCGAACCTTCACTGTATTGCGTAAAGCCCATGCACACGGATAAAGAAGGAAGAGAGTTAAGAAGAGTGGGAGCGGTTGCAGCACTGAGCCTTTATACTTGGGAACTCGTGCACGTGCCACCACGCTAGCTGCCAAACCGCCTGCCACAAGGGGGCCTGGCAGAAAAGGCTCCACCTGAGTGGCGCCAATAGGTCGCGGGTGGGCAAGGCCATCGTCAGTGAAGCGCGTTCCACAGCATCTCGACTCTGCAAACCTACCAGCAAGTTGCAATCGCCAAACCGTGTCAAAATGGCTCGCCTTCAGCTTGAGGTTTTCAAAGTAAGATGTACACTTCCTTGGCTTTTAAACAGCACTTGTGGCTAATAATACTCCTCGCGCAGTTCGGCATGTACGTCTTCTTCCCGATCGCCTTCATGGGCTATTTCGGCTACAATCTCGACTCGCGATTTGCCGTGCCCGATTTCTGGCCCAAGCCCGAGGAGTCGAATAAGGTGCCGACAGAGAGGGAAGAAATTAAGGCGGAGCTGGAGAGGTTACGAGCGAGGCGGTTGTATCAGAGGGACAAGAGGTTGGCAGAAGAGGCGAAGCGCCAGGCTGAGAACCCGGCGCCACTGCAGAATCAGGAGGACTAGGCGTCGTTGCCTCAACACTCCACAAATTGACCGGCCGGAAGAAGCTGGATGTCCTGGTCGTCGTGTGTGAATATGCCGCGCACTTCGCATTGGTCCCTGCGTGCGGCAGACTGCGTGGAATACCGACAGCAGCATGGGGCTAAAGATTCAAAGTCGACACTCGAGCAGAACGATGCATTCTTGGACGACTTTACTGCATACATCCCACCGTCACACAGTCGATTGCCCAAAAGTCGATCATGTCGAGGGCCGACGCCGCGAAAATCCCAACAGTCGAGGCAAGAGAAGCGTTCTATTTGTACAGCTCAACGCAATCTACGAGTCTATGCTTTCCGCAAAGGCCGCCCACTTTTCCTCTGGCACACTCTCGCCCTTGACTGCATTACAGTGGATAGCCTGCACCTCCGGCATCTCTGTCAACGCGTTAACGAATACCGAGAGCTGCTCCACATCCTCGACCTTATCCACTGTTGACTGAGTCTCTTCCTTGACCGACCAAGTGATGTCCGAGCTCAGGATCTTCAAGTCAAACTTCTTCGCGATCGTTCGAGCAATCTGTGTTGTCTGCGTGGGTTGACACACCAACACCAAGTTGCCCTCCTCGTCAGCTTCCACGTCCTCCGCCCCGGCCTCAATGGCCTCGTCTAGAATCTCGTCTACGCCGAGGATGTCATGCCGCTCAAATACGACCCGTCCTATGCGACTGAAGAAGAATTCTGTTGCGCTGATCCGACCCTTGTGCTTCCGTATTACCATGTTCACTTCTTGTAATGCTCGAAGCTTGTTGTCGGTCTCAACTTCGATCAGCAGGGCTGCAGATGGTGGCATCATGACTTCGAACTTCATGATCTCCAGTGTAGTGCCGCTGAGAGAGCGACCCTGGCCTCGAGCCACGGCTCCGTCTATGACCTCTTTCGGCACGGAGCTCTTCTTGGCGAGAGCGATGGCGTGGGCGAGGGATGCGTTCATCTTGGGATCGGGTCCGTACAAGCGAGAGTTTGATGTGATAGCTTGGACGTATTGAGTGCGGAGCAAAGTTTTGGCCTGATCCTTCCTGCCCTTGTCGTGTTTGATCTTGGACCATTTGTTATGGCCCGAGGAGTGTTGATGACTTGTTGTGAAAGTGCGCGCATTCATTCTCGAACACTGTGCTTTTGACGGCCTGAGCCGGAAGAGCTGTGAGCGCATCGAGTCCATGAAAACCGTGGTCATGACCGTTGTGTTGTATGTGGCCCAGACCCTCCTACTCGGTCGAGGAGAGCAGGTCTAAAGAGTTCTTTTCTTAAGTGCCTCTATGCCATGCGACAGTAGCTCATCAATGACGGATTGACTGTGATTCCAGAAAAGGGCGAATTGATTGAAGACTGTTGATTTTGGCGACCCGCGGCAGCGGTACCGATTGGTTACGGGTCCACAAATACAGGGGTCCTAGGGCGGCAGTGACAGCTACGACACTCCTCCCACCATGGTACCGCACCACGAGCGTCTCTCCTCGACAACCTCCTTTTAATTCCTACACAGCGCGATTCGGAGACGCCGGAGGAGTGCTCATACTGTTTGCCCTATCTACCCTAGTCAAACCACAAAAATGTCCTCCGGAGCACCCCCGCAGACCCACAATGCGACTGCTTCCACCACCTCCCTCCCCCCGCCACCACCGCGCGATTCCTCAGCTACCTCGACTCCGGAACTCGACCTCACCAAGCTGCAATCCCTCCCAACCGAGCAACAAGACCTCTACCTCCTGACCTTTGTCTCGACCCTGACCAAACATGTTCTTTCCCTCGACTCAGACGACTGCACCGCGCAGCAGTTCTACCTCAAAAGAGAGATATTCCAGATCATAAACCTGCCCTCGCCGGCGCCCACCCGCGTCGTGCGCAACAATCTAGGCCGCTGCCTGGCGCACATATTCGGCCATGGCGATCGCAAGCTCCTCCTCGAGACCATCAACGACCTCGTCGCGATCATCACCTCCGGCAAGGCCAAAGGCGACGGCGAGGTCCGCGCCAAGCACGCCGCCGTCGTGTGCCTGGGCGATGTCTTTGGCGCGGCTGGTGACAGTGCGATCAGCTACCACCAGATGACCTGTACGACGCTCGTGAAGCTACTCAAGGGCTCGGCGACCCATGCAGGGCTGCGCGCGTCGTGCTTTGGGGCCTTGGGCAAGATCGCGAGGATGGTCGGCCAGTCGATGGAGGATACGATCGCTAGGGATATATGGAAGCAGGGACGAAGCTTTGCGTCGACCGACAAGGGCGCTGTGGTGGTCATTGCGGCATCTCGCTGCCTGAAGTCGCTTTTGAGGCATACGAATTACTTCAAGAACGGCAGTGATTTCGACAAGGTTCAGACGGCTATGTTCAAGGCATTCGAGAACAGCTCCTCACAGGCACGGCGCGCGGCTGCTGAGTGTTTAGCTGAGGCATTGGGTCGAGGATACTCAGAATTGGCTCCTGGGGATAGCGTCCCTGGTCCTTCGGCTAAGAAATCGAAGCTAAAGACGGCGAAGCGGATGTCGATGGGACCCGGGGCGCTGGAAGACGAGGACGGCATGCCATCGCGCCCTGGAAGTCCGGCGCCCTCGAAAAAGAATTACGACCTCACCTTGTCATTTGCGGATGTGCTTAGGGTACTGTCGAACCAGTACGGCAAGCTGGCTACCTCGAACAAAGCCAGGTCTGCCATTGGCATCTGCTACTCAACATTACTCAAACGCTTGGGAGAAAAGACAATCGAGCTGCATTACTTCCAAATTGTGGAGAACTTGACGCTGGACTTGCTTGGGAACCCGAACATCACGAATAATCGCTACCGCCTATTAATATCTCGGCGCATCGTGGACACCCTGCTGCAAGACGTAATCGGCAAGCAGATACTAGGCGAGACCGGACAATCACACGCGGCCAGAGTTCTGATCAACAATGTCCTAAAGAACTATCCCCAGGCACTCAAAGAGCGACCGGAACCTACTAAAAGTATGCTCATCGCCTCGATGGGAGCCCTGGGCTCTCTGATGGGCTCACTCGGCTCGGCCTCCAATTCGTTCGCAGATTCAGCTCGCGAGGGTCTGTTGCAAGTTCTTCAGCACCCCAGTTATACCGTGCAGGTCTATACCTCTGCATGTCTGAAGACATTCGTCCTCGCATGCCCGCAGCAACTTCTGTCATGTCTTTCGGTGTGCATGAACAGCCTGAGTAGAGAGCTCGGCGTGCTAGGGACCGGTCGCAACTCAAGTAGGAAATGTATAGGATTTGCTCATGGTCTGGCCGCTACGTTGAGTGTAAGCCCGGCACGACCGCTGTACGGCTCGGTCGATATCAACAGCAGAGTTCTTACAATGGCTACAAATTTGCTCAAGTCCAGCGGCAAGTTCGAACTTCGGGTCTCCTGCACCCAAATTCAAGTCGCCTGGACGCTGATCGGCGGTCTTATGTCTCTGGGACCGAACTTTGTCAAGATCCATCTTTCTCAGCTCTTGCTGCTGTGGAAGAATGCCTTGCCAAAGCCTCTCGCCAAAGACAACACGTCTACGAGAAATCACACAGAGGCGTCTTTCCTTGCCCACGTCCGAGACTGCGCGCTTGGGTCGATCTTGGCTTTCCTCGAGTTCAACAGCCGGCTGTTGACGGTCGACGTCTCAAAGAGAATTGCCACAATGCTGCAGAGCACCACGGCTTTCTTGAAAATGCTGCCCAAGAAGAAGACTGCGGACGACATCACCGAGAGGCTTGCGCCTGCGCTGCAGCTTCAAGATATCGAGATGATGGTCCAGCGGCGTGTCATGCAATGCTATATCAAGCTGGTCAACACGAGTCCTGCTGGTGGCAGCGAGGCCCTGCTTCAGTCAAACTTGCTGACACTGGCAATTTCACTGTTTGCCGATCCTGATAACTACTCCCCAAGCTCACTAAGCGCAGCAATTGCCAACTCGGCCGGCAACTTCGAAACTATCTGGGATGTGGACGACAACACAGGATTCGGTGTCACTGGGCTTGTGTCTGGATTCAGGATCAAGAAGCTGCCCGGGCAACACGAGAGCTCGATCGAGCCATCCCTGACCCAGGATAGCAGCCCTGAAGACGTCATGGAGACGCTGCTACTCTCTCCCGTTTGCGGGGCCTTGGAACACGACGCCTCCGTTTTGTACATCGGCGGCCAAGATACCTTCACCTGCTCCTCTGACCCTCCTGCGACTGAGGTTGTGAACATGGGAATTCAGCTCTTCGCCTTTGCCTTCCCGCTCACGCCGTCAAAAGTGCAAGAGAGTATCCTGGAGCAGATTGCCACGTTCATGGCAGCCGGTACACTGGAACGTGACAATGCCCGCAGGGCAGCAATTCACGTAAACGTTGCGGCGGCATTCCTCTCGACGTTGAAGGTTGCTGTTAGGGAAACTCAGTCGCCCCACGGCGATGTGACGAATGTGCAAGTCGAGAAGCTGCTCCAAGACATGATCAGAGGCTTCGTGCTCGACGCAGACCAGTACGTGCGCAGTCTTGGCTACACAGCCATTGCTCGACTGTGTCAGGCCTGCGGTAATGCCTTTACAAACACCGAGATCAAGTTCATGGTCGACACGATTGTGCAGAACAGAGAGCCCAGTGCTAGAGCCGGCTGTGCCATGGCGCTGGGTTGCATCCAGGCGAAAGTTGGTGGGATGGCTGCGGGCTATCACCTCAAGACTGTTCTCGGCATACTCATGTCGCTTTGCAACGATCCACATCCGATGGTGCATTTCTGGGCTCTTGAGGCTTTGGCTCGAGCAGCTGATGCCGCAGGCTTGGGTTTCTCGCCTTACGTCTCGAGCACGCTGGGAATGCTAGCCCAGCTTTACATATCGGACACACACAATCCCGAGGTGGGCTCGGCTGTCTCGTCGAACCTTGAGCTGGAGTTGTCGACAACGGCGAGCATCACCCGTTGTGTAGACTCGCTCATCAATGTCCTCGGGCCGGATTTGCAGGATATCGCGAAGTCGAGAGAACTCATCCTCACCCTAGTAGGCTATTTCCAAGCAGAAGACGACGCGCAGGTGCAGAAAGAGAGCCTCGGTTGCTTGGAACACTTGAACTTGTATGCGCCGGGCCATATGCACTTTGCCGGTTACGTCAAGCTGCTTCAGAAGTACCTGAAGTCCATGGACCCAACTCTCAGAGACGTGGCCATCGACGGTCTGTACAACCTCATGAAGAGGAATCCTTACGACGTCATACAGGCTGCCGAGCCAGGCTTTGAGGAGCACCTGTGGCTGGCCTTGGACACGAATGTTGAGCATGACGGAGTTCGCAACATCATACAGAACTGGATGCGCCAGACATCCCTCACAGACACAGCAGAGTGGCTTCAACGGTTCCAGGGCGTGTTGAAGCTAACGAGACCCAAGGTCACGGCTGATGTTGCGAGTGGAGGACCTACACGATCCACCGCTGTCGTGGACCTTCAAGACGAGGAAGTTGCCGGCTTTGCTGCGGCAGGCGGTGTCGTCAAGGATGACAAGGAGGGTGGGTCAGGCTCTGATGTGGAGCCTGTGAGATGGCAGGTCGTCTCCTTTGCCATGAGTCTTCTTCACGACATTTTCAACCTCATCAATAAGGATGTTGTGACGAATGGCGAGTCGCCGGCTCAGATGGCGCTGCAGATCAAGATCGCGGATGTCGTTCGTATGGCCTTCTCTGCTTCTACATCGGGCGTTCTGGAGCAGCGAATCTGGGGCCTCAAGATTGTCGGTGCCGTGTTGAAGATGTTCGGTAAGACTCCCGATCCTGACTTCGACGAGGCCATGCTGCTCGAGCAGTATCAGGCACAAATCAGTTCGGCGCTCACGCCCGCCTTTGCTGTGGACTCTTCTCCTGAGCTGGCCTCAGAGGCTGTCAACGTGTGTGCGGCATTCATTGCCACCGGGATTGTCACCGACGTCGACCGCATGGGCAGGATCCTGAAGACTCTTGTCACTGCACTCGAGAATTTCTCTACCCAAAACGACAACGCTGGGATCGGAGATCTCAAGGGCCTCAGCTCCAATGCGCAGGTCATGGTCAAGATGGCTGTCTTCTCTGCTTGGGCAGAGTTGCAGGTTGCCAGTACCGAACAGACCTACTTGCTCGAGGTCCTCAAGCCACATGTTGGCAAGTTGACCCCGCTCTGGTTGGAATCCCTGCGCGAGTTTGCCAACCTGCGATTCGAGCCGGACATTACGATGACACTAGGCCCTCCCTCGCTGTCCGGCAGCTTGGACACCATCTATGCAGCCCTCAACCGAGAGACGCTGCTCAAGTTTTACCAGGAGTCGTGGCTGAAGCTGGTCGATGCCATCGCCAGTCTTATCGGACAGGACAGCGAGTTTGTGTTCGACGCCTTGGACGGAAAGGAGTCAGGCGCCACTCCAAATGGTCACTCCAAGGGCTCTGGCTCCATCAACTATCGGGATGAGCCACTGGCTTTCTTCTTTGTGCTGTTCGGTCTCGCTTTCGAAGCACTTGCTGCGAAGCCTGGGCAGATGGACTCTTTGGCCAGTCATGAGCAGACCCTCGAGATTCTACAGGCTCTGAAGAAGATACTTCACCCAAGTGTCTCCGGTCATGCTATTTATCGCGAGGCGGTATTTGCAGAGACCATGGATCTCCTCGATCGTCAAGTACTCACGGAGGGGCTAGATGTGCAGGGCGTTATCATTGAGATTGCCCGAGAACTCTGCGTAAAGCACCCTGCAGCCAGGAAGAGCGCGGAGCCTGAGACTGGCGAGCTATCGGAGGATGTTGATCAGCTGTTTGAACTTACCAGGATCATCGTCCTGGTACTCGCAGGACTCTTGCCGAACCTTACAGAGGCAAACCAGCCTGTTCGTCATGTGTTGACTGAAGAAGCCGTGCTGCTTGTGCGGTCCTCACTCAACGCGCTGGTAGACGCTGCCGAGGTGTTCCCAGCAGTCATCAAAACGGACCTGCACGCTTGCATCATCCACATTTTCGCCACCATCCTGGCAACACCCTCATGCCAGCAGATCATTGTGCCGCAGTCGCTACCTACCCTCAAGCGATTCATTGCCACCATGGCCGGTCCACGGGAGGGCAATAGCGGTTCGACGGACATCCAGCTTCAGGGCTGCCTTCGGCGTTTTCTGTCCATCTATCTTCACGGGCAGAAGCGAGAGGACCCAACTGATCTGCAGAAAGTCAAGAACAGTCTGCTGGCGGTTACGATTCTGTTTACAGGTGGGCAGAATCACCTCTCGGCCAATGATCCTATTGTGGCCAAGTTCCTTGAGGAGCTGGTGGACTGCCTCACGGATCGCATGGTAAGATGCCAAACGTTTCATCCGTCTGTAAACTCGCATTGCTGACACAATTTCAGACCTCCAAAATCGCCGCCAATTGCGTCCGCTCGCTCCTCTTGCAACACAAACCAACCGTAGCCGACGAGACCATCACCCGCTTCCTCCTCCCACGCCTCATCACCTTCGTCACCAACACCGAGCCCGAGGACCCGGAGCACGCGCGCGCCCTGATCGCACACACACTCGCCCAGTACGTGGCCCTCGTGTCGGCCGATCACAAAGCCATCGCCATGAGCCTCGTCGTGCCCACGCTCTTGTCCCGCGCGGCGAGCGAGGGCGGCACGGACGCCGGCATCTACCGCGAGACGAGCGCACGGCTGCTGGAGCTTGCATCGGCGGATCAGGCGAGTTTCAGGGGTGTGGTGGCGGGGATGAGCGAGGGCCAGAAGGCGTTTATGGAGGAGGTGATTCGGAGTGGAAGGCAGGACGTTAGTGTGCAGCGGGATTTGGATGCTGAGAGTGGGCAGCCGAGTATTGCGTTGAAGATGAACTTTGGGATTTGAGGTGGCTGCCAAAGTTGGTGAGTGCGCGCGGTCCCATACCGTAAGTGTAATGGAGAGAGCTTTTATGGTTGGAGAATTCATGATGCGGATACCAACGTCCTTAATGATGAGACAGACAAGATAGCAATGAATGTGCACGAGAGACATAGAGTGAGATAAAGTTTATTTGCATACGGAGTGAACGTATCCCAGACAACGGCATCCCGTTCAGCATGGCGCGGCCGTGGAGCTTCGTAGGCCACGACACAAAAAGAAAAATCAATCAATTCGAAAGGCAAAAAAGAATTGAAAGGTCAAAAGAGTTCGGGACGACTTTTGGCCCTACATCTCTTCCCTCTTCGGGATTTTTGACTTTGCGCGCAACGTGTGATCATCTTCACGTGCCTTTCAGCAAATTGTCTTCCAGCTGATCAATCGACCGCTATACCATCTCAGTCACTCTTCTGTTTTTGACCGGACTAGCATCCACGAATTGCGAGCTCATATCCGTACTTTCCTTCCTTGCGTGCAGATTGCCGCGACTAAAGTCCGTGCTCCACAACCCAGCCAAAGTAATAATATCGCCACCAAATGAACTACCCGCTAACACCATCCTTTTACAGATTTAAAACTGCACCGAGGGGGAATAATGCCGATGTTTTGGATAAATTTGAGATATTCATCCAGCAGAGTGCGTGGTTGTGCTGAAGTATGGAAGAGCATCTGCGGTGTATCTTTCACGTACGGACTCTTCTGCTACGGCGATGAAACCGTTAAAGCAAGCGCTCTATTTGGGTTGGGTATCTGTCTCTATTTGCATGCTCTAGTTCGCCGCCAAAATCTCCGCCGCATCAGGGCCCATAGCCCCGTCTATCGTTCCGCCGCTCTTCCGGAGAGCCTCGTGTTCCTCCTTTTCTCTCCGCGCCTCCTTCTCACTCGCATGCGAGAGGTAGGAGCTGTATCGCAGCATGCCCAGGGATAGGGCCACCATAAAAACGAGACCGAGCACGGCGCGCCTCGCGACCACCCAGCGTACGGCCTCGATTTCGGACCGGGATTCGCTGTTGAGCGTGACGGTGATTTTGTAGGCGATTTGTTGGATCTGTAGACACGCGAAAACTGTCAGTCACTTGGGAAAGCAGAGATGTGCACTTGGACCCTTGGCCAAGATGTAGGATCCAGGCATGAATAGAGTAGTAAAGGACCAGCCTACCGCGCTCTCCGCAGCCTTCTGCTCCTCCCGCACCGCCATCTTGCGATCATTAAACATGCCGCGCACATTATCATTCAACGTCAACAACTCCTGGTTCATAACCTGCGTGGTGTTGTCGACCTCGTGCTGCAGCATCGTTCGTTGCTGGCGCAGCGCCTCGTCAGCAATGCGGCGATTGTTCTTCACCTCGGTGCTCAGCTCCGCGCACGCCGCGCGGAAGAGATACGTCTCGTTTTCGACATCGCTCTTGCTGATGAGCCCCTCCTGCGCAACATCCAGATTCTGCGCCAGCAGCGCCCGCACCGCCTTCATCGCCGTGATGGCCTGCGCGTTCGTGTACCCACCCGCCTCGAGCTGCTTGACCAGCGAGTAGCTATCGAAGTGGTGCACGTACGGCGCGGGCGACAGGTGCGGCGGCTTCTCGGCCGCCGGCACGTTGTCCGGGGCCACCACGTGCAGCACTGCGTCCATGGGCCCCGTCGCGCGCTTCTTCTTCGTGTTGGGCGCCGTTGGCTCCTCGCCGGTGCTCGGTGCTGGGGTGCGTGCGGCCTCTTCCGCGGCGGCTTTGTCCTCTGGCGACACGCCTGGGGAGCTGAGCGTGGCTTTGAGCGCGTCGGCGGCCGGGTCGAGCGCTTTCGCGACCTGCTTGCGCTCCTCGGGCGTGCTGTCGGGCGCTTTGTCGCTGGCTTGCGGCGCGTGTTCCATGTGCGACTCGAGGGCCGGCGCGGCCTGCACGCCGCTGAGGGGCTTGGGCGGCTCGATGCCCTTGCCTACGCGGGGCGCGAAGTTTGGGTTGGACGAGGAGGTCGAGGTCCCGAAGGGGAAGGCATGGTGCTTCGCTGGCGCTGGTCGGATTCTCCGACAACGGCGGACGTTAGTTTCGCCTAGGCGGGCGGTGGTGCGGAAGAGATGGGGGTAGAGGAAGGTCAGTCGCGGGGTTGACATGGCGAGGCTTGGTAGCAAGAGGGTGAGGCTATGCCATGGACATGGTATAGGTGTGTCTAGCAACAACTTGCTTTGGGCTGGAATAAAACAAAAGGAGGGAAAGAGTTGCAGGAGACAGCTGTCAAGCAGGGAGAAACAAGAGTGGATCATCAAGATGTCTTGGGTCTTGGCCAGGCCTGCCAGGAGGACCCTGGTGACATAATTTGGGAGACGTGGGGTTCTTTCCGGCGGTAGGATGGGACACCCCTGCTGACCTTGAATTGACTCGAATCGCAATCACTGTGACTTTGTTGAATGGATTTCTTTCTTCTCTTCCCCTCGTCCCCTTTGCGCCGCAACACTTGTGCCTATTCTACGTTTCTATAAGTAGACTTTCACTTCTTACTGAGCCAACAGACCATTCCAGCCGACCCAATCTCTCACCCATACAGCCAAGCGGTCTCCCAGAGACAAGCCGATCCACACAGGCTCCTCAGCCGGTTCCTCCAGTGGTACCAAAGGAGTACTGCCAGTCTTCCAGCTTCTTCGATAAGGAACACCCCGAATTGTCCTCAACTATGGGTTGGCGACGGCGGCGGCCACTACTGGACTCTCGAATTTGAAGGCCACCATCATGCGACTTCCAGCACCAAACCTCTTGGCAGTAGCACTTGGCCTCCAGGCCTGGGCTGGCCTTGGGCGAGAGACGGGGCCCAGTTCCCACACGGCCACTGAATTTTGCGAGGTCGATACGTTCCAATACGCCATACTACAGCAATGTCCTCGAGCAGACGGACCCTTCGCTTATCCGAATGATCGAGACACTGTGGTCAGCGCCGCGGTGCACTCTACAACGGGATCAGGAGATGGAGCAGGCGAGGAGGAACCAGAAGAGCTGGCAACCAGCTCGTTCATGTCGTTTGAGGAGTGGAAAGCAATGATGCTTCAGAAGACAGGCCAAGACCCGGCGGACCTGAAAGAGAGAAAACGCCGCGAGGGCCAGGCTAGGGCCGATGTAGGACCCAACGACATCTTGGATAGCTGGGGCGACGACGGCGAGATAGCCCTTGATTTTGACGCTATTCCCGGCAAAATCAACGACATGGGCGCGACGGCCGGCGCCAGGAGTGTCGGGACTTCTGGAGAGGCACACAGCGCCGAGGAGAAGGTACCAGTGGCGCCAGATGAGGGGATGGCTACCTACCGCCGGCCCAAGGATGCTGGAAAGACCTGTAAGGAGCGTTTCAGCTACGCGTCTTTCGATGGAGGTGCCACTATCCTCAAGACAAGCCCTGGCGCTCAGAACCCTAAGGCGATTCTGGTGGAGAACAAAGACGCATACATGCTATTCACCTGCTCCCAGGAGAACAAGTTTGTGATCGTCGAGCTCAGCGAGGACATCTTGGTCGACACCGTTGTTCTGGCAAACTTCGAGTTCTTTTCCAGCACGATCCGCAACTTCCGGGTCAGTGTTAGTGACAAGTACCCCGTCAAGATGGACAAGTGGAAGGACATTGGCACCTATCAGGCAAGGAATTCGCGAGACATCCAGTCGTTTCTTATCGAGAACCCTAAGATCTACGCCAAGTATATCCGCTTCGAGTTCCTCTCTCACTACGGCAAGGAGTACTACTGCCCTTTGTCGTTGCTCCGGGTCCACGGCACCCGAATGCTGGACTCCTGGAAGGATGTCGAGAATGCGGTCTCTGACGATGATGATGCCGTCGAACTGGTCGACAGCCCGGAAGCTCTGCCCGAAGCACAACCACCACAAGAGGCAGCTACTGTTGAACCAGAGGTTATCACTGCCTCTGCCGAGCGTACAAGTCAACCTCCAGCCAGCAAATCGGTCAAGGAATATGGCATCTCACCCTGGTACCCTCCACTGTACAGCGATCCTCGCCTTGAGACCTGCGCCATTAGCACTCCTACCAGGACCAATACAGCTAAAGTCGACACACGAGAACATATGGCAAACGGTGATGCCTCGTCAGCTCAGGCCACACCAAGCAGCAAGAAGGATGAAGCTGTCAGAACTACGGTCGAAGCGACAGTCTCCTCCACAACTCCTGTGGCTCCATCAACGGGCACGCCTTCATCCTCTGTGGACGTACCCAACCACACAAAAAGTTCAAAATCTACCCAAGCAACTGCCCCAAGCAACGATGCTGCTGGGAACAAGACTCAACCTGCCGAACAGGCGGCCAAAGCCTCGGTCACACCAGCGAAACAACCACCAGCGTCCAAATCCGACGGCTCCTCATCCAAGGCCACAACGAAACAGCCGGCCCCCAATACCGTCGCAAACAAAAACTCAACTGCCAGTTCCTCGTCCGCCGCCGCCTCTCCCACTATTCAAGAATCCTTCTTCAAATCCATGACGAAGCGTATAACACACCTCGAAGGGAACGTCACGCTCTCCCTCCAGTACATCGAAGAGCAATCCAAATTCCTCCAAGACGCCCTCCAGAAGATGGAACGTCGCCAGATCAAGCGCGTTGACGACTTCCTCCACAACCTCAACAAAACCGTCCTCGGCGACATCGTTCTGACCCTCGAATCCCACCGCCAAGTCCTTGACCGCCACGACCGCCAGATCCTCGCTCTCTCCGCTCAAATGACCCACATGGCCGGCGATGTCGGCCTTCTCAAGATCGGCATGATCATCCTCATCGTCCTCAACGTCTGCGGCCTGCTCCTCGTCCTCCTCTCCCGCGGCGCCGCTGTCCAAAGCGGCTTCGCGGCCGAGCAGTGGGCCACCTCCGCCGGCGGTCACTTCTTTAACACCTACCTCGCGTCACCGCGCCTCACACCTGGCTCGCCTCCCTCAGCGCGAGGCAGTCCTGGCGGGAACAACACGCCCACACAACAACTGCGCCGTCAGAGCGCGGGCGCAGGGATGATGATGCGGCATCATCTGCACCCGGGCCACCAGCAGCAACGGTCTGTCTCGGGTCCCGCGGCGCTGACGGACAAGGTCCTCCCGCTGACACCTACATCGGACATCTTCGATCGCAGCGACGACAACGATACCGGCGGGTCACCAACGCCGCCTTCGTCGGCTAGGAGGAAGAAGTCGGCGGCACCGCGGTCGCCGCCGCTGATCCGCGTCGAGGAGCCGGAGGACTTATTTGGAGAGGGTGACAACAGCAGCGATGAGGTCAACGGGGCGCGGAAAAATGGCAGGCCGCTGATCGAGGAGCTGCCCACTCCACTTGAGGACGCGCCAACGTCCATGAATGGTCGAGATGAGGGGGAGCAGTCTCAGGAGGAGGAGGAGGAGGAGGAAGATGACGAAGAGGAGGGATATGAGAGCGGCTGTCAGCCTAGTAAGCCACCATTGACACGGTCGCCGCTGTCCGAGCTGGGTGGCAGCTCTAGGAAACCTCTGCCTGCGTTGCCTGAGGATCCGATATAACGAAGCGAGGCGAGCGGCATTATGCATATAGCGAATTTGATTTCCATTCTACTGAGCGCTTGTACCGTCGTCATCGGATTGGAACTATGGTCTCATCTCGTTTATGGGCTGAGTAGTCCGTCGGCCAACATCCTTTCGGAGAAATATCGACTACCTGGGCGCTTAAATGCTAAGAGGGCTCTACTGCTCGTCCCGAAGGCCCGCAGAATGAAGGCGAGCAAGTACTGTTATTACACAGTGTTATTACACAGGCACTTAGTAGCTACAATATAGGCTTCGCAACGGCCGCCGTGGCACTACACCCGTGCTCGCCTGCCCAAGTTGTCCCACCTGAAATCTGGCTATTCCGTAGAGATGGTTTACTTTGCGTACTCAAGTATGGAGTATTGTTGGACTACTGGAGCTATCACGCGGTGGTTCACCCAGAACACCGTTAGAAAAGCATGACACATAGTCAAAGCACTGTGTCGAGTTAGAAATATCGCATGCGGCAGTACACATCTACCTAGGTAAGTACCTATTACCAGAAAAGAACTAGGACTCAAGGAATGAACGCACGAATACGATGGGGATACCGAGTTGTGTATTGTAATGCCTTCTAGAATGCTGACCTAGGACTACCTAGTAGACAAGCCGGCGAAGAGACGTCCTTCAAAATTATCATCCTGACAAGACAGGTGGTAAACTCATCCATGCCTCTTGCTGAATCGCCAGACGTATCACCCAACCCCAACTGGCACCCAGGCCAAATAATCGTATTACAATGGCCTTCCCACTATTCGACAGTCTGTCTTTGAGATCAGAAAAGCAAAGATGCCAAGTCTGCGGTGCCGTGGCAAGATCAGTCTTCGTGTAGAAGCCGATCCATATTATACTTGACTGCAAAGGTCCAAAAAATCGCAAAAGACGCGAGATATTGTCTATCGGACATCGCCGCGAAAGACCATGTAAATAGCAAAGAAGCCAAACGGTATTCTGCGGGATGGAGGTGACGGATCTCCCAATAGGTTATTGTGAAACGGAGGAGCCTCTTCCCAAAATGTGGATGCCTCAAAATAGGTGTGATTTGTTGGATGTGATGATCATAACGTTCCCGTTGAATACCACTAGTGCATTGATTCTTGGTGCGAGTACATTCCGTAGTCACACTCCTCGAGCGCAGCGAGGCGAGTGCCACGGTCGTACTGAGAGCGGCGGCGGCGCTGCTCGTCGCGGAAGTGCTGACCGGCGTTGGGCGTGAACAGGCCTTGAGGACGGATCAGCGCGTCAGCATACTGTCCAAGAGGAATGTCAAACCCCAGGGTTGCTCGCAACTTACCGACGTGCTCGGCATTCTCGCAGCTTCTCTTCATCTTGGACTGGTTATCAGGCTCAGGGAAGACCTCTTCCTGACCGGCCAACTCTGGAATGGGTCCGTTGGAGGTGTAGTAGAGCTTTGGTCGATAGTGAGCGTGCTCCAGCATGACAGAGCTGTTGCGGAACTTCTGCACAAGACAGTCCTTGCCCTGAATGGTGGCGTAGGAGATCTCAGCAACCTTGTCGCTCTTGAAGCAGTTCCATCGCTGGTTGCCGCGCGCGTTGACGAAGTCGATGATGTCGAGGGGATCAACGAAATTGATGAAGGCGTAACCAACGTTGCAGTCGTTTGCGAAGTCGATTCTCAGGTACATAAAGTCGTACTTACCCCAGCTCGACTCATCGATGATGCCCTTCAGCATGGCCTGGTCCACCTTGTTGGGGATGTTTCGGAGCATGATGGTGGTCCGAACGTCGGTGCCTTCTCGGATCTTGTTGACGTCGACGTGGTTGTGATGAGGGCCTGGTGGGCTGAAGGAGGCCCGGTTCACGCGCGAGGCATTCTGTCGACGATCGTTCGAGCGCTGGAAGGTATCCATGCGGTGGAACTCGTGGGAGCGGTGAAAACCCGAGCTCTGTCTGGGGCTTGAGAAGGACGTGCGTGCAGACAATTGGCCTGACATGGGCGGAGAGATCAGTCCCATCATTGGGTAGTTCTGGGGACTCATGAACGAGAAGTCGACGCCTGAGGAAGCGGGAGTGTGTCCTCGAGTGAAGAATTTTTGCTGGACTGGGCGGCTAGTCTGAGACGGCTGCTGGCTGTTGCTCCAGGATGTGGACCACTGAGGACTCTGCGGGCTCATGAGACCCGTCTGCATGGTGGATGGGACAGGGGACTGCATGGGTAACTGGGCTCCGTACAGAGACATGTTACCGAAGTACGCATCCAGGTCATCGAAAACCTTCTTTTCGCTCGCTTGTGCCATGCGGTGGTCGTTGGTAGACTCGGGCATACCGCGGGTCTGGCTACCGGGGGAGAACGGCGCGACGAGGAACAACAAAGAGTCGTCGACCTATATATGCGTTAGTGAAGACCAATTTCCTACAAGATCAAAGAACAACTCACATTGACCCAACCAAGATTGTAGAGGTAGGATGCGCAGGCATCTGTGGCGTCGGCGTCGGACCACTCGATGACCCATTGCGTGGTGCCGGGGAGGAGCGACGATGCCTGCTTCACCATGGCGAAGAAATCATAGTGCTTGAAGTGTTCGCGGATCTTGGTCTGGACTTGAGCGTCGCTCAGAGAGACGATGGGAGAGATGAGTATGGTGTGTAGACCCTCATTCTCGTGGGCGAGACCAGGAATCTGGCTTGCCTAGCAAGGAAGCGATGTCAGCATATGTACAGAGTATCAAGAACAGAAAAAAGAGACAGGGAAACGAACCTGGTTGATCGTCTGGGCGGAGACAGGCTTGATCTTCCAGTCTTGAGGCTTGACCGTGCGGTCCATCAGGATTTTGGCGGCATCTCGAACGTTGCTGGTACGGACATAGGCACCGTTGACAACGGGAAAGACGTGTGGGGAAGATTGGAATGGGCCGGCTAACGACTGCAAGTTCTGTGCGCAAAAGTCAGCATTTTTTTTTTTGGGGGGGGGGGGGGGCTTGGGGAAGCCTGCGGGGGGCCCACATACCACGAAATTCTGTTTGGTGGCGGCGTCACGGGGGGGGCCGGGGGCACAATTGACGGGGGTCGAGGGGGAAAAGGCCAACCCGA